>JBAIZL010000004.1:77074148-77216648 GCA_036971475.1 Prosapia bicincta | reverse complement strand
CTTAAAGTAATGCTTGACGGCGGTTCCGTAAAGTGGGTTTAAGGAGAAGAAAATTAAGTCTTTTGTTACTTCTGATACTTTGGGGAGTGCTCAGCATATTACCTCCTGATAAAACTTTATTAAGGAAAGAGAAAAGCAGTAATATCTTGTAGAAAGAACCTTTGAGACTGAGACCTCGATCGGGGTGGCAAACTGGAGAACTGTATTAAGCTTAGCCACAGTGGTGATGAGGGTGAGATCGAAAGAATGCAGTAGGCACGGGCCTCGGAGAGGCATCTAGCCCAGCGCCACCAGCAAAGTAATGCTTGACGGAGCGGGGGCTCTATAAACTGGCTTTAATAAGAAATTTTTTGGTGGTGGGTTTCATTGGGGTCTACTATGTACTAGTTTCATTAAACACTTCACTGGTTTTAAAAGATTTCTCAGCTTATTTAATTTAACCAAAATGGCAGACTGAGACAAATTAACTGAGACAGACAGAGAGACAATAGAAACTGAGATAACCGACACATGAGGCATACATTCATATAGACAATCAGACATATATACTGATGGATAGATACATGTATACATACATCTTAGGAAACAGACAGACATGTAGCCACTCACACAATCATATATATATATATATATATATATATATATATATATATATATATATATAATTAATAAAAATGTTTCAAATAAAATACAAGAATAATTTTAAATTATGTATTTTTTTTCTAGGCGTGAAATGAAAACCCCAAACTATTTATAACGTCATTGATGTCATGGCAAAAGTTACATAGAAGTATAAATACCAATAAACATATGGTTAAATTGTAGAACATATGATTTACTTTTTGTAAAAACATTTTGTATATCATTGTTTTTCCGGAAGATAATACTTTATTGGCGAAAAGCTTTGAATAATATAAAATTTAGAACTATTCTTGTATTGAAATATTTTTATTCTGTATGTATATATAAATAATGAATAAAATATATTTCAAATACAATAAGAATAATCTTAAATTATAGATTATTATGTTTTTTCTAGCCGTGAAATGAAAACACCAAACTATCCATTTATAAGGTCATTGATGTTATGGCAAAAGTTACATAGAAGTATAAATACCAATAAACATATGGTTAAATTGTAGAACATATGATTTAATTTTTGTAATACTATTTTGTATATTATAGTTGTTCTTAAAGATAATACTTATTTTATTGGTGAAAAGCTTTGAATAATATAACATTTAAAACTATTCATGTATTTGAAATATTTTTATTCATATATTCTTACTGGCGGACGTAAAGACAGACATGCAGATAAACAGGTAGGAAGGAAGATTTACAGACAGATGGATATATATATTTTATATATTCATACTTATATTCATACAGACGAAATACATAAATAGTGATAAACAGACACAATCACACAAATATAGATAGTCAAACAATACAGACAGAAAAAGGCATAACCTTAATAAAGATTAATGTTAGAATAGAGATAAAGATATTAGAATAGAGAGGGAATCAATTGAATACCTAGCCATATCCTTTGCGAGACACCAAGAACTTTTCATTCATTGATTTTATTAGAGTCCATCAGTCGTGCACCACTAAAAATATTTATCTATGATTGACTTGTAACTTACATTGATATTAAGAATTTATTTCTAAAAGTGAAACAGTCAGAAAAGAACGAAGACGGGAAATATAAACCTAAAAATGTGAAGAAATAAACAGTTCTTTAAAAGTCTTCGTATAGAACGCCTTAGAAAACAAAGAAGTTGGTAAGATTGCTCGTTCGATGTTCTGTTTTCACGTCTTCATTTTGAGTTTGATATTGTAGAAGCGGTTTGTATCGAAAACTTATTATAAAATAAACGAGACAAAATTTGTATCAAACAAAAAGCGAAAATAAATTTCTTCAGAATGTATTTCAATTTAAATAAAAAACAGTAATTGAAAACCTTTTTTAGTTAACAGTGTCAAGAAATGACTTTCTGTTTCCAATAATCATAAAGACGTTCTTAGAAAATGACGTTGATATCGGGAATCGGATCTATTGATTCGAAATACTTTTGTAAGGTTCGTTCAATCAGCCGTTTCTAGGCCAGATTGCGTTTTGCGCCCAATTGTAATGCTAAAGTCTTGCCTTTAAATTTTTGACCGGCCAATATCGAGTAAGCGAAACCTTATGTATAAGGGAAACATGGAACATTGACGTTTGATTAAGAGCATTTTCGTTGTGTTCTCCTGCCCCCACTTTTTCCTTTAAAAACTAAATTGCAACACAATATATTTCTTTATTTCTTTAAGTTAATTGTAAATTAATATAATATATTTTAATAATATATATTTAATTCTATATTATAGAAACATTCAATTAAAAAGTATATCCTGTAAAACGTAAGTGAAAACCTACATTTCGCTGTAACATTTTTGCTGCTCCTTCAAGCCTTTCTAATTCAATTCCAGATGCTGAAATCATTATATCATTGAAATTTCTTTGTAACTATAAAACACTTATGATAATTTAAGAAAAACATTTCTAAATTAAAATAACCGAAAATATGATCATTTCGGTACTCAGCACTGCTAAAGGGTAATATTTTTTTCAAATCTAATTTTATAAATATAAATTATTGTAGGTATGATTTAAATAAGAATAACTTAATTCCTTTCAAAGTATCCGAATAGTGAGATTCTTGGCTCCAATGACGTCATAGTGTGGTAGCGGAAGCTACTATAAGAGGTTTTTGGTTTTATACAGACACGTTTTCACAAATAAATGGAATACAACGTATTGTGGTATGTAGCTTTCTTGGATAGTTAAAACCAAATTTTGTTTAAGTTCATACATACTCTTATGCTCTGATAAAGCTACTTTGTCCTGATCTGTTTTGTCGAAATCGCTCTCTTTAGACATGTTCGACGTAGCCTCCATTAAGGCGATCGTCACTTATTTGTAAATTAGAAACACTATAATTTTCACAACAATTATACACAAATTACAAATAAACAAAATAGAGCTTTGCCGTATCTATGAGGCACCTAGATAGGGAGAGTGAAAACGTAATTACCATAGATTGAGGTCTTCCTCACAAAAAAAGATGAGATAAAAGCATGTTTAGGCGTGACAACACATCAGCATTAATGCCAGGGTTTATAACACGAGCATTTCCAAAAGAAAAAGAAACCCCTAGGGAAAATATTGGCGCCAATAGTAAAGGTATCTATCCAGACGAAATGTAGACAATTTGTATGTAGAAATGTCAGTTTTATTTCAAATAAAGTTTGGAATTTTATAGTATCTAGGCGGCTTGATATTCAGGCAAGGCGCATAAAATGTATGAAGACGTAGAAATTGAATATCAAAAGAAAGAAGATGAAAGCAGTATATGAATTTCATTACCTCATACATAACGTTTTCTGCAAGAGTTTATAACCTGCTGTTTCAAGAGAAATGGAAATAGTTATTAACTACCTTTTTTCAGAAGAAGTAACACACGTGGTTATTATTTGAGAAGAATAATTGCAGTACCTACGAGATGTACTTCCAGATCACGGTAAATCAACAGAGTTACAACACATGTAGAAACACTGAGTGTATTATATTCGCATTAGTATGATATTTTGTAGGTTAAGTACTACCAAATATGAATACAAAATAAAGAGGGCACTTATAAGAAAGATAGGATGGGTATAAGGTTGAATTCTGAAGGTTAAAATAGTCCATCTTGGGTTAAACCTCACGGCTGAAGTTTCAACAGTTTTTGTAAACAATTATAGTATTTATTTTTAAAAATGTAAACAATGAAGGAGTAATTGGTAAACTAGTAAGAAAGGAGAGGGTTAGCTTCGTAAAAGGAACGAATGTTTTGAAAAGCGTCAGCAAGTAAGCTATTACGTATTCAATTAGTTAAGTATTTTTAAAATTAGTTACAATAACAAGCGTTTTCCATCTGAAGGATTAAAGTAGTATTCAATAATTACATAACTTTCAAGAAGTATAACTGAAGAATGTCGCTAAAAAAATTTTAGAAAAATCGGAAAAGATTGTTGTTCATTAGAAGATAGATAGAAAAAAGAATGGAAATATGAGGAATATGGAATCGAAAGTACGGAATAGCATGAGTAAAGGAAATTAAGACACTGTAGAATTGTAAAACATTGAGTGAAATTGTAATGGGACTGTAAAATGACATAGTAAGATAAGTCCCTCGTGTGGATTCATAAGTGGTTCATTTACAATATTACCTTTTTCTACTTAAACCCGAAAACACATAAATGGTCATATTTCGGAACAATATCAGAAAAAGGTATAGCCTACTAGATTGCTATAAATAAAGTTAAACAATTTTAGTGGTATTGTATATTATAGTGTTAGGTTGAAACTATTTTTCAAACATAAATCATATACTTGCGGTGTGATATTATAAGATTTTAAAATCCAATGATATTTTATGGCTGGTTTACTATAGCAGTATGTCCTGTAAACAGTACCCTATGACATAATGAACCTCAGGAATTTCACAGGCTAGAGTTTTTTGTTTGTTTTTGCTTTAGTCCTATAACACCACACCACTTTTACCACAGTTTTATTGCTCTAAACACACAAAAAAAAAACATTTTGTGAAAATATAAAACAAGAATTTTGTCTTTGTAAATTTAATTTGAGAAAATTAAAGTGGACTGGAAACTAAAAAACTTACAACAAACTAAAAAAACAGAAAGTATCTGAAAGGCAATAACAAATAACTAGCCGACTGGAGAATAACGGAACGTTAAATTACCAGTACCAATATAATAACTTTTGTAAGGTACATTGCTGGAAAATAGTTTTTAGCTCTTCTTAAACTTAAGAAGGTCTGATGAAGTGTCACATTCACATTTTAGAACACGATATTCGTTTTTATAAATAAGAATAAAATAATATTCTTGCTTTTGTGCAATATGAATGTTGTTAAAGAAAAAAGGGTTTGTTTACGGGAGAAATATAAAGTATCTATGTAAATAGGTTATTGTGATCCTTCTGAGTTTCCATTTCAATTTATTTCTCTTTATCCTCTTTCTGCAGAAATAAAAGGGATTGCCTTATGTTCAGCTTTCATTTCGGAAATTGCATTTGTATGTTTCTGCTTTTATTATTAAATGCTGGAGATAATATAATTTGGTTCAATAGTTTTCAAATTTACTTCAGATTTAGAATAACTCAACTTTATTTTAAAATCAGTAATCTTTCTTTGAATTAACTCTTATATAATTTATGTAGAGTATAACTGTACAATTTAATTTATTTCTACTTAATAAAGTTGATTACTACTCTAATATACAAAATTCTCAAGATATTAAATCTCTAACACGTTATTACAAGATAATAATACTTTAATAGGAGTTCCAAATTTATATAGCTAGCCATCTTAATTCAGATATACTGCCGTGTTGAAAATCATGGCTATTCGATAACCTTTAAGGCCACGACAGTATTTTAGTTTTGAAAGACGTTCAGTCGTTTTTGTGTACAACAATTACTGCGTTTTGAAAAAGATAACTAATCGGTAGTATTTAAGGTTACGACAATACGCCCGTCTCTTGAATGAAATGATTATTGGATCTTCTTCAGCTTTGTCGTTTTGGAAACAACTATTCTCTCGCCTTAACGACACGACTCTACTTTCGTCTTGATAAACTCGACTATTAGACCATCTTAAAGGGCATACTTACTATTCAGTTGTTCGGAAGGCCACGACCAAGCTGTATTCTTGAAGGGGACATATTAAGCAAATAATAATAGAGTGATACCTCGACTTACGCTACCCCTCAAGTTACGCTGTTTTAAATCATGCTATTTGAGTTACGCAGAAACTCGGCTTTTCTGGAAGAAAATGCCTAAAAGAATTTTCATAGCTCATTAAGAGAAAATATTTTTAGGTTTTATGGCCGCCAAAGACCGATTGACAATGATGGTTGGCGCAGGTACAGCTGGTGACTGTAAGTTGCAATCTCTCATAGTTTATCGCTCAGAAAATCCAAGGGCATTAAAAATTATTTCTAAAGCTAGCTTGCCCATGATTTAGAAGGCTTGGGTGACAGCTTTTTCTTGAAGACGGGTTTGGTCATCATTTCATACCTCACGTCGAACTTTATTGCCGATCTAAACAAATTCCTTTTAAAGTATCTCCTATTAATTGACAATCCCTCTGGCCATTCTCCTACTACTTTAACTAATTTCGACACACGCGTAAAAGTGATACTTTTGCCACCAAACACAACTCGTTTGCTTCAACCGATGGATCAGGGAGTCGTCAAACAATTTAATGCTTATTACAAAAGAAGATCTACATGAAGCTCTGAGACAAAGAAACGAGCTCTCTGTTGCAGATGTTTGGAAACAATTCAATGTTTTAGATGCTTTGAGAATCATTGGTCTATCTTGGAATGAAATTTCACACAAAAAACTTTGAATGTTGTTTGTATAAAGATGTGTATTTTTTGCCACTGATAACTAAATTTAGAAGTGGATAATGATGACGTTCAAGAACTGCTGGATTTACACAACCAGGAGCTGATAATTATTTGATGAGCTCATAGAAATGCGTGCGCAAGAGCAAGACCTTAAAAACGCAGATTCTTTAGACGTAGAAGATGGAATGACGGATAGAAATTTGACAAAATGCCGTAGTTTAATGGAGCACGTTTTGGATAACACAGACTCCAACGATGAGCGTATTTCTGCCTCAAAACAAAACAAACGAGTTACGAGAAAATTCTACGCGAGAAGAAAAAATCTTCAATTCTTCTAGCATTAATCTAGCATAGTATACAAAACAAACTATAGGCAGTTGAGTTGTGTAGTGCATAGTGCATTTGCTTGCTAACTAAAGATGCCGAATACGATGCATAGTAGTGCTATAATTTCGAGTCACTTTTTTATCGCCTCTATTTGTGAGTAATTCTTACCTTACACAGAATAGGAGAATAATGCTACTCAAAATACAATCCATGAAACATGTTGTACTTGATCATTTTATTTGTTTTCTTTAGGTAGATTCTATTAAGCACCTTTTAAATTTTTGTTTTTGCATTGACATATTTTGGTTACTATTCTTGTTATTGTCTCGATACTTTCACTTTTTATTTCCCTCATTTATTTATGTAATAAAATTGATAGTTTGTTTTGAAACTTAACATTTTGTATGTTGGTATTGCTACGTTATTATTGTCTATTAGAAAGTCACATAGAGGGTGCAGTTTTATGTTTGAATTATTTTGGTCTAAAGTAGTTTTAATTCTTCGGCAATGTATTCAGTTTGTTAAGTATGTGTGCTCTAAATATTTCAATTGTTTTACCAATATTTCAGAGATAAATAAACTTTATGCGTACTAAAGTGCAGGTCAGCTGTTATTATAGGTTAACCATAATCATGCAGTAATATGGGTTCCAGCGTAAACTGTGAGATAAATACATTAAGTTAAAAACACTTATAACATATTTGTTGATTCCATCTTCACGTGAGCTACTAGCTTTCAATAAAACACTTGTAATATTTTACAAACGTGGCTACTGACATACAATAATCATACCCAGTTCTTGAAACTAAAACGTTTATTCTTTTCAAACACTGTTTCGTCAATTAAATTTGAGCTGTGATTTCTAGTTATTTTCCATACTACATTCTTTTATATTTTCGCATCTAGTATGGACTATTTTTGGGATGTAATAGTATTTTATAATTACTCAATTAGTGACTACTGGTGAGGAACGTGCTTCTTGACAGAACTAGGACAATGGGGGTCAAATTCTGCGCCATTTTAATTAACAAAGACAGAATAATATTAGTACGTTAATTCGAGCATTAGTCTATACCTCCCCGTTAGGGTCAAATCTAAAACAAATTACAATTATTTAGGAGCTAAACTATGACCAAGGCATTCGAGGATTTGTCCATGAAGCGCAGCTCCATGACTGCACCTTTATCCTCAAAATTGGTGTAGTATTCGTTAAAACTAATTTATCAATATTTTGTGATAAAACCTATCTATAGCTGATTTTTTACCGCCCACTTAAATATTGGAACACATTAATAAACAAAAAGTATAAGATTTTAGTGACGAGAGTTGTAAAACTTTTGTTTCCTTAAATAGTGACATACCAAGAAAATGTTTAGAGATTTGTGTTCTCCAAAAGACGATGCCGAGCCTTTCGTCTTGTTTGTTACGTCTTTGTTTGTTAACTTGTGTTATGCTGTCTTTGAGGAGCTTTACTTATCGTCTGAAATTACCTCTACGGCGAGTTTTAAAATTAAACTTGCAATACAAGGCAAACCAAACTCGGTCAAAAAGGCTCAACTAGGAGAAATCAACTCCCGCGCCACGATGCTGCCTTGCTTCCGGACTTTGTCTGGTCACCACCTCTTGCCCGTTCATCTTCATCGTCTTGGGGACCTACTACCCTGCGCCGATTGTTCTCTGCAAGCAGGGCCAAATTAATGCCACGACCTTGGCTAGGAGAGAATATTTGCAAGAAGATGAGCTCAAGAACAGCTTCTCGCCTGATTGTAGAGGTCAGAGCGGCACCGAATGGCAAAAATTTTAAGAGTGGATGTTGGCTAGAAAGTCATATGAAAATTTTGCACAAAATGTATACACGAACACATTTCTGAATAAACAAATACAGATAAAGATCATAGTATTACAAAAAATGGGGAATATTTTAAAGTTTATTAGAGAAGTGTCTGAATTGTTTTAATATTAAAACTTTCAAATTTAAAAGTTCTTATAAATTTTAAAAATGGAACGTTATTTCATCGTAATTAATTGGAACGGTTAAAACGTTAATGTAATGTAAATAATTCGAATAGGGGAGCGCGTTTCGAATATAGGCTTATAAATTTACTTCTTTATTTATCAGTATATATGCTAACATATCTATATCCGAAGGTTTAATTTATCTATTATTGTATGTTATTTAATACGTTCCAATGTCTTATTCTTTTATGAATAACATCCGTAGATGGGTTTTTGCATAAGACATCGATAGCCTTTTGTTTGAAGGCTATCATAATACTGCGCTTCCATTTAGAGCCTTTTCAGGAGCGTTTCTGGCATACTTTACAAGTGATGAATGAAATTTAGTTTTGGCGACCTAATTTCTCCGGCTTAGTTGGGGTATTCTTGTATAAACGCGTGCTTAGCAGCCGTGACAAACAGCAGCTCATTAACTGATTCCACTAATTGAATTCGATCGTACGTGATGAGTCGATTGTTTGCGTACAACAATGAATGGCCAGCAATCGTGATCCTACGAACACGTTGCAAATTTGTGAAACCAAAACTGATTTCGTTGTCGGCGCTTTTCATCGGCCGGATCTACCGAATTGACAGAAAACATAAACGGAAGCGTTTTGTTTTTGTTTCTTTACACCATCTGTTTGTCAAATCTACTTGATTGGGAAATGAATTCAATCGGCAGTGCATGGTAACGTGTTTAACAGAACCACGTGCAAATGAGATGTAAGCCTTCATATACTGTGGCTGTATCCCGCCGGATTTTTTTAAAATTAGTTACTAGGAAAAATTATTAACATGTAGATTATAATTCAAACCTCATAAAAACTTACCAGTACAATTGCTTATGAAAAAAAATGTACCTAATGATTAGACTCAGGCAGTCTCACTGTCTTACAAAATTATTCTGAATAAAGTTAGGTTAGCATCAAATTACGTGAGTTATTGTTATCAATTTTTATTTTTATTTTAATGTTAAATTAGAAAAATATTTAACACCTGAAATATTATAATTTTTAAATTAATAATTAACATTTTAAAAAGATGTTCCCATCCTTTAGAAATTATTAGTCAACCTAAGGTTAAATACCTAGGTCCATCTAAATACCTTGAGGAATTAGAATATTGAACATACCTTGGCAACTACTTAAACTCACGTGGCTTATTCACGAAATAGAAACACTACTTGACTTTATGTTTTAACATAACTTAATTTGAAACAAATAGGAAAAGCTGCTTATTAAGACAAATATGCAATAAATTTTGAAAAGTAAATTACTAAGAGATTTAATAAAGCTTTTAACACACAGAACTATAAACAAATGCAACCCATTTCGGCCTTTCTTCTGTTACTGCTCTGAAAGGCAGATACACAAAGGCGCCAACGTCCGAGCTTGAATCCCCACCCTTATTCATCGGGATAAATGCATTTTATTGGTTACCGAGGAAATTCTGTATGGTTCCCTCCCCAACGCTGTCTAATAACATTTCCAAAACAAAAAGTTTCTTTAAAATCAGGTTTTATTACTAAGCGACGCGCTTGGAAACATTTGGTTATAGAGTTGCAGCCAGTATGTTTTATGGGGAGACTATTATTTCGGGTTACATATCAGCTGGCCTTACTGTTCCCTCCAAATGTAGAAAGTACAATAGCATATCGAAAATCCGAGTCCCGATTTTTCAACGTTCCGTTAAATTAGAGCCTATTTGTATTTCAGACTATTTTATCTATTAGAAAAGAAATTAAGATTATTTACAATAGTTTTACGCATAACTGTCTTACGTATAAATAATCTTAAACTAGTGAAAAATGTTAAATCAAAAGGTCTGTTGAATACTTTTGACAGTTTGTATATACATAAATATGACGAAAATAATTAATTAAATGGTGATAAAGGGTCGATTACAATCTCTCAATTATATTTACTAATGAGAAGATAGTTGTACCTTTGTAAAATTAAAATATATATAAAATTGTATTTTGTTTAAAATTGAAATTTGTGTAACGGTAACTCATCACCACAGAAGTTGAGAGACCAGACCTAGTTGCAGCGGGGGGAATTTACTGCAACGTGATTGGTTGGAAATGGGCGTGGCGAAGTAGTTACCGGTATATATATTTGGTGAAAAATGTTGCTTCAATGTATTTTTATTGTAAATTACCTCTGAAAATGATTGCTATGCAATTGAAGTGTACATAAGCTTTTAAATAAAATAAAAACTCATTTGTGGTAAAGAGGTTTCATATATTATTAAATAATTTTACGGTTGAGCAATGCACCGTCGCACTACGATGAGTATCACCTGTGACCTGATGATATTCATCGTTCATTTCTACCCGCAAATATCACGAGCCTAATCCAGCCGAAGGATCACGGAGTTCTGAAATGTATGAACAAAATACTGACGTTAACTTTTACAATCTCTCTTGGAAGCGACTGAAGAGAAGGTTTGCATTGTAGGCTTTCTAAAAAAATTACAGTAAAGGAAGTTGTATTGGCGAACCATGGAACGAAATTAAAGGAGAAATATTAAGTAAGTCATGGAATAAAATCGTGAGTCATAATAAATCTGTTGACTGTGTCATTCCACAAAGAGAAACAAATTGGGCATTTCTTATCAAGAAATTTCCAGGTTGGGAAAATGACGATTGTACGAACGTACAACAATGGATGAGTAAGGACGAACGTGAGTCATAATAAATCTGTTGACTGTGTCATTCCACAAAGAAAAACAAATTGGGCATTTCTTATCAAGAAATTTCCAGGTTGGGAAAATGACGATTATACGAACGTACAACAATGGATGCGTAAGGACGATCGTGAGTCATAATAAATCTGTTGACTGTGTCATTCCACAAAGAGAAACAAATTGGGCATTTCTTATCAAGAAATTTCCAGGTTGGGAAAATGACGATTATACGAACGTACAACAATGGATGAGGAAGGACGAACGTGAGTCATAATAAATCTGTTGACTGTGTCATTCCACAAAGAGAAACAAATTGGGCATTTCTTATCAAGAAATTTCCAGGTTGGGAAAATGACGATTATACGAACGTACAACAATGGATGAGTAAGGACGAACGTGAGTAATAATAAATCTGTTGACTGTGTCATTCCACAAAGAGAAACAAATTGGGCATTTCTTATCAAGAAATTTCCAGGTTGGGAAAATGACGATTATACGAACGTACAACAATGGATGAGTAAGGACGAACGTGAGTCATAATAAATCTGTTGACTGTGTCATTCCACAAAGAGAAACAAATTGGGCATTTCTTATCAAGAAATTTCCAGGTTGGGAAAATGACGATTATACGAACGTACAACAATGGATGAGTAAGGACGAACGTGAGTAATAATAAATCTGTTGACTGTGTCATTCCACAAAGAGAAACAAATTGGGCATTTCTTATTAAGAAATTTCCAGGTTGGGAAAATGACGATTATACGAACGTACAACAATGGACGAGTAAGGACGAACGTGAGTAATAATAAATCTGTTGACTGTGTCATTCCACAAAGAGAAACAAATTGGGCATTTCTTATCAAGAAATTTCCAGGTTGGGAAAATGACGATTATACGAACGTACAACAATGGATGAGTAAGGACGAACGTGAGTCATAATAAATCTGTTGACTGTGTCATTCCACAAAGAGAAACAAATTGGGCATTTCTTATCAAGAAATTTCCAGGTTGGGAAAATGACGATTATACAAACGTACAACAATGGATGAGTAAGGACGAACGTGAGTAATAATAAATCTGTTGACTGTGTCATTCCACAAAGAGAAACAAATTGGGCATTTCTTATCAAGAAATTTCCAGGTTGGGAAAATGACGATTATACGAACGTACAACAATGGATGAGTAAGGACGAACGTGAGTAATAATAAATCTGTTGACTGTGTCATTCCACAAAGAGAAACAAATTGGGCATTTCTTATCAAGAAATTTCCAGGTTGGGAAAAAGACGATTATACGAACGTACAACAATGGATGAGTAAGGACGAACGTGAGTCATAATAAATCTGTTGATTGTGTCATTCCACAAAGAGAAAGAAATTGGGCATTTCTTATCAAGAAATTTCCAGGTTGGGAAAATGACGATTATACGAACGTACAACAATGTATGAGTAAGGACGAACGTGAGTAATAATAAATCTGTTGACTGTGTCATTCCACAAAGAGAAATAAATTGGGCATTTCTTATCAAGAAATTTCCAGGTTGGGAAAATGACGATTATACGAACGTACAACAATGGATGAGTAAGGACGAACGTGAGTCATAATAAATCTGTTGACTGTGTCATTCCACAAAGAGAAACAAATTGGGCATTTCTTATCAAGAAATTTTCAGGTTGGGAAAATGACGATTATACGAACGTACAACAATGGATGAGTAAGGACGAACGTGAGTATTAATAAATCTGTTGTGTGTGTCATTCCACAAAGAGAAACAAATTGGGCATTTCTTATCAAGAAATTTATAGGTTGGGAAAATGACGATTATACGAACGTACAACAATGGATGAGTAAGGACGAACGTGAGTAATAATAACTCTGTTGACTGTGTCATTCCACAAAGAGAAACAAATTGGGCATTTCTTATCAAGAAATTTCCAGGTTGGGAAAAAGACGATTATACGAACGTACAACAATGGATGAGTAAGGACGAACGTGAGTCATAATAAATCTGTTGACTGTGTCATTCCACAAAGAGAAACAAATTGGGCATTTCTTATCAAGAAATTTCCAGGTTGGGAAAATGACGATCATACGAACGTACAACAATGGATGAGTAAGGACGAACGTGAGTAATAATAAATCTGTTGACTGTGTCATTCCACAAAGAGAAACAAATTGGGCATTTCTTATCAAGAAATTTCCAGGTTGGGAAAATGACGATTATTCGAACGTACAACAATGGATGAGTAAGGACGAATGTAGGTAATAATAAATCTGTTGACTGTGTCATTCCACAAAGAGAAACAAATTGGGCATTTCTTATCAAGAAATTTTCAGGTTGGGAAAATGACGATTATACGAACGTACAACAATGGATGAGTAAGGACGAACGTGAGTAATAATAAATATGTTGACTGTGTCATTCCACAAAGAGAAAAAAATTGGGCATTTCTTATCAAGAAATTTCCAGGTTGGGAAAATGACGATTATACGAACGTACAACAATGGATGAGTAAGGACGAACGTGAGTCATAATAAATCTGTTGACTGTGTCATTCCACAAAGAGAAACAAATTGGGCATTTCTTATCAAGAAATTTCCAGGTTGGGAAAATGACGATTATACGAACGTACAACAATGGATGCGTAAGGACGATCGTGAGTCATAATAAATCTGTTGAATGTGTCATTCCACAAAGAGAAACAAATTGGGCATTTCTTATCAAGAAATTTCCAGGTTGGGAAAATGACGATTATACGAACGTACAACAATGGATGAGGAAGGACGAACGTGAGTCATAATAAATCTGTTGACTGTGTCATTCCACAAAGAGAAACAAATTGGGCATTTCTTATCAAGAAATTTCCAGGTTGGGAAAATGACGATTATACGAACGTACAACAATGGATGAGTAAGGACGAACGTGAGTAATAATAAATCTGTTGACTGTGTCATTCCACAAAGAGAAACAAATTGGGCATTTCTTATTAAGAAATTTCCAGGTTGGGAAAATGACGATTATACGAACGTACAACAATGGACGAGTAAGGACGAACGTGAGTAATAATAAATCTGTTGACTGTGTCATTCCACAAAGAGAAACAAATTGGGCATTTCTTATCAAGAAATTTCCAGGTTGGGAAAATGACGATTATACGAACGTACAACAATGGATGAGTAAGGACGAACGTGAGTCATAATAAATCTGTTGACTGTGTCATTCCACAAAGAGAAACAAATTGGGCATTTCTTATCAAGAAATTTCCAGGTTGGGAAAATGACGATTATACGAACGTACACCAATGGATGAGTAAGGACGAACGTGAGTAATAATAAATCTGTTGACTGTGTCATTCCACAAAGAGAAACAAATTGGGCATTTCTTATCAAGAAATTTCCAGGTTGGGAAAATGACGATTATACGAACGTACAACAATGGATGAGTAAGGACGAACGTGAGTACTAATAAATCTGTTGACTGTGTCATTCCACAAAGAGAAACAAATTGGGCATTTCTTATCAAGAAATTTCCAGGTTGGGAAAATGACGATTATACGAACGTACAACAATGGATGAGTAAGGACGAACGTGAGTAATAATAAATCTGTTGACTGTGTCATTCCACAAAGAGAAAGAAATTGGGCATTTCTTATCAAGAAATTTCCAGGTTGGGAAAATGACGATTATACGAACGTACAACAATGTATGAGTAAGGACGAACGTGAGTAATAATAAATCTGTTGACTGTGTCATTCCACAAGGAGAAACAAATTGGGCATTTCTTATCAAGAAATTTCCAGGTTGGGAAAATGACGATTATACGAACGTACAACAATGGATGAGTAAGGACGAACGTGAGTAATAATAAATCTGTTGACTGTGTCATTCCACAAAGAGAAAAAAATTGGGCATTTCTTATCAAGAAATTTCCAGGTTGGGAAAATGACGATTATACGAACGTACAACAATGGATGAGTAAGGACGAACGTGAGTCATAATAAATCTGTTGACTGTGTCATTCCACAAAGAGAAACAAATTGGGCATTTCTTATCAAAAAATTTTCAGGTTGGGAAAATGACGATTATACGAACGTACAACAATGGATGAGTAAGGACGAACGTGAGTAATAATAAATCTGTTGACTGTGTCATTCCACAAAGAGAAACAAATTGGGCATTTCTTATCAAGAAATTTCCAGGTTGGGAAAATGACGATTATACGAACGTACAACAATGGATGAGTAAGGACGAACGTGAGTAATAATAAATCTGTTGACTGTGTCATTCCACAAAGAGAAACAAATTGGGCATTTCTTATCAAGAAATTTCCAGGTTGGGAAAATGACGATTATACGAACGTACAACAATGTATGAGTAAGGACGAACGTGAGTAATAATAAATCTGTTGACTGTGTCATTCCACAAAGAGAAACAAATTGGGCATTTCTTATCAAGAATTTCCAGGTTGGGAAAATGACGATTATACGAACGTACAACAATGGATGAGTAAGGACGAACGTGAGTAATAATAAATCTGTTGACTGTGTCATTCCACAAAGAGAAAAAAATTGGGCATTTCTTATCAAGAAATTTCCAGGTTGGGAAAATGACGATTATACGAACGTACAACAATGGATGAGTAAGGACGAACGTGAGTAATAATAACTCTGTTGACTGTGTCATTCCACAAAGAGAAACAAATTGGGCATTTCTTATCAAGAAATTTCCAGGTTGGGAAAATGACGATTATACGAACGTACAACAATGTATGAGTAAGGACGAACGTGAGTAATAATAAATCTGTTGACTGTGTCATTCCACAAAGAGAAAAAAATTGGGCATTTCTTATCAAGAAATTTCCAGGTTGGGAAAATGACGATTATACGAACGTACAACAATGGATGAGTAAGGACGAACGTGAGTCATAATAAATCTGTTGACTGTGTCATTCCACAAAGAGAAACAAATTGGGCATTTCTTATCAAGAAATTTTCAGGTTGGGAAAATGACGATTATACGAACGTACAACAATGGATGAGTAAGGACGAACGTGAGTAATAATAAATCTGTTGACTGTGTCATTCCACAAAGAGAATCAAATTGGGCATTTCTTATCAAGAAATTTCCAGGTTGGGAAAATGACGATTATTCGAACGTACAACAATGGATGAGTAAGGACGAATGTAGGTAATAATAAATCTGTTGACTGTGTCATTCCACAAAGAGAAACAAATTGGGCATTTCTTATCAAGAAATTTTCAGGTTGGGAAAATGACGATTATACGAACGTACAACAATGGATGAGTAAGGACGAACGTGAGTAATAATAAATATGTTGACTGTGTCATTCCACAAAGAGAAAAAAATTGGGCATATCTAATCAAGAAATTTCCAGGTTGGGAAAATGACGATTATACGAACGTACAACAATGGATGAGTAAGGACGAACGTGAGTCATAATAAATCTGTTGACTGTGTCATTCCACAAAGAGAAACAAATTGGGCATTTCTTATCAAGAAATTTTCAGGTTGGGAAAATGACGATTATACGAACGTACAACAATGGATGAGTAAGGACGAACGTGAGTAATAATAAATCTGTTGTGTGTGTCATTCCACAAAGAGAAACAAATTGGGCATTTCTTATCAAGAAATTTATAGGTTGGGAAAATGACGATTATACGAACGTACAACAATGGATGAGTAAGGACGAACGTGAGTAATAATAACTCTGTTGACTGTGTCATTCCACAAAGAGAAACAAATTGGGCATTTCTTATCAAGAAATTTCCAGGTTGGGAAAATGACGATTATACGAACGTACAACAATGTATGAGTAAGGACGAACGTGAGTAATAATAAATCTGTTGACTGTGTCATTCCACAAAGAGAAAAAAATTGGGCATTTCTTATCAAGAAATTTCCAGGTTGGGAAAATGACGATTATACGAACGTACAACAATGGATGAGTAAGGACGAACGTGAGTCATAATAAATCTGTTGACTGTGTCATTCCACAAAGAGAAACAAATTGGGCATTTCTTATCAAGAAATTTTCAGGTTGGGAAAATGACGATTATACGAACGTACAACAATGGATGAGTAAGGACGAACGTGAGTATTAATAAATCTGTTGTGTGTGTCATTCCACAAAGAGAAACAAATTGGGCATTTCTTATCAAGAAATTTATAGGTTGGGAAAATGACGATTATACGAACGTACAACAATGGATGAGTAAGGACGAACGTGAGTAATAATAACTCTGTTGACTGTGTCATTCCACAAAGAGAAACAAATTGGGCATTTCTTATCAAGAAATTTCCAGGTTGGGAAAAAGACGATTATACGAACGTACAACAATGGATGAGTAAGGACGAACGTGAGTCATAATAAATCTGTTGACTGTGTCATTCCACAAAGAGAAACAAATTGGGCATTTCTTATCAAGAAATTTCCAGGTTGGGAAATTGACGATCAAACGAACGTACAACAATGGATGAGTAAGGACGAACGTGAGTAATAATAAATCTGTTGACTGTGTCATTCCACAAAGAGAAACAAATTGGGCATTTCTTATCAAGAAATTTCCAGGTTGGGAAAATGACGATTATTCGAACGTACAACAATGGATGAGTAAGGACGAATGTAGGTAATAATAAATCTGTTGACTGTGTCATTCCACAAAGAGAAACAAATTGGGCATTTCTTATCAAGAAATTTTCAGGTTGGGAAAATGACGATTATACGAACGTACAACAATGGATGAGTAAGGACGAACGTGAGTAATAATAAATATGTTGACTGTGTCATTCCACAAAGAGAAACAAATTGGGCATTTCTTATCAAGAAATTTTCAGGTTGGGAAAATGACGATTATACGAACGTACAACAATGGATGAGTAAGGACGAACGTGAGTAATAATAAATATGTTGACTGTGTCATTCCACAAAGAGAAACAAATTGGGCATTTCTTATCAAGAAATTTTCAGGTTGGGAAAATGACGATTATACGAACGTACAACAATGGATGCGTAAGGACGAACGTGAGTCATAATAAATCTGTTGACTGTGTCATTCCACAAAGAGAATCAAATTGGGAATTTCTTATCAAGAAATTTTCAGGTTGGGAAAATGATGATTATACGAACGTACAACAATGGATGAGTAAGGACGAACGTGAGTAATAATAAATCTGTTGACTGTGTCATTCCACAAAGAGAAACAAATTGGGCATTTCTTATCAAGAAATTTTCAGGTTGGGAAAATGACGATTATACGAACGTACAACAATGGATGAGTAAGGACGAACGTGAGTAATAATAAATCTGTTGACTGTGTCATTCCACAAAGAGAAACAAATTGGGCATTTCTTATCAAGAAATTTCCAGGTTGGGAAAATGACGATTATACTATCGTACAACAATGGATGCGTAAGGACGATCGTGAGTAATAATAAATCTGTTGACTGTGTCATTCCACAAAGAGAAACAAATTGGGCATTTCTTATCAACAAATTTCCAGGTTGGGAAAATGACGATTATACGAACGTACAACAATGGATGAGTAAGGACGAACGTGAGTCATAATAACTCTGTTGACTGTGTCCTTCCACAAAGAGAAACAAATTGGGCATTTCTTATCAAGAAATTTTCAGGTTGGGAAAATGACGATTATACGAACGTACAACAATGGATGAGTAAGGACGAACGTGAGTCATAATAAATCTGTTGACTGTGTCATTCCACAAAGAGAAACAAATTGGGCATTTCTTATCAAGAAATTTTCAGGTTGGGAAAATGACGATTATACGAACGTACAACAATGGATGAGTAAGGACGAACGTGAGTCATAATAAATCTGTTGACTGTGTCATTCCACAAAGAGAAACAAATTGGGCATTTCTTATCAAGAAATTTCCAGGTTGGGAAAATGACGATTATACGAACGTACAACAACGGATGAGTAAGGACGAACGTGAGTAATAATAAATCTGTTGACTGTGTCATTCCACAAAGAGAAACAAATTGGGCATTTCTTATCAAGAAATTTTCAGGTTGGGAAAATGACGATAATACGAACGTACAACAACGGATGAGTAGGGACGAACGTGAGTAATAATAAATCTGTTGACTGTGTCATTCCACAAAGAGAAACAAATTGGGCATTTCTTATCAAGAAATTTCCAGGTTGGGAAAATGACGATTATACGAACGTACAACAATGGATGAGTAAGGACGAACGTGAGTCATAATAAATCTGTTGACTGTGTCATTCCACAAAGAGAAACAAATTGGGCATTTCTTGTCAAGAAATTTCCAGGTTGGGAAAATGACGATTATACGAACGTACAACAATGGATGAGTAAGGACGAACGTGAGTCATAATAAATCTGTTGACTGTGTCATTCCACAAAGAGAAACAAATTGGGCATTTCTTATCAAGAAATTTCCAGGTTGGGAAAATGACGATTATACGAACGTACAACAATGGATGAGTAACGACGAACGGGAGTAATAATAAATCTGTTGACTGTGTCATTCCACAAAGAGAAACAAATTGGGAATTTCTTATCAAGAAATTTCCAGGTTGGGAAAATGACGATTATACGAACGTACAACAATGGATGAGTAAGGACGAACGTGAGTCATAATAAATCTGTTGACTGTGTCATTCCACAAAGAGAAACAAATTGGGCATTTCTTATCAAGAAATTTTCAGGTTGGGAAAATGACGATTATACGAACGTACAACGATGGATGAGTAAGGACGAACGTGAGTCATAATAAATCTGTTGACTGTGTCATTCCACAAAGAGAAACAAATTGGGCATTTCTTATCATGAAATTTCCAGGTTGGGAAAATGACGATTATACGAACGTACAGCAATGGATGAGTAAGGACGAACGTGATTCATAATAAATCTGTTGACTGTGTCATTCCACAAAGAGAAACAAATTGGGCATTTCTTATCAAGAAATTTTCAGGTTGGGAAAATGACGATTATACGAACGTACAACAATGGATGAGTAAGGACGAACGTGAGTAATAATAAATCTGTTGACTGTGTCATTCCACAAAGAGAAACAAATTGGGCATTTCTTATCAAGAAATTTTCAGGTTGGGAAAATGACGATTATACGAACGTACAACAATGGATGAGTAAGGACGAACGTGAGTAATATTAAATCTGTTGACTGTGTCATTCCACAAAGAGAAACAAATTGGGCATTTCTTATCAAGAAATTTCCAGGTTGGGAAAATGACGATTATACGACCGTACAACAATGGATGAGTAAGGACGAACGGGAGTAATAATAAATCTGTTGACTGTGTCATTCCACAAAGAGAAACAAATTGGGCATTTCTTATCAAGAAATTTCCAGGTTGGGAAAATGACGATTATACGAACGTACAACAATGGATGAGTAAGGACGAACGTGGGTAATAATAAATCTGTTGACTGTGTCATTCCACAAAGAGAAATAAATTGGGCATTTCTTATCAAGAAATTTTCAGGTTGGGAAAATGACGATTATACGAACGTACAACAATGGATGAGTAAGGACGAACGTGAGTCATAATAAATCTGTTGACTGTGTCATTCCACAAAGAGAAACAAATTGGGCATTTCTTATCAAGAAATTTCCAGGTTGGGAAAATGACGATTATACGAACGTACACCAATGGATGAGTAAGGACGAACGTGAGTCATAATAAATCTGTTGACTGTGTCATTCAACAAAGAGAAACAAATTGGGCATTTCTTATCAAGAAATTTCCAGGTTGGGAAAATGACGATTATACAAACGTACAACAATGGATGAGTAAGGACGAACGTGAGTAATAATAAATCTGTTGACTGTGTCATTCCACAAAGAGAAACAAATTGGGCATTTCTTATCAAGAAATTTCCAGGTTGGGAAAATGACGATTATACGAACGTACAACAATGGATAAGTAAGGACGAACGTGAGTAATAATAAATCTGTTGACTGTGTCATTCCACAAAGAGAAACAAATTGGGCATTTCTTATCAAGAAATTTCCAGGTTGGGAAAATGACGATTATACGAACGTACAACAATGGATGAGTAAGGACGAACGTGAGTAGTAATAAATCTGTTGACTGTGTCATTCCACAAAGAGAAAGAAATTGGGCATTTCTTATCAAAAAATTTCCAGGTTGGGAAAATGACGATTATACGAACGTACAACAATGTATGAGTAAGGACGAACGTGAGTAATAATAAATCTGTTGACTGTGTCATTCCACAAAGAGAAACAAATTGGGCATTTCTTATCAAGAAATTTCCAGGTTGGGAAAATGACGATTATACGAACGTACAACAATGGATGAGTAAGGACGAACGTGAGTAATAATAAATCTGTTGACTGTGTCATTCCACAAAGAGAAAAATATTGGGCATTTCTTATCAAGAAATTTCCAGGTTGGGAAAATGACGATTATACGAACGTACAACAATGGATGAGTAAGGACGAACGTGAGTCATAATAAATCTGTTGACTGTGTCATTCCACAAAGAGAAACAAATTAGGCATTTCTTATCAAGAAATTTTCAGGTTGGGAAAATGACGATTATACGAACGTACAACAATGGATGAGTAAGGACGAACGTGAGTAATAATAAATCTGTTGTGTGTGTCATTCCACAAAGAGAAACAAATTGGGCATTTCTTATCAAGAAATTTATAGGTTGGGAAAATGACGATTATACGAACGTACAACAATGGATGAGTAAGGACGAACGTGAGTAATAATAACTCTGTTGACTGTGTCATTCCACAAAGAGAAACAAATTGGGCATTTCTTATCAAGAAATTTCCAGGTTGGGAAAATGACGATTATACGAACGTACAACAATGTATGAGTAAGGACGAACGTGAGTAATAATAAATCTGTTGACTGTGTCATTCCACAAAGAGAAAAAAATTGGGCATTTCTTATCAAGAAATTTCCAGGTTGGGAAAATGACGATTATACGAACGTACAACAATGGATGAGTAAGGACGAACGTGAGTCATAATAAATCTGTTGACAGTGTCATTCCACAAAGAGAAACAAATTGGGCATTTCTTATCAAGAAATTTTCAGGTTGGGAAAATGACGATTATACGAACGTACAACAATGGATGAGTAAGGACGAACGTGAGTATTAATAAATCTGTTGTGTGTGTCATTCCACAAAGAGAAACAAATTGGGCATTTCTTATCAAGAAATTTATAGGTTGGGAAAATGACGATTATACGAACGTACAACAATGGATGAGTAAGGACGAACGTGAGTAATAATAACTCTGTTGACTGTGTCATTCCACAAAGAGAAACAAATTGGGCATTTCTTATCAAGAAATTTCCAGGTTGGGAAAAAGACGATTATACGAACGTACAACAATGGATGAGTAAGGACGAACGTGAGTCATAATAAATCTGTTGACTGTGTCATTCCACAAAGAGAAACAAATTGGGCATTTCTTATCAAGAAATTTCCAGGTTGGGAAAATGACGATTATTCGAACGTACAACAATGGATGAGTAAGGACGAATGTAGGTAATAATAAATCTGTTGACTGTGTCATTCCACAAAGAGAAACAAATTGGGCATTTCTTATCAAGAAATTTTCAGGTTGGGAAAATGACGATTATACGAACGTACAACAATGGATGAGTAAGGACGAACGTGAGTAATAATAAATATGTTGACTGTGTCATTCCACAAAGAGAAAAAAATTGGGCATTTCTTATCAAGAAATTTCCAGGTTGGGAAAATGACGATTATACGAACGTACAACAATGGATGAGTAAGGACGAACGTGAGTCATAATAAATCTGTTGACTGTGTCATTCCACAAAGAGAAACAAATTGGGCATTTCTTATCAAGAAATTTTCAGGTTGGGAAAATGACGATTATACGAACGTACAACAATGGATGAGTAAGGACGAACGTGAGTAATAATAAATCTGTTGTGTGTGTCATTCCACAAAGAGAAACAAATTGGGCATTTCTTATCAAGAAATTTATAGGTTGGGAAAATGACGATTATACGAACGTACAACAATGGATGAGTAAGGACGAACGTGAGTAATAATAAATCTGTTGACTGTGTCATTCCACAAAGAGAAAAAAATTGGGCATTTCTTATCAAGAAATTTCCAGGTTGGGAAAATGACGATCAAACGAACGTACAACAATGGATGAGTAAGGACGAACGTGAGTAATAATAAATCTGTTGACTGTGTCATTCCACAAAGAGAAACAAATTGGGCATTTCTTATCAAGAAATTTCCAGGTTGGGAAAATGACGATTATTCGAACGTACAACAATGGATGAGTAAGGACGAATGTAGGTAATAATAAATCTGTTGACTGTGTCATTCCACAAAGAGAAACAAATTGGGCATTTCTTATCAAGAAATTTCCAGGTTGGGAAAATGACGATTATACGAACGTACAACAATGGATGAGTAAGGACGAACGTGGGTAATAATAAATCTGTTGACTGTGTCATTCCACAAAGAGAAATAAATTGGGCATTTCTTATCAAGAAATTTTCAGGTTGGGAAAATGACGATTATACGAACGTACAACAATGGATGAGTAAGGACGAACGTGAGTCATAATAAATCTGTTGACTGTGTCATTCCACAAAGAGAAACAAATTGGGCATTTCTTATCAAGAAATTTCCAGGTTGGGAAAATGACGATTATACGAACGTACACCAATGGATGAGTAAGGACGAACGTGAGTAATAATAAATCTGTTGACTGTGTCATTCCACAAAGAGAAACAAATTGGGCATTTCTTATCAAGAAATTTCCAGGTTGGGAAAATGACGATTATACAAACGTACAACAATGGATGAGTAAGGACGAACGTGAGTAATAATAAATCTGTTGACTGTGTCATTCCACAAAGAGAAACAAATTGGGCATTTCTTATCAAGAAATTTCCAGGTTGGGAAAATGACGATTATACGAACGTACAACAATGGATGAGTAAGGACGAACGTGAGTAATAATAAATCTGTTGACTGTGTCATTCCACAAAGAGAAACAAATTGGGCATTTCTTATCAAGAAATTTCCAGGTTGGGAAAATGACGATTATACGAACGTACAACAATGGATGAGTAAGGACGAACGTGAGTAATAATAAATCTGTTGACTGTGTCATTCCACAAAGAGAAACAAATTGGGCATTTCTTATCAAGAAATTTCCAGGTTGGGAAAATGACGATTATACGAACGTACAACAATGTATGAGTAAGGACGAACGTGAGTAATAATAAATCTGTTGACTGTGTCATTCCACAAAGAGAAACAAATTGGGCATTTCTTATCAAGAATTTCCAGGTTGGGAAAATGACGATTATACGAACGTACAACAATGGATGAGTAAGGACGAACGTGAGTAATAATAAATCTGTTGACTGTGTCATTCCACAAAGAGAAAAAAATTGGGCATTTCTTATCAAGAAATTTCCAGGTTGGGAAAATGACGATTATACGAACGTACAACAATGGATGAGTAAGGACGAACGTGAGTCATAATAAATCTGTTGACTGTGTCATTCCACAAAGAGAAACAAATTGGGCATTTCTTATCAAGAAATTTTCAGGTTGGGAAAATGACGATTATACGAACGTACAACAATGGATGAGTAAGGACGAACGTGAGTAATAATAAATCTGTTGTGTGTGTCATTCCACAAAGAGAAACAAATTGGGCATTTCTTATCAAGAAATTTATAGGTTGGGAAAATGACGATTATACGAACGTACAACAATGGATGAGTAAGGACGAACGTGAGTAATAATAACTCTGTTGACTGTGTCATTCCACAAAGAGAAACAAATTGGGCATTTCTTATCAAGAAATTTCCAGGTTGGGAAAATGACGATTATACGAACGTACAACAATGTATGAGTAAGGACGAACGTGAGTAATAATAAATCTGTTGACTGTGTCATTCCACAAAGAGAAAAAAATTGGGCATTTCTTATCAAGAAATTTCCAGGTTGGGAAAATGACGATTATACGAACGTACAACAATGGATGAGTAAGGACGAACGTGAGTCATAATAAATCTGTTGACTGTGTCATTCCACAAAGAGAAACAAATTGGGCATTTCTTATCAAGAAATTTTCAGGTTGGGAAAATGACGATTATACGAACGTACAACAATGGATGAGTAAGGACGAACGTGAGTATTAATAAATCTTTTGTGTGTGTCATTCCACAAAGAGAAACAAATTGGGCATTTCTTATCAAGAAATTTATAGGTTGGGAAAATGACGATTATACGAACGTACAACAATGGATGAGTAAGGACGAACGTGAGTAATAATAACTCTGTTGACTGTGTCATTCCACAAAGAGAAACAAATTGGGCATTTCTTATCAAGAAATTTCCAGGTTGGGAAAAGACGATTATACGAACGTACAACAATGGATGAGTAAGGACGAACTTGAGTCATAATAAACCTGTTGACTGTGTCATTCCACAAAGAGAAACAAATTGGGCATTTCTTATCAAGAAATTTCCAGGTTGGGAAAATGACGATCATACGAACGTACAACAATGGATGAGTAAGGACGAACGTGAGTAATAATAAATCTGTTGACTGTGTCATTCCACAAAGAGAAACAAATTGGGCATTTCTTATCAAGAAATTTCCAGGTTGGGAAAATGACGATTATTCGAACGTACAACAATGGATGAGTAAGGACGAATGTAGGTAATAATAAATCTGTTGACTGTGTCATTCCACAAAGAGAAACAAATTGGGCATTTCTTATCAAGAAATTTCCAGGTTGGGAAAATGACGATTATACGAACGTACAACAATGGATGAGTAAGGACGAACGTGAGTCATAATAAATCTGTTGACTGTGTCATTCCACAAAGAGAAACAAATTGGGCATTTCTTATCAAGAAATTTTCAGGTTGGGAAAATGACGATTATACGAACGTACAACAATGGATGAGTAAGGACGAACGTGAGTAATAATAAATCTGTTGTGTGTGTCATTCCACAAAGAGAAACAAATTGGGCATTTCTTATCAAGAAATTTATAGGTTGGGAAAATGACGATTATACGAACGTACAACAATGGATGAGTAAGGACGAACGTGAGTAATAATAACTCTGTTGACTGTGTCATTCCACAAAGAGAAACAAATTGGGCATTTCTTATCAAGAAATTTCCAGGTTGGGAAAATGACGATTATACGAACGTACAACAATGTATGAGTAAGGACGAACGTGAGTAATAATAAATCTGTTGACTGTGTCATTCCACAAAGAGAAAAAAATTGGGCATTTCTTATCAAGAAATTTCCAGGTTGGGAAAATGACGATTATACGAACGTACAACAATGGATGAGTAAGGACGAACGTGAGTCATAATAAATCTGTTGACTGTGTCATTCCACAAAGAGAAACAAATTGGGCATTTCTTATCAAGAAATTTTCAGGTTGGGAAAATGACGATTATACGAACGTACAACAATGGATGAGTAAGGACGAACGTGAGTATTAATAAATCTGTTGACTGTGTCATTCCACAAAGAGAAACAAATTGGGCATTTCTTATCAAGAAATTTCCAGGTTGGGAAAATGACGATCAAACGAACGTACAACAATGGATGAGTAAGGACGAACGTGAGTAATAATAAATCTGTTGACTGTGTCATTCCACAAAGAGAAACAAATTGGGCATTTCTTATCAAGAAATTTCCAGGTTGGGAAAATGACGATTATTCGAACGTACAACAATGGATGAGTAAGGACGAATGTAGGTAATAATAAATCTGTTGACTGTGTCATTCCACAAAGAGAAACAAATTGGGCATTTCTTATCAAGAAATTTTCAGGTTGGGAAAATGACGATTATACGAACGTACAACAATGGATGAGTAAAGACGAACGTGAGTAATAATAAATCTGTTGACTGTGTCATTCCACAAAGAGAAACAAATTGGGCATTTCTTATCAAGAAATTTCCAGGTTGGGAAAATGACGATTATACTATCGTACAACAATGGATGCGTAAGGACGATCGTGAGTAATAATAAATCTGTTGACTGTGTCATTCCACAAAGAGAAATAAATTGGGCATTTCTTATCAAGAAATTTCCAGGTTGGGAAAATGACGATTATACGAACGTACAACAATGGATGAGTAAGGACGAACGTGAGTCATAATAACTCTGTTGACTGTGTCCTTCCACAAAGAGAAACAAATTGGGCATTTCTTATCAAGAAATTTTCAGGTTGGGAAAATGACGATTATACGAACGTACAACAATGGATGAGTAAGGACGAACGTGAGTCATAATAAATCTGTTGACTGTGTCATTCCACAAAGAGAAACAAATTGGGCATTTCTTATCAAGAAATTTTCAGGTTGGGAAAATGACGATTATACGAACGTACAACAATGGATGAGTAAGGACGAACGTGAGTCATAATAAATCTGTTGACTGTGTCATTCCACAAAGAGAAACAAATTGGGCATTTCTTATCAAGAAATTTTAAGGTTGGGAAAATGACGATTATACGAACGTAAAACAACGGATGAGTAAGGACGAACGTGAGTAATAATAAATCTGTTGACTGTGTCATTCCACAAAGAGAAACAAATTGGGCATTTCTTATCAAGAAATTTTCAGGTTGGGAAAATGACGATTATACGAACGTACAACAACGGATGAGTAGGGACGAACGTGAGTAATAATAAATCTGTTGACTGTGTCATTCCACAAAGAGAAACAAATTGGGCATTTCTTATCAAGAAATTTCCAGGTTGGGAAAATGACGATTATACGAACGTACAACAATGGATGAGTAAGGACGAACGTGAGTCATAATAAATCTGTTGACTGTGTCATTCCACAAAGAGAAACAAATTGGGCATTTCTTATCAAGAAATTTCCAGGTTGGGAAAATGACGATTATACGAACGTACAACAATGGATGAGTAAGGACGAACGTGAGTCATAATAAATCTGTTGACTGTGTCATTCCACAAAGAGAAACAAATTGGGCATTTCTTATCAAGAAATTTCCAGGTTGGGAAAATGACGATTATACGAACGTACAACAATGGATGAGTAAGGACGAACGGGAGTAATAATAAATCTGTTGACTGTGTCATTCCACAAAGAGAAACAAATTGGGAATTTCTTATCAAGAAATTTCCAGGTTGGGAAAATGACGATTATACGAACGTACAACAATGGATGAGTAAGGACGAACGTGAGTCATAATAAATCTGTTGACTGTGTCATTACACAAAGAGAAACAAATTGGGCATTTCTTATCAAGAAATTTTCAGGTTGGGAAAATGACGATTATACGAACGTACAACAATGGATGAGTAAGGACGAACGTGAGTCATAATAAATCTGTTGACTTTGTCATTCCACAAAGAGAAACAAATTGAGCATTTCTTATCATGAAATTTCCAGGTTTTGAAAATGACGATTATACGAACGTACAGCAATGGATGAGTAAGGACGAACGTGATTCATAATAAATCTGTTGACTGTGTCATTCCACAAAGAGAAACAAATTGGGCATTTCTTATCAAGAAATTTTCAGGTTGGGAAAATGACGATTATACGAACGTACAACAATGGATGAGTAAGGACGAACGTGAGTAATAATAAATCTGTTGACTGTGTCATTCCACAAAGAGAAACAAATTGGGCATTTCTTATCAAGAAATTTTCAGGTTGGGAAAATGACGTTTATACGAACGTACAACAATGGATGAGTAAGGACGAACGTGAGCAATATTAAATCTGTTGACTGTGTCATTCCACAAAGAGAAACAAATTGGGCATTTCTTATCAAGAAATTTTCAGGTTGGGAAAATGACGATTATACGAACGTACAACAACGGATGAGTAAGGACGAACGTGAGTAATAATAAATCTGTTGACTGTGTCATTCCACAAAGAGAAACAAATTGGGCATTTCTTATCAAGAAATTTCCAGGTTGGGAAAATGACGAGTATACGAACGTACAACAATGGATGAGTAAGGACGAACGTGAGTAATAATAAATCTGTTGACTGTGTCATTCCACAAAGAGAAACAAATTGGGCATTTCTTATCAAGAAATTTCCAGGTTGGGAAAATGACGATTATACGAACGTACAACAATGGATGAGTAAGGACGAACGTGAGTAATAATAAATCTGTTGACTGTGTCATTCCACAAAGAGAAATAAATTGGGCATTTGTTATCAAGAAATTTCCAGGTTGGGAAAATGACGATTATACGACCGTACAATAATGGATGAGTAAGGACGAACGGGAGTAATAATAAATCTGTTGACTGTGTCATTCCACAAAGAGAAACAAATTGGGCATTTCTTATCAAGAAATTTCCAGGTTGGGAAAATGACGATTATACGAACGTACAACAATGGATGAGTAAGGACGAACGTGGGTAATAATAAATCTGTTGACTGTGTCATTCCACAAAGAGAAATAAATTGGGCATTTCTTATCAAGAAATTTTCAGGTTGGGAAAATGACGATTATACGAACGTACAACAATGGATGAGTAAGGACGAACGGGAGTAATAATAAATCTGTTGACTGTGTCATTCCACAAAGAGAAACAAATTGGGCATTTCTTATCAAGAAATTTCCAGGTTGGGAAAATGACGATTATTCGAACGTACAACAATGGATGAGTAAGGACGAACGTGAGTAATAATAAATATGTTGACTGTGTCATTCCACAAAGAGAAACAAATTGGGCATTTCTTATCAAGAAATTTTCAGGTTGGGAAAATGACGATTATACGAACGTACAACAATGGATGAGTAAGGACGAACGTGAGTCATAATAAATCTGTTGACTGTGTCATTCCACAAAGAGAAACAAATTGGGAATTTCTTATCAAGAAATTTTCAGGTTGGGAAAATGATGATTATACGAACGTACAACAATGGATGAGTAAGGACGAACGTGAGTAATAATAAATCTGTTGACTGTGTCATTCCACAAAGAGAAACAAATTGGGCATTTCTTATCAAGAAATTTTCAGGTTGGGAAAATGACGATCATACGAACATACAACAATGGATGAGTAAGGACGAACGTGAGTCATAATAAATCTGTTGACTGTGTCATTCCACAAAGAGAAACAAATTGGGCATTTCTTATCAAGAAATTTCCAGGTTGGGAAAATGACGATTATACTATCGTACAACAATGGATGCGTAAGGACGATCGTGAGTAATAATAAATCTGTTGACTGTGTCATTCCACAAAGAGAAACAAATTGGGCATTTCTTATCAAGAAATTTCCAGGTTGGGAAAATGACGATTATACGAACGTACAACAATGGATGAGTAAGGACGAACGTGAGTCATAATAACTCTGTTGACTGTGTCCTTCCACAAAGAGAAACAAATTGGGCATTTCTTATCAAGAAATTTTCAGGTTGGGAAAATGACGATTATACGAACGTACAACAATGGATGAGTAAGGACGAACGTGAGTCATAATAAATCTGTTGACTGTGTCATTCCACAAAGAGAAACAAATTGGGCATTTCTTATCAAGAAATTTCCAGGTTGGGAAAATGACGATTATACGAACGTACAACAATGGATGAGTAAGGACGAACGTGAGTCATAATAAATCTGTTGACTGTGTCATTCCACAAAGAGAAACAAATTGGGCATTTCTTATCAATAAATTTCCAGGTTGGGAAAATGACGATTATACGAACGTACAACAATGGATGAGTAAGGACGAACGGGAGTAATAATAAATCTGTTGACTGTGTCATTCCACAAAGAGAAACAAATTGGGAATTTCTTATCAAGAAATTTCCAGGTTGGGAAAATGACGATTATACGAACGTACAACAATGGATGAGTAAGGACGAACGTGAGTCATAATAAATCTGTTGACTGTGTCATTCCACAAAGAGAAACAAATTGGGCATTTCTTATCAAGAAATTTTCAGGTTGGGAAAATGACGATTATACGAACGTACAACAATGGATGAGTCAGGACGAACGTGAGTCATAATAAATCTGTTGACTGTGTCATTCCACAAAGAGAAACAAATTGGGCATTTCTTATCAAGAAATTTCCAGGTTTGGAAAATGACGATTATACGAACGTACAGCAATGGATGAGTAAGGACGAACGTGATTCATAATAAATCTGTTGACTGTGTCATTCCACAAAGAGAAACAAATTGGGCATTTCTTATCAAGAAATTTCCAGGTTGGGAAAATGACGATTATACGAACGTACAACAATGGATGAGTAAGGACGAACGTGAGTAATAATAAATCTGTTGACTGTGTCATTCCACAAAGAGAAACAAATTGGGCATTTCTTATCAAGAAATTTTCAGGTTGGGAAAATGACGATTATACGAACGTACAACAATGGATGAGTAAGGACGAACGTGAGTAATAATAAATCTGTTGACTGTGTCATTCCACAAAGAGAAACAAATTGGGCATTTCTTATCAAGAAATTTTCAGGTTGGGAAAATGACGATTATACGAACGTACAACAACGGATGAGTAAGGACGAACGTGAGTAATAATAAATCTGTTGACTGTGTCATTCCACAAAGAGAAACAAATTGGGCATTTCTTATCAAGAAATTTCCAGGTTGGGAAAATGACGAGTATACGAACGTACAACAATGGATGAGTAAGGACGAACGTGAGTAATAATAAATCTGTTGACTGTGTCATTCCACAAAGAGAAACAAATTGGGCATTTCTTATGAAGAAATTTCCAGGTTGGGAAAATGACGATTATACGAACGTACAACAATGGATGAGTAAGGACGAACGTAAGTAATAATAAATCTGTTGACTGTGTCATTCCACAAAGAGAAATAAATTGGGCATTTGTTATCAAGAAATTTCCAGGTTGGGAAAATGACGATTATACGACCGTACAACAATGGATGAGTAAGGACGAACGGGAGTAATAATAAATCTGTTGACTGTGTCATTCCACAAAGAGAAACAAATTGGGCATTTCTTATCAAGAAATTTCCAGGTTGGGAAAATGACGATTATACGAACGTACAACAATGGATGAGTAAGGACGAACGTGAGTAATAATAAATCTGTTGACTGTGTCATTCCACAAAGAGAAACAAATTGGGCATTTCTTATCAAGAAATTTCCAGGTTGGGAAAATGACGATTATACGAACGTACAACAATGGATGAGTAAGGACGATCGTGAGTAATAATAAATCTGTTGACTGTGTCATTCCACATAGAGAAACAAATTGGGCATTTCTTATCAAGAAATTTCCAGGTTGGGAAAATGACGATTATACGAACGTACAACAATGGATGCGTAAGGACGATCGTGAGTAATAATAACACATGTTACGACTATTGGAATGGTACAAGAATACACTTAAGCCAATGATGACAAGAATAAAGATGAAGGTTTGACTGAGACAGTATAAGAAGGGAAAATATATCATGGTGAAGGAACGGCTTCCTTGGAAACTGCAAATAACAGACACCACGCCAAGACGTCTAGGCGACACCGCAGCTCGAAACGATCTGATAAGCAGCCGCATAATACACTTTATAACTTTTATAACTAAAGCAACATTGTAAGTACAATTAATTTATGTGAGTACTGTAATCAATACAGTTCTATAAACGCATTTTATGCATTCTTATTTATAGTATTAGGGTTTATTAGAACTCCTGATTAATTCTAATCTACAGGGAACGTATTTCCGGGTAATCCGAGGGTGTCTCGGTCCCATCTACCGCAAATTTTCGAGTATCTACTGTATGTTTATAACATCCCTTCTCTCTCTGGTTAAGAGAAGCTGTACCTAATATATATGCGACTATGACCGTGCAATGCCACAATATATTCCCCCTACCCAAGTAATAATTATGGCCTTTTCTTAGCCCAAATTATTTGCATCTTCCACGTAACTTTTTACATTCAAGGTATCGTATTGGATATACACCTTATATTATACTGATATGGAATAGGTCTATTCAAGGTACTGGACAATTCACGTAGAACTTCATGAATCCTTATATAATACACTTCTGGGAAAGGTTTCTGCATACTTGGGTCTAAAACCCTGGACAAAAACGTCCATATTCTCATATTGACCCGATCACTACACTTCTTCCCCAATCCAATAATATAATACGTTTTTGTGTATTTCATGCAGATATTTATCACTTCCAACTACTGCCACAGTCGGCGGAGGCCATCGATCGCTAAACACACGTATGTTTAATTATTTGTTAGATTAAAAATGTTAAACTTCGTATGAAGGTAATTATAAATTAATTCAAACCCACGTATCCAAACCCACACTCAGCCAAACACACACACACACACACACACGCACGCACACACATACCACACACACACACACACACACACACACACACACACACACACACACACACACACACAAACACACACACACACACACACACGCGCGTGACGGTTTTGCGGTGAAACTAAGTAAATGCTTTGTACTCAAGCATACCCCATTTCCAACCATGCCTGGTATTTGAACTTTTGCCACTAAATTGTTAAATCGTCCGTAAGATTGTTCGATCTATTACACTTTACGAAACTGTCCAATATCTAACGGTTATAAAATTGAATGGCCGTCGCTTCAGGGAAATGGTTGGAAGGGTCATAGGGAAGCCTGCACACTGGAATAGACTGTAACATTATCTTACATTGTTATCGCACTGCGTGGCAGAATTGAATTTCTTTATTTATACAAATAAATACTATTTTATAAATAGTTTTTTCCGAAAAACGTAAGTTTTTTCTGCTCGATTTGGCGAAGCAAGTAAAGACCGTTTCACGTTGTATATAGCACCGTAGACAATTATTTTGTAAAGCGCCAATGAGAAGAACCGTCCTCAAATATTCCATAAGCATTTAGTATACACATCTGGAAAGGCAAAAGACGTGCTTGGTGAGAGAATTTTTACCTAAACGCTCAGAGTACCCTATATCACAATACAGATATAATCAATGACTAAATTAACAAAGCTTTATAATAAATAACCAATTGCGAAGTTATCTAGAAGAAGCCTTTTGTCTAGAAGTCTGAATCTATGTTACTTTATTAACCGTTTAATGTATAGTATAGCTTAATAATTAGGTATGAATTACATCATGTACTGTGATATTTGGTGCTTGGCAAATTGTTTCAACTGTAATATTGCCACTTAGCTGATTATAATATAACATGCTAAATAATTGTTCCTTACGATTCAACGTGTTGCATAAATATTTATTTTAGCTAATTTAAATCGGCTTTGTTTAAAAAAATATTTTGTTTCTAAAAATTTTCAACCCAACTCTAAGAAGGAAGGCCTTGATAAATCGTAAACCAAGGAAGAGCTTATTATTAAGGTTTAAGGATTGGGGATTCAATAACCAACTTACCGTGAGAAACTGATCTATCTTTCCCCAGTTATTATTTTTGTGTTAAACTTTGGTGTTGAACTTTTAATAGCTTACATTTTAAAATTTAATAACCACTGAAAATATTTTATAAGTATTTGTATAGTTTATTTTTATATTACCAAAACTTAACTATGTTATAAGAATTAGGCCGTGTAACGTTTTGAAATATGCTAATAAAACCATGTAAGCTGAAGGGATTGCAAAGATATGTATTAAATTGAATTTTTTGATATTTTTCGATAGATTTAAATCAGTAAATATACAAAACCAGTGCATTGACCTAGAGCGCCTTAACTATTTCTTAAAGACGTGAACATTTTGTATCTTAATTCATGTTGTTAAACTTTTCTAAAGTGTAACATTTTTAAATTGTTTTAAATTTAAATTTTTTTTTTGAAAATACAAACGAGAATTTTAATGTAACCTGTCTTCTTTAGAACGATTTGAATAGACAGCTAAGTCTGCCTAAGTAAAATCGTAAGATACAACTGATACGGGAAACCGTAGATCCGGCGAGTTTTTTCAGAGTCTAAAGAATAACTAATACGAGAATAAAGGTAATGTTTCTAAAAATAAATTAGAGCATATAAACCCAGTTACAAATAACCGGGTGGTTACAGCATTTTATTTCCTCTAAAAGACATGTTCACTAACTTCTCGCTTGTTTTATGTTTATCAGGTAATTAACTGAAAACTTTTAGTAACTAAAAAAAGTAATCATTTGAACTGAGATCCCTAACTCATATAAAATGATAATTTTCTGAATTATGATGTACACATTTACCTTATTTCTTTTCGTTAAAATGATTTTTAATTCTGTTTGTAAAACCGAAAGATTATAATTAACGAAAGTCACTTTAACGTCATTACACATAATGTTGACAGAGATCGCTGTTCAAGAGAATATATTCCCAAGATATCTTTCAGAATAGAACAAATGGAAACAATAAGATTATAATGCCCTTGATAGTTGAAGCTGCATAATGGGCAGTATTGTCAATAGTCAGCCAACAGGAAGCTCCTAGATCTCACTCACAGTACACTAAACATGTACACATTTTGGCCATTAAATTGTGACCCACAAATACACAAGCACACCCAAATTCTCAAATTCCAAAGATGGGTTAAAAGCGTAGAAGCTCCATAGTTATAGAGGCATCTTTCATTACCAGATAAATTACTTTGTTTGTAGAAGCCATCAGTTAATATTTTCAGAAACTCCTAGAACTAAAAAAACGCCACAAGGTAGGCTAAGAGAAACTGGAAACAAATTGAAAGAAGGAGAATAAATACAAATGTGTTCAATAGAATAAAGTTTTATTGGGCTGAAATGAAATCCTATAAATATGTAAAAGATCTTACATAGTGTGGTTTATAACAATTATATAAGCTTGTATTAAAACACTATTGTTCCTTATTAAAATAGGTATAAAACGAAGCGATGAAGAGTTCAAAACAGAGAACAAGAACAACAAATGATGGGTTTGTGAGGTAATACATGATGATTGTACAGTGTAAAAACGAGGCACGTAGTGAATAGGTGCAAAAATATTCCCATCTCGCGGGGATCTCTGTTTATAGGGTTATTAAGTGGTCCTAAATGCCATAGTGGTTGGAGCCTTCTGTTCAAGGGACAAGGGTAACGAGAGTTTACCCGTTTGTTGAAGATATGTCGTCGTTACGAGAAAGTAATTAAACGCCTTCTAGTATCGGATGCCTTCATATGGTCTCGTGATATGTCATTACATCATTGATCACCAACAATAAGCTGACTTATGTATCTTTTCCTTTGGGAGGTTTTTTATTGCTATTTCTTTTGCTGCAATGATGTTTCAAACGTTAATTTTTATATTTTTGTTATTTATTCATTGTTTATTATTTTTTTAAAACATTTATAATTTTTAATTAGTCTATATATTTTTTGTATTTACATGTTTAAAAATTTTTAAAACCGGTAAAGTTATTTATTTATTTTTGGGGGTCTAGTTGGTTTAAAAGAATAATTAAGTGTAATAAAGAAATGTTATAATTACGTTGCAGTTTTCAATAAATAAACAATATTAAAATATATATGTGAATAATGGAAGATTATAAACATGCTCTGAAGGCAGCATACCATATAATTAAAATTCCAACGCTTATAGGATTGTAAATGATGAAACAATAAACCTAAAATGTTTAGTTGTATTTGGTTAGCCTTATTACAAATAAAATGAAGTACTGAAATGTGTAGTAAAGTATAAAACCCGATTAAAAAACACTGGAATAATTATTTCATTTCATTCCATTCACATGCACAAGAAACATTTTAAGTAAGATCTTTAAACAATTTAAAACGTATTGCAAATGTAAAGCAACACACAACACAAGGATTATAGGATTATATACACTATAAACTTATACTTTTTGTAATGCTATACGTTAGGACGCAGTAGGCTGTAGGCGTTTATAACAATATGATGTTAACAAATATAGCGGAACAAAAAACAAAAACATTCTAAATGATTTAAAGCATTTTCTGACCAAACTATGGAAAAGCATTCTTTAAAACATGTACAAGGCCCCACAAATATGATTGTATTGGTGGCCACACTGACGCTGATGACGAGCGTTTATTGTTATTAAAAAAAATATACGTGTTAGTACGATGTCTAAAAATGCAACTTAATTTAACTTAATGCAATTAGTTAGATTTAAATGAAATGTATCTCTCTATATGTGGCTTTTTTTGTAGGCCTACTGAATACAGTTTTTTTCCTATTCTTTCCTATCAAAACGGTTCTTACTTTCACTACATCCCATGGACCCATTTTTACGGGAAACCGGTTTAACGACATTAAAATGTCCCACGACCATGATTACCTGTAGTAAAACGTGACGAATTATTCCAAGCTTAGAATTTAATTTGTCACATTAATACACTGTGTCAGTTAGAAGGCAATCCGTTCTGAACGCCTACCATAGAGTGGTTTGAGATGTGTGTTTTGTGTAGTCGAAAAAGCACAGTGGATTATGGAAATATCACGTACAGGGGTTTCTATTATAACAAAACAACGAAGTGGGTTTACGCGAGAGAGAGCGTGGTGCAGTGAGTGTGTGTATGTTTACAAGAATATGTCCATACTTTAAACAAACTTAAAAAAAAGTTAAAAGAAAGAATAGAAAAACACAACAAATTAGAAAAAAACTGAAATTTTTTCACACAAATTTATCATTATTTTAATTGTATATGTATATCGTAAAACACCTAAAAGTTATACATTTTACCAAAGATTACTATTTAATTAATTATATATATATATATATATATATATATATATATATATATATATATATATATATATATATTTATATATGTATATATATATAGTGTGTGTGTGCGCGCGCGCGTATGTGTGTGTGTGTGTGTGTGTGCGCGCGCGCATCGTTCTATGTTAGTGGGAGTGGAAATGTTTACTTGTCTGTTTGTGAGTGTAAAAATTAAACCAGTTTAATCTAAACCTCATTGCTAACTAGTTTATTAAAACCAACAGAATAGATTGGAAGACGATGTCCTCCTTCATCAGTGCTTGGCTACTACTGCCCTTCATCAGTAGTAGCCAAGCACTGGTGAAGGTGACTTCGTCGTCAAAACGAATCTCTTTTAATAAACTAGTGTGTAATGAGATTTAAAGTAAAATGTGTACTGTTTAAGTATGCTTGTGTGTGTGCGTGCCTGTGTCTGTATGTATGTACATACGTGTGTGTGTGTGTGTGTGTGTGTGTGTGTGTGTGTGTGTGTGTGTGTGTGTGTGTGTGTGTGTGTGTGTGTGTGTGTGTGTGTGTGTGTGTGTGTGTGTGTGTGTGTGTGTGTGTGTGTGTGTGTGTGTGTGTGTGTGTGTGCGTGTGTGTGTGATGTGTATGTGTGTGAGTGTGAGTGTATGTGTGTGTGTGTGTGTGTGTGTGTGTGTGTGTGTGTGTGTGTGTGTGTGTGTGTGTGTGTGTGTGTGTGTGTGTGTGTGTGTGTGTGTGTGTGTGTTCGTTTTGACAATATGCATAAATACATACGTGATAGCTATTCGACGTGTATGAAAATCGAAGAACAGAATTTTAGATTATGTTTCAGGATAAAATTTGAAAAAATTAAACTCATTTAGCCCAGCGTTTTGCTTTCGCTCAGTTAGCGTGTGTATGCGTAGCAATTTGAATCGCAAATAGACCCTTAACTTTTTTCTCTTTGTCTTTGATTGGCCCCTTATTGGTTGTCTTATTTGATATTTTTCAAGTCCCAGGCGTGTAACAATTTCTTTTATGCACGTTTCCTAACTGCAAAATCTCAGACTGGTTTCGCTTTCAGAATTAAAAACTTCTTAAATAACGGTTGTTGAACGTCTTTTAATTCGGATTCAAAAAATAAAAACTAATCTTCGTAATTTAACATTGCTTAATAATAATTTTTAATACAATTCTGTATACGTTTGTGAGAACATAATGCTAAAAGTAAATAATAACAGGAAATGTTGACACAATATTGTTTTATAAAATATATGAAATTTTAATTATTTTATATTACATAGTTAATTGTTCCATGATACGTAATTAAAGTCCAAGCATGAAAGTATATCTGATAAACTAAAATTAGAGGATAAGTTATGCAAATATAATTACGTTGAGATAAGTAATGTCACGATTGTAATCTTCCCTAAGTCGGAGGGTGTGTGTGGAATGGGGTCTGGGGTTGCAATTTGCTTAATTACTTGACCCAGCTACCGACCATGCGCCAATGCTATCATCCCTTCTGCAAACGTATGTCCAACAAATAATACCTGTCCGTAAAATGGAACAAATTAATGTAATTATTTCAAACAATCCGCCCCTCTTGAATAAATTTTGTCAGTAAAAAAAACAAACGGAAAAGCTTTTTGGGGCTCTTAGAATATAAAGTAAGTAAACATAAATACACCATATTCACAAGTGCCTAAAATCTTTGTTCTTAACTAATAAAGTAGCTATAATAATAATCATTTTGTAAAATTACAAAATTGTGTTATAAATAAATCGGTCAAATCAATAAGGGAAGAAGAAAAATGTACATTAGTAAATTATTTGATCGTGAAGAAACTAAATAACACAAGTCAAAGCCAGTATTTTGGTTGCAGAGTGTTAAACTTCAACAAGTAATATAAAGTCAACTCCTACTTGAATCAACAAAGAAATATTTTATTTTAGTTTTTTTAATATTATAATTACAAATTATAATATATATATATATATATATATATATATATATATATATATATATATATATATATACATACATATATTTCAGAATAACAGTATGAAGTGGCAAAATAGAAAGTGAATTTCATTCCAATATTCCATTTCCCTCTCTATGTATGGTGTTGGACTATTATTTTGTTTTTGTTACTATTTATACTTTTTTTTTCTTCGCTTGCATTGTGTTGTAGTTTCACTTCGCTTTCCTTTCGCAGTCTCCGTTTGTGAAGCAAGGTTTGATACCGTTTTTCCAGTTTGTTTGTTTATTTTATTCTTTTCATTCATTTTAATCCTAGAGCATTATATATGATATTTGATAACAGTGGTAAAGATTTAAGGTTGTGTAATGGAGGTTTTCAATGACAACCAAATGGGGGGGGGCAAAAGAAAAATTCAATAAATGTCTTAGAGAAGTGTTTTTGTAGCTATGGGAAAGTTGGCTCAGTGCCAAAGCGCTAAACTTCAAATATGAAGATACTCAGTTTGAATCCGACAATGACGCACTTAATTTTTAATTTAATTATTAACTAAATGTTTGAAAAAAACTTTATTAACATCCACTAAAAAAAATTGTCATCCACTATATATTAAAAAAAATGTATGTGAACTTAATCGGATGGATAAAAATGTATTTTATTAACGATTGAAAATGTGTACAATATATATATATATATATATATATATATATATATATATATATATATATATATATATATATATATATATATATATTAAAACAACATAGGTTATTCAAATACAAGAATATTTATTAATTTAAATTGAAAGCTTTTCGTTGGTAAACAGTACCAATTGTAATTCCAATAATTGTAATTTTCATTCCTGACGATGTTCGTTCTGTTTACCAACGAAAAGCTTTGAATATAAATTAATAAATATTCTTGTACTAGAATAACCTATGTTGTTTTAAATTATTAAACAAGAAAACGTATATTATATATATATGATGAATAGTTACTATCTGGAACACATCCGTTCATTCTGCAGTCCATAAATTCGCAGTTCCGACGTTTCGCTAGAATCTCATTCAGCATTGACGAGGTGAACCTAACAACAGTCTCTTCTACTGTTGTTAGGCTCACCTCGTCAATGCTGGATGAGATTCTAGGGAAACGTCGGAACTGCGAATTTATGGACTGCAGAATGAACGGATGTGTTCCAGATAGTAACTATTCATCGTATTTTTCCATCCGTGAAGGAATACGTATCAGCATATATATATATCACGAGAGTGTGAGTTAATAGAATAATAGAAGGAATTGAAAAACGAAATCATGTAAGTCGTTTGGAATTGTTAAGAGTGCATCAATAAAATATATACAGCCTTAATGTTATTTCCTCTGATAATCTTTGTATTTCTAAGTTGTATAGAACAAGTAATATAAATATAAAACATTTTTAAAGTCAATTCCTACTCAGGTCAACAAAGAAAAGGTTTATTTTAGTTACTTTTTATTGAATAATTACAATAATATAAATAAAGTAACATAAGCTATTCGTTATGACATAGAAACAGATATTTTATGAAATCATGTGTTATCATTTATTATAAACCAAATGAGTCGTTAGTACCGTATTGCATACCTTTCCACTTTTGTGAAAGTTTTTCCCTCATATTCAACTATTTTTAATTAATTTAAAATCTAATAATGAATTTGTATTTTAAAGAAACTGTATTAGCATCAAGTGTCATCTATTACGAGTTTTAAAAAATATATTAGAATTTGATTGAATGAATAAAAAGTAATTTATTAACGATTGAAAATTTGAACAATATTTATATATATAAAGAGAGTGTAAACTAATAGAGAGAATTGAAAAAAGAGGATAAGTCTCTTAGCACGAAACAAAAAAACAAAGACCTAATTAATATAACTCTAAATTTTTCAATTTAAATTTTAAAATTTATAATAAATGTAAGCTTTACTATTGAATTTTATTAAATATACCCTACATAAATGAACCTAATTAATAAACTCCGTTAACAAGTCCATATATTTAATAACTATATTTGTTTATAACTATTTTCTTAAACAATATAGTTTATTAATTATTTTAGAAATAATTTAATTTCCTTCGACATAAATTTTAACGTACTGCTAGTACAAAGAATAGAAGTAACATAATCTATGAATAATGAAAATAGCAGTAAGATATATATCATGCATCAGTTTATCATGTATAAGATATTTCTGAATATATACAATAGAAAATAACCAGAGGTTCCACACAGCCTCCGAAGGAAGACGAAATCATCTGTTACCAGTGACCCCTATATTTCGCATTCGGAAATTTTCGGGATAAGATTTGTTCAGCTCCTGATGTTTACACATTTTCTTGTGAATTCCTATGTAATGATAACGTCACTATTTATCGATTCAGTTCAATGCAGATTTAATTGCTGCGTTTAAATGTTGGATTAATTTTAATACAAAAAATGGAGTCATAAGAAACCAATTAATAATTTAATTGTATAAATAGGTTTACCTATGTTTATGATAATTTCTTTAAACTACATTTTTTGATAGTTTATAGATTAGAAGATATTTCTTTGATATTAAATGGTTTATAATGTACTTAAAATCTCTTATATTAAGTGGGTAATTTCGTAGCCCAGTGCCATAACGTTCTACTTGTATCGGACTATCATAGCTTTAGAGGATGTTTAATTTAATATGCTATGTTTTTGCGTTTTTAAATACAAACAGATCAACTACTAAGATTTCGCAGTTTATCTCTCATGCATGTTTTAGTGCTTTGTTTTAAACAAATAAACCAGACGTTCAACAGATTTCACTGAACTCCATTCCCTTTTGACTTCTACTCTGCATAGAAGAATAACTTGTAAACAACCATTTTAACATGGGCTTTCTGAAAACTCCGCCTAGATTCCTTCTGTAGATCATTTACTGGGAACTTCCATGAATACCAACCCCTCTATTTACAAGTAGGCTACAGCGTTTTGTTTTCTAGATATACATGTAGCTTGTTCACTAAATATTTTCGTCAATTACTTTATTCTTTCGACGAACCTGAAACGTTTCTATTTTTTTTCTAGCTCTACATGTAGCTTGTGCACTAAATATTTTCGTCAATTACTCTATTCTTTCGACGAACCTAAAACGTTTCTATTTTGTTTTCTAGCTCTACATGTAGGCTGTGCACTAAATATTTTCGTCAATTACTCTATTCTTTCGACGAACCTAAAACGTTTCTATTTTGTTTTCTAGCTCTACATGTAGCTTGTGCACTAAATATTTTCGTCAATTACTCTATTCTTTCGACGAACCTGAAACGTTTCTATTTTGTTTTCTAGCTCTACATGTAGCTTGTGCACTAAATATTTTCGTCAATTACTCTATTCTTTCGACGAACCTAAAACGTTTCTATTTTGTTTTCTAGCTCTACATGTAGCTTGTGCACTAAATATTTTCGTCAATTACTCTATTCTTTCGACGAACCTGAAACGTTTCTATTTTGTTTTCTAGCTCTACATGTAGCTTGTGCACTAAATATTTTCGTCAATTACTCTATTCTTTCGACGAACCTAAAACGTTTCTATTTTGTTTTCTAGCTCTACATGTAGCTTGTGCACTAAATATTTTCGTCAATTACTCTATTCTTTCGACGAACCTGAAACGTTTCTATTTTGTTTTCTAGCTCTACATGTAGCTTGTGCACTAAATATTTTCGTCAATTACTCTATTCTTTCGACGAACCTAAAACGTTTCTATTTTGTTTTCTAGCTCTACATGTAGCTTGTGCACTAAATATTTTCGTCAATTACTCTATTCTTTCGACGAACCTGAAACGTTTCTATTTTTTTTCTAGCTCTACATGTAGCTTGTGCACTAAATATTTTCGTCAATTACTCTATTCTTTCGACGAACCTAAAACGTTTCTATTTTGTTTTCTAGCTCTACATGTAGCTTGTGCACTAAATATTTTCGTCAATTACTCTATTCTTTCGACGAACCTAAAACGTTTCTATTTTGTTTTCTAGCTCTACATGTAGCTTGTGCACTAAATATTTTCGTCAATTACTCTATTCTTTCGACGAACCTGAAACGTTTCTATTTTGTTTTCTAGCTCTACATGTAGCTTGTGCACTAAATATTTTCGTCAATTACTCTATTCTTTCGACGAACCTAAAACGTTTCTATTTTGTTTTCTAGCTCTACATGTAGCTTGTGCACTAAATATTTTCGTCAATTACTCTATTCTTTCGACGAACCTAAAACGTTTCTATTTTGTTTTCTAGCTCTACATGTAGCTTGTGCACTAAATATTTTCGTCAATTACTCTATTCTTTCGACGAACCTGAAACGTTTCTATTTTGTTTTCTAGCTCTACATGTAGCTTGTGCACTAAATATTTTCGTCAATTACTCTATTCTTTCGACGAACCTAAAACGTTTCTATTTTGTTTTCTAGCTCTACATGTAGCTTGTGCACTAAATATTTTCGTCAATTACTCTATTCTTTCGACGAACCTGAAACGTTTCTATTTTGTTTTCTAGCTCTACATGTAGCTTGTGCACTAAATATTTTCGTCAATTACTCTATTCTTTCGACGAACCTAAAACGTTTCTATTTTGTTTTCTAGCTCTACATGTAGCTTGTGCACTAAATATTTTCGTCAATTACTCTATTCTTTCGACGAACCTGAAACGTTTCTATTTTTTTTCTAGCTCTACATGTAGCTTGTGCACTAAATATTTTCGTCAATTACTCTATTCTATCGACGAACCTAAAACGTTTCTATTTTGTTTTCTAGCTCTACCTGTAGCTTGTGCACTAAATATTTTCGTCAATTACTCTATTCTTTCGACGAACCTAAAACGTTTCTATTTTGTTTTCTAGCTCTACATGTAGCTTGTGCACTAAATATTTTCGTCAATTACTCTATTCTTTCGACGAACCTGAAACGTTTCTATTTTTTTTCTAGCTCTATATGTAGCTTGTGCACTAAATATTTTCGTCAATTACTCTATTCTTTCGACGAACCTAAAACGTTTCTATTTTGTTTTCTAGCTCTACATGTAGCTTGTGCACTAAATATTTTCGTCAATTACTCTATTCTTTCGACGAACCTAAAACGTTTCTATTTTGTTTTCTAGCTCTACATGTAGGCTGTGCACTAAATATTTTCGTCAATTACTCTATTCTTTCAACGAAGCTGAAACGTTTCTATTTTGTTTTCTAGCTCTACATGTAGCTTGTGCACTAAATATTTTCGTCAATTACTCTATTCTTTCGACGAACCTAAAACGTTTCTATTTTGTTTTCTAGCTCTACATGTAGGCTGTGCACTAAATATTTTCGTCAATTACTCTATTCTTTCAACGAAGCTGAAACGTTTCTATTTTGTTTTCTAGCTCTACATGTAGCTTGTGCACTAAATATTTTCGTCAATTACTCTATTCTTTCGACGAACCTAAAACGTTTCTATTTTGTTTTCTAGCTCTACATGTAGCTTGTGCACTAAATATTTTCGTCAATTACTCTATTCTTTCGACGAACCTGAAACGTTTCTATTTTGTTTTCTAGCTCTACCTGTAGCTTGTGCACTAAATGTTTTCGTCAATTACTCTATTCTTTCGACGAACCTGAAACGTTTCTATTTTGTTTTCTAGCTCTACATGTAGCTTGTGCACTAAATATTTTCGTCAATTACTCTATTCTTTCGACGAACCTAAAACGTTTCTATTTTGTTTTCTAGCTCTACATGTAGCTTGTGCACTAAATATTTTCGTCAATTACTCTATTCTTTCGACGAACCTGAAACGTTTCTATTTTTTTTCTAGCTCTACCTGTAGCTTGTGCACTAAATATTTTCGTCAATTGCTCTATTCTTTCGACGTACCTGAAACGTTTCTATTTTGTTTTCGTTCTGTAATGTTATATTTTCTTAAGCTCTCCTAATTACGGTACAGCAGTGCCTTCATTTAGTATTGTCTTAGAGACATCAAATTAAAATTAGAAATATCAGAAGACTGATAAAATTAAACTAATAAACCTGATTTAAATTTATCGTCAATACTTTCTTAAAGCTGTATTCTTTTATTTGTACTTTAACCTGAAGATTATACAGCGATTTTACAAAAGCACAACTTCTATTAGGAAAGTGAAAATATGGCTGATAAACTTATCACCTGGGCTGGATAAGAGAGACGTAAAAAGTCGTAGATATACTAAGAAAAGTAGATAGGCTACTAGGTATAGCGTCAAGAATCAAAGAATAATAGCATCTTGAAACTGTCATTAATGCTTCAAAATATTCACAGAACAGAGTTTGATGTGGAGAATTTCCGACACAATAAGTATCGCCATAGGCTAATAAAGGGAATTTGACGACTTGAAACGTTTTAAAAATCATCCAAATACTCACAGAGCAAAGTTAGGTGTGGACATTTTTGACTCACCATCGCAATGAGCTAATGAAGGAATGTTAAAGTCTGGAAACTTACACAAGCTCTTAGAATACACACGGAGAAGTTGTGTGGGGAGATTATGTGACTCGCTATCACAATAAGCCAATGAAGGAATGTAAACGTGTTGTAACTTACAAAAGAGCTTCCAAATTTTCACAGAGATGAGTTGGGTTTGGAGATTTTGTGACACACTATGTATCGCAATAGGCTAATGAAGGAATGTTAATGCCTTGAAACTTACAAAAGAGCTTCCAAATATACACAGAGGTGAGTTGGGTTTGGAGATTTTGTGACACACTATGTAACGCAATAGGCTAATGAAGGAATGTTAATGCCTTGAAACTTACAAAAGAGTTTCCAAATATACAAAGAGGTGAGTTGGGTTTATAGATTTTGTGACACACTATGTATCGCAATAGGCTAATGAAGGAATGTTAATGCCTTGAAACTTACAAAAGAGTTTCCAAATATACACAGAGGTGAGTTGGGTTTGGAGATTTTGTGACACACTATGTATCGCAATAGGCTAATGAAGGAATGTTATTGCCTTGAAACTTACAAAAGAGCTTCCAAATATACACAGAGGTGAGTTGGGTTTGGAGATTTTGTGACACACTATGTATCGCAATAGGCTAATGAAGGAATGTTAATGCCTTGAAACTTACAAAAGAGTTTCCAAATATACACAGAGGTGAGTTGGGTTTGGAGATTTTGTGACACACTATGTATCGCAATAGGCTAATGAAGGAATGTTAATGCCTTGAAACTTACAAAAGAGCTTCCAAATATACACAGAGGTGAGTTGGGTTTGGAGATTTTGTGACACACTATGTATCGCAATAGGCTAATGAAGGAATGTTAATGCCTTGAAACTTACAAAAGAGTTTCCAAATATACACAGAGGTGAGTTGGGTTTGGTGATTTTGTGACACACTATGTATCGCAATAGGCTAATGAAGGAATGTTAATGCCTTGAAACTTACAAAAGAGCTTCCAAATATACACAGAGGTGAGTTGGGTTTGGAGATTTTGTGACACACTATGTATCGCAATAGGCTAATGAAGGAATGTTAATGCCTTGAAACGGAGAAAAAACTTCCAAATTATCACACAGCAGACAATATTGTGGAAAATTTGTGACACACTATATATCGGAATAGGCTAATCAAGGAATGCTGAAGTCTTACAATGTACAAAAAGACTTCCAAATAGTCACAGAATATAGTTGTGTTTGGATAGTTTGTAACACTGGCTCATCCAGTCCTATCCCTGTTCTTGTATGGTGCGCGATAGTATAAGACTGGTTAAGCAATAAATCCTACCTATTTCACTGATCCAGCTGTAATTTCCACTTTAACCCTCGTTCTGTCTTTTCAAGAAAGACATTGGCAAGTTCTATCTAAACTTCCTTGAGTAGAACTAAAGTTAAGAGATGGCAGGGAAAATGGAAAATGCTGTAGGCTATTAGGCTTTTTATAGAAGTTCAAAATCTTCTTTATTTATTTCTGAGATATTTATTTATTTCTGAGATATTTATTTATTTCTGAGATATTTATTTATTTTTGAGATATTTATTGATTTCTGAGATATTTATTGATTTTGAACTTTATCCTAATTATTGTTTAACTCACCTAAAGAGTCTTTCTCCTAAATATTGTTTAACTAACCTTAAGAGTCTTTCACCTAAATATTGTTTAACTCACCTTAAGAGTCTTTCACCTAAATATTGTTTAACTCACCTTAAGATTCTTTCACCTAAATATTGTTTAACTCACCTTAAGAGTCTTTCACCTAATTATTGTTTAACTCACCTAAAGAGTCTTTCACCTAAATATTGTTTAACTCACCTAAAGATTCTTTCACCTAAATATTGTTTAACTCACCTAAAGATTCTTTCACCTAAATATTGTTCAACTCACCTTAAGATTCTTTCACCTAAATATTGTTTAATTCACCTTAAGAGTCTTTCACCTAAATATTGTTTAACTCACCTTAACCTTCAATCACACGCGCCAACTACTCGGACATAAACACACGCGTGGGGTATTTTCCACCCCATTTCTTATCTTAAAAAAAAGTTAATTATCACTAAATTTTCATCTTTATAAAATTGTGTGTGTGAATGTTGTTGTTTATAAAACGTTTTATAGTATTTTTATGGGTTTATCACTTGTAGATTTTTTTGTAGTAATATAGTCTAAATGCACTTAAATTGACTTTATAAATTGTAACTTTTTTTCAAATTAAAATTAAACATTTATTCATACATTTTAGTAAGTTGTAATGGCTAGATTCTTTAGAGGACTTTTCAAAAAGTTAAACAACATAAATACAACAATATGTTTATTTGAAAAAAAATTATGTAAATTCAGCTTGAAAATCGTCAAAATTTGTCACACTCAAAATTTAAAATTATTCGTCATAATGAAAAATAATTCTTATTACTATGCAATTTACTTCATATTTAGACAAGTAAACATTAGTAAATAACTTTTTACATTGGAATAAAATATTTCAAAAAAATATACACATTTTATTAGGTGAAAGAAAATTAGCTAAATTCATAACTGTGTACAGAAGTATTGGTTTAGAAGTAAACATTAGTTCAGTCCAAATTAAAAAGTCAAAAAAATTTAAAAAGTAAAGATTTTTTTAAATTAATATTTTCAAAATGTATTTTTTATTCAGGTGCACATTCTTCACAGTATATAAAGGAATGTCCCTACAAAGTAATTTGTTGCAGTTGCAGCATGAAGTGGTCGTCTTCCGGTCTTTTTGCAGCGGGCAAACTCCGCATCGTCCAGAACTTCTTTAATTTTTATTTCTCGAGTTTCCTCAACACCACTTATGTGCTTCACACCTGCAAAGGTGTGCTTTATATGCAAAGGTAGTCCTGGCAGTAAGGCTCTTGATGCAATATGGGGTTTTGAAAGTTCTTGACCCAGAATTTTAATTTGGCCCATAAAGAATTTTTTTTTTATGACAAAAAAGACAAAATTACAACAAAAAAGATAAATAAATATGTTAAACACCAATAAAAGACTCACACTAAAAAATTATTCTAATTAAAAAACAATAACTTAAAAATGTACCAACACAAATTTTTGGACGAGAACACACGCGCGGGGTCAAATTCACCCCGCACTTAAAACAACGATGTAAACACAATGACTGGTACGCCACAACGGGTTGACCTTGAGTGACAGTGTGGAGGAAGAAGTGATAAACAACTACCTAGGAGGGGAGCGAGAACAAAAATTTTTTTGAGTCGCCTCAGAGAGAAATGAATGGTGTGGGGTGCTTTACACCCCGGCGCGTGTGTTTGAAGGTTAAGAGTCTTTCACCTAAATATTATTTAACTCACCTAAAGATTCTTTCACCTAAATATTGTTTAACTCACCTTAAGAGTCTTTCACCTAATTATTGTTTAACTCACCTAAAGATTATTTCACCTAAATATTGTTTAACTCACCTTAAGAGTCTTTCACCTAATTATTGTTTAACTCACCTAAAGATTCTTTCACCTAAATATTGTTTAACTCACCTTAAGAGTCTTTCACCTAATTATTGTTTAACTCACCTAAAGATTCTTTCACCTAAATATTGTTTAACTCACCTTAAGAGTCTTTCACCTAATTATTGTTTAACTCACCTAAAGACTCTTTCACCTAAATATTGTTTAACTCACCTTAAGAGTCTTTCACCTAATTATTGTTTAACTCACATAAAGATTATTTCACCTAAATATTGTTTAACTCACCTTAAGAGTCTTTCACCTAGTTATTGTTTAACTCAACTAAAGATTCTTTCACCTAAATATTATTTAACTCACCTTAAGATTCTTTCACCTAAATATTGTTTAACTCACCTTAAGAGTCTTTCCCTAATTATTGTTTAACTCACCTAAAGAGTCTTTCACCTAAATATTGTTTAACTCACCTTAAGAGTCTTTCACCTAAATATTATTTAACTCACCTAAAGAATCTTTCACCTAAATATTGTTTAACTCACCTTAAGGGTCTTTCCCCTAATTATTGTTTAACTCACCTAAAGATTCTTTCACCTAAATATTGTTTAACTCACCTTAAGAGTCTTTCACCTAGTTATTGTTTAACTCACCTTAAGAGTCTTTCACCTAGTTATTGTTTAACTCACCTAAAGATTCTTTCACCTAAATATTATTTAACTCACCTTAAGATTCTTTCACCTAAATATTATTTAACTCACCTTAAGATTCTTTCACCTAAATATTATTTAACTCACCTTAAGATTATTTCACCTAAATATTGTTTAACTCACCTTAAGATTATTTCACCTAAATATTGTTTAACTCACCTAAAGAGTCTTTTGCCTAAATATTGTTTAACTCACCTAAAGAGTCTTTCACCTAAATATTGTTTAACTCACCCAAAGAGTCTTTCACCTAATTATTGTTTAACTCGCCTAAGGAGTCTTTCACCTAATTATTGTTTAACTCACCTAAAGAGTCTTTCACCTAAATATTGTTTAACTCACCTAAAGAGTCTTTCACCTAATTATTGTTTAACTCACCTAAATATTCTTTCACCTAAAACTAGGAATACAAATATATAATTAATAGAATTTTATTAATTTCTTGTTTTCTAAAACTTACTATTTTTTTTAGAATTTCAATATTTATCAATATTTCTGTATTAATATTACAATACTTAATATTGTACAACTAACTGAGTAACCTAAAAATATATCACTTAGAAAGTAATACAAGAGAAAATACAGCTATTTACTTAGTGAAATTTACTACAATATTTACTTAATCAAATATACGCTTTTTCAGAATATCCACTGCGTGAATTTGCACTTAAAAATGATTTAATCATGACTCCAAATAACCTGGAACTGATAATCTGCTGTTATTGTTAACCGACTCTATTAAAAGTGCTGTGCATGACTTTGAGAAATGTTCCAGAGAATCCATTCATCTTCACAAATCTGACGAAAAATGTTGCTATGACGTGAGTTTAATGGTTTTTCATCCTCCTTAAAAGTGTCAAACGTGCCGTAACAGGTTTCATTTCAAAAGTTATTTTGCCATCAAGGAACATTTTTCATTTTCGCTCACTGAGTATTTTGATAACGACAGGTACGACAAAGTTGCAAAGTATTACTGGGAGAACTTGCTATTACACCATTAGGATCTTTGGTTTTAAGTACACATTGTATCGATACTGACGTATTGTCACATTGGCAAAGCTGAGCATTTAAATTGCACAGTATTAAAATACCTTTATATCTGTATTTGGATTGTAGTCCAATAGAACTTCATATTTCATGTAATAATGCATTAGTTATATTGATTATACAAAGCATAGTTTTCTGCTCCTAACAGCTGATATTACATTGAGTGAATAGAATAACATTCTACTAAGCAAATTAAGCATGAAATTACATTTCCTACAATGCTCTCAGTTACCTGCCTTAAATAGTTTACAATCAACTTAATGAACTACTATGGATACGTTTATTACGGTTGTCCAGAGAGGGTACAGTTAAACTAAATGGGTTCTGTGGCTTATCGATGACGCGTCAAATATCCATTAAATCATTGAATAATTATCGACGCCTAAATTAATTTAATTACGGTAAATTATGTACACTAGAGTGAACTTTACAACAATGTTTCCATCTCTTGCGATTAGGGTTTATTTGTTAATTAATTGCATACAATGCAGATTACGTCGGAAATGATGGGTCTGGTGAAAGCATGGATTTTACAATACAATCGTTATAAGGGTTCCCTATTTTAATGAAATAAAAGTACAATCAGCGAAGGAAATATCAGGAAAATCTACAGGCATGATGTTTTTTTACTAGAATATTTAAGGGCAAACCAAACGGCATCTATACTCAATTGTAGCAATATTACAAAGCTTCTATTCTGTTAGAGACATTGTGAATTTATTATTATTATTTTTTTTGTCTTGAACATAAATAATAATCTTTTTGTTTAGTTTCTAGCATAATATTTATGGTTACCTAAGTAAAAAAAAACATTATTTTGTTTTATTTTTTTAAAGAGTCTACAAATGTGTTTGGAATTTTGTTTGATTTGGTTTATAAAAATTATATTAATAATTCATTGTGTTAGGGAGTTTGTTATCTAGTAATAAAAAAAACAGTAAAAAAGTCGACAATTGAATACAATGGTTACTGAGATAGGTATAATAAAGTTTTAAAAATGTAATATTTTTGATAACACAAAATAGTACATAAACGACATTAGCCCTTGCTACAAATATTTAAATACCCTTGATGTACATTTTACTAACACTGTTAGCATCATCAGAGGATTACAAATATACTCTGTGGTCTGTGCTCTGTACTCTGTATAAATTTGTAAAACAAAATAGGTTATGTAAATGCTTTATAGCAGTTATACCTCCTTTAATCACCTCCAGCACCATAGAAGGAACTGTCTGAGGCTCTCTTGTTCAGCATTTTGGTCTTCATTTACTCATTGATCTATTTATCCTTGCAACAAAGAAAAGTTTCACTAAAAATTCAGCCGGTAAAAATATGACGCCGATATCTTGTCTATTGATATTTTTAGTGTGTTAAACACGTTGTTTATACTCTAACGAGCTGCAGAAGATAACCAGTTAATTGTGGCCGACTCTCAACCATGTACAGGAAGATTCGCTGTCTTGAAAAATAGATTATTTCTATTTCTCACACAGTTACTTAAGAGACATAAATAATAAAATGTGTAAATGTCACAGTAGTAAAAATTGAGTGTTTATAAAATAAAACGCTTTTGTTATTCAGTATTAAATTAATCAGAGCTTAGCTAGTGATTACAATTCACAAAGCTAAGTGTAAAAGAATTTACTCAAAACCTCACTAAACACTAGTTTATCAACACAGACTAGTTTCGGATGCGAGATCGCCTTCATCAGGGATTGGCTAACACTAATGCTATATCAAGTGTTAGTTAATCATTGATGAAGACGATATTGAGGCCGAGTTTTTACTAATAAGCTAGTGTGTATTGAGATTTTGGGTAAACTCTTTTAATATTTACTATCGTTACAAATCTATGTCACTTATATATTCAATTACTTCTTTGTCAAAAGTATCTATGTGAAATAGAAATTCATATTATTAGTATAATGACAATGAGGTTACTGTTCTCATTGTTAGATCGTCCACTATTAATACGTTATGTGTCAAAACTGCCTTTTTCTTTTAAAGTTATGAAAAATAGCTAACGTACTGTAACAGGAAGGCTAAACACAATAAAAATCCTTTAATTTTTCCTAAGATGTACTGCGCATTTATAAGTGGCCATTTTCCATAATAATTTGCATCTATAATGACGCCTTTAGTGAACATTACCTTCTCCAAACACTCTGGCTAAACTCGTCTAGATAAAGCATACATACATGCTGTACTGTCCGTTGTTTCATTCTATCCTATGATAATATAAATACATTGTCATAAACAATCGCTTTTCAATATAGCGCACGAATTGCCATGCCAACCAATAAAACAAAATGTCAAACCGCCCACACAACCCGTGAATGAACTATTGATCCGTCCCTGCAATGGTAGTAAGGCAGTTTAACACGATAGCTGCTGTCAATCCTATTCGTTGATCGATCAAATGACTTACTGAAAAATCTCAGTGATTAAAAAAAACGCAGTGCTGTTTAAGTTGAAGAAAGAAATTATTGTTTTGAGAGAATGTCAATCCGACTGTTGTGGTCCAACATAGTATTTGTATATTTTACGTTATATATGTGGTTTGTCCACCAACAACACATTACAAACAGGTGTTGTACATGTTTTTTCACTCAGCTTGTAGTACGGTGCAAAATTTGTACTCTTCTCTAGATGCTTTTCTGTTGTGATATTTTGCTAACCTATTTTTGTGAACTGTAGGTTCCTAATTATATTATAATTTATTTTCCACCTAGGACGAGGTAACCTAAGAGTACGATACTTAATTCCAGGATTCAATCCTCAATCTGGCACTTTACACAATTTGGGATTTAACTATAGAAGCAGAATGTTTGTGTGAATGTCTTAGTGTCATATTTCTAGAGTTTATATGGGGATTTCTAATTGTATTTCTTAATTTTTCGTATTTTAAAAACTACGCACAAACTTTGTGTATAAATATATTTATAAAATATAGAGCACGATTACTGCTTTTTCAGATTAGGCGCTTCTAGATTATTTTATTGATTATTGTCTTAGGATCATTATATGGACTTGTTAATAAAGTAAAATGTTTTATTTCTATAACATAACATAAAACCGTCTATTTTAAAGTTACTATTGATTTAAAACAGTTAGTCAGTAAATATTAAAAAAAAATTCAAAACTGAAATATTTATATTAAAACTTTAACACATGTAATTTATATAGAATAAACAATTAAAGTAACATAAATAAACAATAATCTCGACAAACATTTTAAATAACTTGGAGCAACTGTATTTTTTTAATATTAAATAAATACAAACTTTATACACAAAAAACCTATTATTTAAATGCCTGTGTAAATGTTGACTGCAAAGCAATCATCTTTAGAGAAAGATATTACAGAAATAACTACTGTGTATATTGTTGTAATAACTGTGTAGTTATTCTTGTAATAATTTCCTCTGGAGATGATTGCTATAAAATCAAAATTTACATAGAGATTTAAATAAATGTTTTTGTTGTAGTTTTTCTTGTAATAATGTCCTCTCGGATGACGGCTTTACAGTCAACATTTACATAGAGATTTAAATAAATGTTTTTGTTGTAGTTTTTCTTGTAATAATGTCCTCTCGGATGACTGCTTTACAATCAACATTTACATAGAGATTTAAATAAATGTTTTCGTTGTAGTTTTTCTTGTAATAATGTCCTCTCGGATGACTGCTTTACAATCAACATTTACATAGAGATTTAAATAAATGTTTTTGTTGTGTTTTTCTTGTAATATTTCCTCTGGAGATGATTGCTTTACAATCAACATTTACATAGAGATTTAAATAAATGTTTTTGTTGTAGTTTTTCTTGTAATAATTTCCTCTGGAGATGATTGCTTTACGATCAACATTTACCTAGAGATTTAAATAAATGTTTTTGTTGTAGTTTTTCTTGTAATAATGTCCTCTGGAGATGATTGCTTTACAATCAACATTTACATAGATATTTAAATAAATGTTTTTGTTGTAGTTTTTCTTGCAATAATGTCCTCTCGGATGACTGCTTTACAATCAACATTTACATAGAGATTTAAATAAATGTTTTCGTTGTAGTTTTCTTGTAATAATGTCCTCTCGGATGACTGCTTTACAATCAACATTTACATAGAGATTTAAATAAATGTTTTTGTTGTAGTTTTTCTTGTAATAATGTCCTCTGGAGATGATTGCTTTACAATCAACATTTACATAGAGATTTAAATAAATGTTTTTGTTGTAGTTTTTCTTGTAATAATTTCCTCTGGAGATGATTGCTTTACAATCAACATTTACATAGAGATTTAAATAAATGTTTTTGTTGTAGTTTTTCTTGTAATAATTTCCTCTGGAGATGATTGCTTTACAATCAACATTTACATAGAGATTTAAATAAATGTTTTTGTTGTAGTTTTTCTTGTAATAATTTCCTCTGGAGATGATTGCTTTACAATCAACATTTACATAGAGATTTAAATAAATGTTTTTGTTGTAGTTTTTCTTGTAATAATTTCCTCTGGAGATGATTGCTTTACAATCAACATTTACATAGAGATTTAAATAAATGTTTTTGTTGTAGTTTTTCTTGTAATAATTTCCTCTGGAGATGATTGCTTTACAATCAACATTTACATAGAGATTTAAATAAATGTTTTTGTTGTAGTTTTTCTTGTAATAATTTCCTCTGGAGATGATTGCTTTACAATCAACATTTACATAGAGATTTAAATAAATGTTTTTGTTGTAGTTTTTCTTGTAATAATTTCCTCTGGAGATGATTGCTTTACAATCAACATTTACATAGAGATTTAAATAAATGTTTTTGTTGTAGTTTTTCTTGTAATAATTTCCTCTGGAGATGATTGCTTTACAATCAACATTTACATAGAGATTTAAATAAATGTTTTTGTTGTAGTTTTTCTTGTAATAATTTCCTCTGGAGATGATTGCTTTACAATCAACATTTACATAGAGATTTAAATAAATGTTTTTGTTGTAGTTTTTCTTGTAATAATTTCCTCTGGAGATGATTGCTTTACAATCAACATTTACATAGAGATTTAAATAAATGTTTTTGTTGTAGTTTTTCTTGTAATAATGTCCTCTCGGATGACTGCTTTACAATCAACATTTACATAGAGATTTAAATAAATGTTTTTGTTGTGTTTTTCTTGTAATATTTCCTCTGGAGATGATTGCTTTACAATCAACATTTACATAGAGATTTAAATAAATGTTTTTGTTGTAGTTTTTCTTGTAATAATTTCCTCTGGAGATGATTGCTTTACAATCAACATTTACATAGAGATTTAAATAAATGTTTTTGTTGTAGTTTTTCTTGTAATAATTTCCTCTGGAGATGATTGCTTTACAATCAACATTTACATAGAGATTTAAATAAATGTTTTTGTTGTAGTTTTTCTTGTAATAATTTCCTCTGGAGATGATTGCTTTACAATCAACATTTACATAGAGATTTAAATAAATGTTTTTGTTGTAGTTTTTCTTGTAATAATTTCCTCTGGAGATGATTGCTTTACAATCAACATTTACATAGAGATTTAAATAAATGTTTTTGTTGTAGTTTTTCTTGTAATAATTTCCTCTGGAGATGATTGCTTTACAATCAACATTTACATAGAGATTTAAATAAATGTTTTTGTTGTAGTTTTTCTTGTAATAATTTCCTCTGGAGATGATTGCTTTACAATCAACATTTACATAGAGATTTAAATAAATGTTTTTGGTGTAGTTATCCTTGTAATATTTTCCTCTGCAGATGATTGCTTTGCAATCGAAATCTACGTTGGGATTTAAATAATTGTTTCGGTGTAGTTATTCTTGTAATAATTTCCTCTGGAGATGATTGCTTTGCATACGAAATCTACATTGGGATTTAAATAAATGTTTTGGTGTAGCTATCCTTGTAATAATTTCTACATAGGGATTTAAATATAAAGTTTTTGTGGTTAAGACTTTTTTTAAAGTTTAACGAAAACCCTTTGAACGGAGGGAATGAACACAAATGCGACATACAAATACCACTATCGTAGACTGTAATACTAAAGGGAAAATACGTCCTAATATTCTATGAAGTTATAAAATACCTCCAAAAAAGGACAGACATTTATCTCATTCCAATAGTTACAGTTACAGATCACACAAAAACAGAATTTATTCTAATGGAAATATCATCGAATATCAATGTGCTGTTGATATTAGAACAGTATTGAAACTAATATTGTTAAACAATAATCAGTAAACCTCTTCTCGGAAACTAACTCTCTCTCCGCGTGCGCGCAAACACGCACGCACCCACGCACCAGGACTATGCAGGTGAAAAAATGCAAACCAAGAATAAACTAGTAAGGCTTTAAACTCAAATGAGTTAGTTGAAGTAAATGAAATTATGAAAATGGGTGTTATCAAATGGAGAAAAGGGGAGAAAATTAAACCTTAGAAGAAACGACTTGTAAGTTAGGTTCGTGTGAAAAATATTAGAATCACTAGAAAGAGGTTTAATATCTGAGTATTTGGATATCGCAACTAGCTTGGAATTCAAACTGTATATGATGATGAAGATATGTGATGTAAATATATTCATAATATTGTATGAAATTAAGTAGATAACTAAGTAAAAGAATATTTTTTTACTTAAATTTAAAATACGTACATTTATAAAAATAATTACCTCCTTATAAGAATGACGCATAAATTACTACGTACCTCAAATATGGTATTTCTATAGACATAAAATATAACATACATAAAAATATTTTTTAAATCTAATATTGCAAATTTAAATTTATTTCTGTTCCAAAAATAATCTTTGCTTGTTTGAAATGACATGTTGGCATGATGAAAAGTCCCGTGAAGTTTGATCTATTATTAACTTTATGTTTTTTTACAAAAGTTGTTATATATAAATATTCAACTTTATTTAAATACTTTATTTCGGAAGCTTAGTTACAGTTGCGGAAGCTTAGTTACAGTTGCGGAAGCTTAGTTACAGTTGCGGAAGATTAGTTACAGTTGCGGAAGCATAGTTACAGTTGCGGAAGCTTAGTTACAGTTGCGGAAGCTTAGTTACAGTTACGGATGCTTAGTTACAATTGCGGAAGCATAGTTGCAGTTGCGGAAGCTTAGTTACAGTTGCGGAAGCTTAGTTACAGTTGCGGAAGATTAGTTACATTTGCGGAAGCTTAGTTACAGTTGCGGAAGCTTAGTTACAATCGTGGAAGCATAGTTGCAGTTGCGGAAGCTTAGTTACAGTTGTGGAAGCTTAGTTACAGTTGCGGAAGCTTAGTTACAGTTGCGCTTTAATTTTCAAAATTAATATAAATATTAAGAAATGGTTTTCATTCCTTTAAAAGAGTTTAAAACAATCAATGTGCTTTGTTCTAGTTAGATTAAACCAGTTTTGTAAAGTTATAAAATAAAATACTTTTCATTCAATTTACATATTTTTTTCACTGTGACGTAACTTATATGGATTTTGAAATCAGAGGAGTTCTAATCTTTTATGAAAAAAGCAAAAAATTCCATTAAGTTTTGATATATTAGGAAAACTTTTACAAAACTCCGTAAACAAATCTAGTATATATTAACTATCTAAATATATGAAAAAATCTTTTGAGATATAAATTAATGCAAGCATTAAAAAATTAATTACTCCTATGTAACCTTTTTTGTAAAGCTTCAACTATGTAAAAGGCGTATCTGTATTATACTATCGAGTTAAAAAACAAATGTTTAAACAGAGTAGTTAATGAGAAGCAATATTTTTTTAAAATTATCTAACAAATTATCATTATTACGTTTAGTCAGTCAACGTCCGTCCATGAGACCTTTCTGCGACGACAATCATCATCAGTGTGATCCAGAGCGCTGCAGATGGCCTGATGATCAGCCGTCCTTCGTCTTCTAGGCAAAGAAGACTGGCGGATGAGTCTGTGAAGCTCATAAACAAGCACTTTAACATGCTCCTATCAACTTCCTGTTTGGTGACCTCTTGACTGTATTAGTATTTCGAATTGTTTTGTAAATAGACCGTTACTATTATATCGGTGTTCAAAACTTCGTACACAATTTTATAAATAGTGTATCTCTCGTTTTAACTATTTAAATGTTTAGTAAATTGTTATCGGTATTTCTATTATATTCGGTTTACAAATTATTTTCGTATTATTTAAATTGAATTTTAATAAATAAGGTTTTTCTTAATTAAAAAAAAATATTGTCTACCTTGTGATTTAGATTTATCTTTCATAACATTTCTTACCCGTGTATTGAAAATAATAATTTTTATTAGTTTAGGAAAACTTTCGCCCCAAATATACGTTATTTTATTCTTCCCTTTTATATTTCTATTCCTTCATCCATTGATTGGTTCAAAATCTCCACTTTAGCAAAATAGTTTAGGCTAACGATGAGAAAATTGTAACCTATTTCCCCACCAACGCATCGCTCAAGTGCTTTAGGAACTTTGGAATAACATCGAAGGAACTAAGCTGGAACTTTAAGCCCGGGATCTTGCATTTGATTGCACAGTAATGTGAAACGCACAGATTCAAAACCACAGTTTATTCCCGTCCTAAAACCGAATTACTTGAAGATCGTCAAAGCCTTGAGAGATATCTCTGAATTTACTTTAGTTGGGAAATTCATTCCTTTACTTAAACCTTTCTTAGAACGTGAAAATAACGAGTGACGTAATGTAAGTATTAGTAAAAGCAACAAAAACGTGACAAAAATAACAAACAGCTAAGGCAACAACAGCAACAAGGTTTCTGGCAATATCAGTAATACAGCTGTTTTATTACAACAGCAACAAGGTTTCTGGGAATATCAGTAATACAGCTATATTATTACAACAGCAACAAGGTTTCTGGGAATATCAGTAATACAGCTATTTTATTACAACAGCAACAAGGTTTCTGGGAATATCAGTAATACAGCTATATTATTACAACAGCAACAAGGTTTCTGGGAATATCAGTAATACAGCTATTTTATTACAACAGCAACAAGGTTTATTTGGAATAACAATGATAATGCTTAGTTATTACAACATCTACAATGTTTCTGCGAATATTTCTGCCAAGGTTTCTGCGAATAACATTGATAACGCTATGTTATTACAAAAGTAGATAGCTTTTTGAAATAACATCGATAATGCTTAGTTATTACATTATCTACAAGGTTTCTGCGAATAACATCGATAATGCTTAGTTATTACATTATCTACAAGGTTTATGCGAATAACATCGATAATGCTTAGTTATTACATTATCTACAAGGTTTCTGCGAATAACATCGATAATGCTTAGTTATAACATTATCTACAAGGTTTCTGCGAATAACATCGATAATGCTTAGTTATAACATTATCTACAAGGTTTCTGCGAATAACATCGATAATGCTTAGTTATTACATTATCTACAAGGTTTATGCGAATAACATCGATAATGCTTAGTTATTACATTATCTACAAGGTTTCTGCGAATAACATCGATAATGCTTAGTTATAACATTATCTACAAGGTTTCTGCGAATAACATCGATAATGCTTAGTTATTACATTATCTACAAGGTTTCTGCCAATAACATCGATAATGTTTGGTTATTACATTATCTACAAGGTTTCTGCGAATAACATCGATAATGCTATGCTATTACATTATCTACAAGGTTTCTGCGAATAACATCGATAATGCTTAGTTATAACATTATCTACAAGGTTTCTGCGAATAACATCGATAATGCTATGCTATTACATTATCTACAAGGTTTCTGCGAATAACATCGATAATGCTTAGTTATAACATTATCTACAAGGTTTCTGCGAATAACATCGATAATGCTTAGTTATTACATTATCTACAAGGTTTCTGCGAATAACATCGATAATGCTATGCTATTACATTATCTACAAGGTTTCTGCGAATAACATCGATAATGCTTAGTTATAACATTATCTACAAGGTTTCTGCGAATAACATCGATAATGCTTAGTTATTACATTATCTACAAGGTTTCTGCAAATAACATCGATAATGCTATGCTATTACATTATCTACAAGGTTTCTGCGAATTACATCGATAATGCTTAGTTATAACATTATCTACAAGGTTTCTGCGAATAACATCGATAATACTTAGTTATAACATTATCTACAAGGTTTCTGCGAATAACATCGATAATGCTTAGTTATTACATTATCTACAGTTTTTCTGCGAATAGCATCGATAATGCTTATTATAACATTATCTACAAGGTTTCTCCGAATAACATCGATAATGCTTAGTTATTACAATATCTACAAGGTTTCTGCGAATAACATCGATAATGCTTAGTTATTACAATATCTACAAGGTTTTTGCGAATAACATCGATAATGCTTAGTTATAACATTATCTACAAGGTTTCTGCGAATAACATCGATAATGCTTAGTTATTACAATATCTACAAGGTTTCTGCGAATAACATCGATAATGCTTAGTTATTACAATATCTACAAGGTTTCTGCGAATAACATCGATAATGCTTAGTTATAACATTATCTACAAGGTTTCTGCGAATAACATCTATAATGCTTAGTTATTACATTATCTACAAGGTTTCTGCAAATAACATCGATAATGTTTAGTTATTACAATATCTACAAGGTTTCTGGGAATAACATCGATTATGCTTAGTTATTACAATATCTACAAGGTTTTTGCGAATAACATCGATAATGCTTAGTTATAACATTATCTACAAGGTTTCTGCGAATAACATCGATAATGCTTAGTTATTACAATATCTACAAGGTTTCTGCGAATAACATCGATAATGCTTAGTTATTACAATATCTACAAGGTTTTTGCGAATAACATCGATAATGCTTAGTTATAACATTATCTACAAGGTTTCTGCGAATAACATCGATAATGCTTAGTTATTACAATATCTACAAGGTTTCTGCGAATAACATCGATAATGCTTAGTTATTACAATATCTACAAGGTTTTTGCGAATAACATCGATAATGCTTAGTTATAACATTATCTACAAGGTTTCTGCGAATAACATCGATAATGCTTAGTTATTACAATATCTACAAGGTTTCTGCGAATAACATCGATAATGCTTAGTTATAACATTATCTACAAGGTTTCTGCGAATAACATCGATAATGCTCAGTTATTACATTATCTACAAGGTTTCTGCGAATAACATCGATAATGCTTAGTTATTACATTATCTACAAGGTTTCTGCAAATAACATCGATAATGTTTAGTTATTACAATATCTACAAGGTTTCTGCGAATAACATCGATAATGCTTAGTTATTACATTATCTACAGTTTTTCTGCGAATAGCATCGATAATGCTTAGTTATAACATTATCTACAATTTTTCTCCGAATAACATCGATAATGCTTAGTTATTACAATATCTACAAGGTTTCTGCGAATAACAACGATAATGCTTAATTATTACAATATCTACAAGGTTTCTGCGAATAACATCGATAATGCTTAGTTATTACAATATCTACAAGGTTTCTGCGAATAACATCGATAATGCTTAGTTATTACAATATCTACAAGGTTTCTGCGAATAACATCGATAATGCTTAGTTATTACATTATCTACAGTTTTTCTGCGAATAGCATCGATAATGCTTAGTTATAACATTATCTACAAGGTTTCTCCGAATAACATCGATAATGCTTAGTTATTACAATATCTACAAGGTTTCTGCGAATAACATTGATAATGCTTAGTTATAACATTATCTACAAGGTTTCTGCGAATAACATCGATAATGTTTAGTTATTACAATATCTACAAGGTTTCTGCGAATAACATTGATAACGCTATGTTATTACAAGAGTAGAAAGCTATTTGAAATATCATCGGTAATGCTATGTTATTACAGCCGCTACAAGGTTTCTCGAAATAAAATCAGTAATGGTATGTTATTATAACAGTAACAAGAATTTTTAATATAACAGCGATAACGCTATGTTATTACAAGAGCAGAAAGCTTTTTGAAAAATCATCGGTAATGCTATGTTATTACAGCCGCTACAAGGTTTCTCGAAATAAAATCAGTAATGGTATGTTATTATAACAGTAACAAGAATTTTCAATATAACAGCGATAACGCTATGTTATTACAAGAGCAGAAAGCTTTTTGAAAAATCATCGGTAATGCTATGTTATTACAGCCGCTACAAGGTTTCTCGAAATAAAATCAGTAATGGTATGTTATTATAACAGTAACAAGAATTTTCAATATAACAGCGATAACGCTATGTTATTACTGACTAATCATGTTTTTTTTAGCAACAGTGACACAGATTTTTGCTACAAGAGTAACGTAGTTTCTGGGAATAAAAGTAATAACGCTATGTTATTGCAAGAGTACCCTACCAAGGGGTTTTTTGGAATAGCAGCGATAGTATTATGTTATTACAAGAGTACCCTACCAAGGGGTTTTTTGGAATAGCAGCGATAGTATTATGTTATTACAAGAGTACCCTACCAAGGGGTTTTTTGGAATAGCAGCGATAATGCTATGTTATTACATCAGTAACAGCAATAGTAACAGTAGTTGCAGTTACTGTTACGAGAACTATAATTACGACTACGATAGTTTAATAGTAGGGGATATAACTATTACAATCGTGATCAATTCAGAAAATCTAATATGGTGACTAAAATGATGGCCGTTTCCGTGATATATTTAATGATAGTGGCCGAAAATACTGACAGAAAAGTAGAAAATATTATTAAAAAAAATAAATGGTAAAAATTAAGTACAAACATGACCATTGAAATGTAGCAACTCTTGCAGTAACACATTGATATCATTTAAAATAACAAAGGAACAACATTTACACCTGTTAAAACCAATATTTGAGGTCAGTCTATTATTAAAGGTAATAATTAAAGAATAAATTTATCATTTGTTGATTCCATCTTCGCTTGAGCTACTAGTAATCACAACTTTTTTAAAAAAATGTTTTAAACTTGCCTATAGTAGCACTTACTTTTTTTTGTGTTGAGGACGGCCGTTTCGGGAGATGTGTCCCTTTGTCAACTCAGACCGTAACTGATCTCAAGGTTTACGTAGGTTAGGGTGGGGGTGGGATATTTTGGTGGTGTGGGTGTATTTTGTGTGTATTAGGAGTTATGATGTCAAAAAGAGTTATGATGTCAAAAACTAACATACACCATCGAAACAGAACAACAAAACTCCCTTACCTTCTTAGACCTCACAATTAAACGAACAGACAAACAAACACATAAATTCAACATATACCGAAAACCCACCAGCACTAATACGACCATACACAGTTCCTCAAACCACCCACGCCAACACAAACTAGCTGCTTACAACACCATGATATACCGCCTCCTTAAAACACCATTAGACAAAGATGAACACTACCAGGAGTTAAACACCATAGAATATATAGCACAAACAAACGGATACAACCCAACAATGATAGACAAATTATACAACCGCCTAAAAAATAAACATAATAACCCAAATACAAACACACAAGATGACAATCCCATAAAATACTTATCAATACCTTACAGATCATCCAAAACCCACAATCTAACCAACACATTACGAAAATACAACTACAAAATAGCTTACTCCACACACAACACTCTCAACAAACAATTTAAACCCAACAGCAAAATCAACGACATTTACAACACCACTGGAGTTTACAAACTAACTTGCAGTTCATGCCCCAGTTTTTACATAGGCCAGACAGGGAGGTCATTTCACACACGTTACCAAGAACATATAAAAGCACTAAAAAACAATAACTACCAATCAAACTTCGCCGATCATCTCAACTCCACAAAACACGACTACACAGACATAACATCTAACTTACAAATTCTTCATAAACAACACAGAAATAACCAACGCTACACAACCGAACAATACGAAATAAATAGGCACTTCAAACTACACCCTACACACATACTCAATACACAATTACAACACAACTCACACGCACGTTTTGACATCATAACTCCTAATACACACAAAATACACCCACACCACCAAAATATCCCACCCCCACCCTAACCTACGTAAACCTTGAGATCAGTTACGGTCTGAGTTGACAAAGGGACACATCTCCCGAAACGGCCGTCCTCAACACAAAAAAAAGTAAGTGCTACTATAGGCAAGTTAAAACATTTTTTTAAAAAAGTTGTAAGTAATAAATTTATGCATTAACGACTTCAACTCACAAACCAGCTCAAATATTACTTATCCTCAAAGTGTTAAAAGCATTCAAATAAAAGGTAAAATGACTATAACAGTATAGATGGGAAATAACAAATGGTATAACGTAAAGCAATAATTTTTAATATGATTCTGTGCTTAAATTTTCTACAGCTGAAGCCGTTTCAATTATATATTTAAATTTAAAATACAAATAAAATTACTTCTAGTTTGATATTTAAATATTTTAAGGTTATATAATTAATTTAAATAGTTTAAAAATTAAAATTTTTGGTTTGGGCTAGTAATTATTTTATGTAAAAGTTTTCACTTAACATTGTGCACATTGTGAATATATATTTTGCTTTAGAGGCCCGAAAATAATTCTTTAGCTTTCTTTTAATTTGAATCTAACAACACAGTCAGTTAAAAAATCAGCTAATTAATTTGACCTTAGCAAACATAGTTTTAAGGCTTTGCCAAATGGTTACATTACCCTATCACAATCCGTGTATAGATACAAACGTAGAGCCGAAGATGAACTGGCAGATGCAGAGCATTTAAGAAATTATCATGTCTATATTATAATGAAGTGACTTAGTAAAATGTGTTATAAATTAAAAATTATCACTAATGCTTAAAATAGTATGCAGACTAGTGTCTATCTTCATGAGGTATTTCAGTGATACGACAGCGATGAGTAAGATAGAGAAAGCACTTTTAACCTATAAAGTAAGTATTTTTCGACAGCAGTTATTCAACGAAAACAATATATTTTACCCATTAAGTAAATCAAATAAGATTATGAAAATGAATTATTGAAATTCAGAATAATATAATTGCATTTATTTCTCCGGTTTCAGCAAGTGCGAGTGTCCAAAGTTAACATTATTTGATAATTAAAGTCAATAATAAAGCCCAATATTTATTCCTCGAATTAGCTTTGCCCTTCGGAGCGGCAGAAGAATGCGGGAGTTTTCCATTATCGTACTCCGCTAGAGCCGTTGTTTTATACAATTAATTCCACTTCGAAAAGCTTTTCGATTAATTAAAGTTTGCGGCTGATAATTATAAGCCAAGGCGGAATAAAATTCTCTTGAGTAATGATGGCAAGATATGCCGCCAAAACTAGTTAATCAAGTTTGTAGCGATTCCTGCGGTTTTGTTGATAAACAAGAAGTGATAAAATTTTCTTAAAGCTTTAAAATACTTCACTTTGAGTCAATATCCAATATGTTGACAACTTAAGAAGGTAAGACTGTATCTCAGAAAAAATGAAAACCTAACACGCTCTGATATAAAGGTTGAATCTTACGATAAAAATCATCTCTCATTTTGATTTTATTAAAGTTCCTCCTTTAGTTTTTTTATTCTGTTTTAAGAAATATGAAATCTTAATGTATGAGGGTTTTTAAAGGTTAATTTGTGTAACATCAAATGGATTTTAACTTATCAATTTATTTTATCGTATTATATATGTTTTACACGCCTAATCTATTTAATACTGCACTGACAAAATTTCGGAGTGGTACTGCAGTTTTGAAAATTGGAGTAACGTCTAGCAGAGCTCTGTCTGAGAGGTAGGTGCTTGAATAAAGCACTGTAGCGTCTTAGATAATTAAAACATCACTGAAAATAAATTTCACTATAAGAAAAGTAGAAATATTAGGTTATTGGTGGTACCTCAGTTTTTCAATAATAGTTCAATTTTTTTATTATTTAATATTGTAGAATTAAAAAAGGAGAATTAATGACAACTTGCAATGGCAAGTTGGTAAATATTAATGATTGGGTGAAGAAGAGAATACTGGAGTGGAACGACCATAAAGCAGGATGACTCATGAGAATATAGCAAATACGACGAGAGATTGCTCGCCAATAGGAAGACGATCCGTGGGAAGACCACGAAAACAATGAGACAACTAACTCGAGACGCTTTAAGAAACAGGAAGTCTTGTGCCAATATATAAAAAAGAAGTTAATGAATATATAAATGTATGATAACGCCCAGAATGTATTATAATATTGAAAGGCTCTTAACGAATTGGACAAGACAGAAATACTTCATAATCTTTTCATTTAGTTTACAAACCACGAACTTATCACATAGTTTGTACTCAAGAACCAAATTTAGTTTTTTTCAACTGGTTGTTGTAACTCAAAATATTTTATTACGTTTGCAATACTGTACTTCGTAAGGCTGAAATGTACTATAAGGCTGTTAGTCGTGCGCAGCTCTTTATAAGCCAATCTACATTATTATTTACTTTAATCCAATTATTGTCTCATACATTTCTTTACAGTTCTAATACCGAAAACACCTAGCCCATCCTTTTTAAACAAACATATAACGCATACATGAAACAAAACATGGCGTTTTGAAGAACATATCGATGTCTATAATATATCTATATATAACTTATGTTATCAAGAATCTATTACTTAAACGAATAGTTATAGGTGAACCTAGTTGTTCTGAATATACTTACTTACTAGCCAACGCCCACTCTTTGCTGTTGGGCCATTTGGTGGCGCGCTGACCAGTAGAGGCGAGAAATCTCTTCTTCCTTCGTGTCGATCAGGGGGTCTATGGTCCAGAGCTGTACACGACTGGAGGTGCTCAGCTGTCATGTCCTCCCCGCTGTCACAAAGGGTGCACCTGGGAGACGAGAAGACGTGTATCTTGTTTAGGTGTGCAGCTAGGTAGTCGTGTTCAGTTGTGAGTCTAAAAAGTGCAACCCCGTCCCGTCGGGGTAACATGTTGTTAATTGGCCCGTTTTCGACAAGAGTAGCCCAACGTTTATTAAGAGATGCTTCCCTTAAGTAGGCTTGAGTGCTCCTCTTTATTGCAGCATTTATTTGTATTTTTATGTAGGGGAGCGAAGTTGCTACGCTCGGCTGTGGGAGCGTTGTTCCTTTTTTTGCCAATGAGTCCGCTAATTCATTACCTCTTATATCCACGTGGCTGGGGATACATTGTAATTCAATTTTACATCCCCTATTCATTAGTTTTGACAAATTTTGACGACAGGCTAGAGTGGATCTGCAATAGCTCTTCTTGTTATTTGTTACGGCCATTATTGCAGCCATTGAGTCTACAAGAAAGACTGCTTGTGCCGGTGTCTTTATTTTCTTCATTTCGTTTGATGCGGCTAGTATGGCGGTTATTTCACCGTCAAAGTTACTTTGGTTGTTGCCAATTGCTAGCGATCCTTCGAAAAGATTACAGTAATAACCAGCTCCAGTCTGTCCTTGTCTGGGAGGCACGATCCATCGGTATATACATGTAGCCACTGTGTCTCTGGATAGACTGTGTTGATGGTTCTGAGGGCGCAGCCTTAATTCTAGTGGGTTACAATCTTTCTTTGGGATATTGTGGTCAAGAAGATTTAGGATTCCCTTGGGCAGTGAATTGAACACTTCATGTGTCCTGATATCTGTTGTATGAGTGCCAATGTTGATGTTGTATTTCTTAATCAACTCTTTATATGTGGTTATCGGAGTTTTTTGTGTTTTTAGCCTCGTAGTGGCTTCTTTAAAGTTTGCCCATCGGTGGCTGTACGTCCTTTTGTTTCTCTCCCAAAATCCGAGGCTGAGTTTGTCTCTTTTAAACTGCATTGGCTCTGTTTCCAACTGTGCCTCCATTGCTGCTACCGGGGTCGATTTTGGTGCACCAGTGATGACTCGGAGCACTGCATTTTGGGTTCTATCCAAGATTTGGGATGTGGTGTTTGACGCTGTGATTGTTTCTTCAGCTCCGTACTCGAGTATGGGGCGTATATATGTTTTGTACGCTGTGTTCAGTACATCCTGATTTGCTCCCCATGTTGTGGCAGTTAGGCGTTTCAGCAGTCTTGCTCTTTTAATGGCTCTGTTGGCGCTTTCTTTGATGTGTGGTTTCCAGGTCATTTTGGAATCTATTGAAACTCCCAGGTATTTGCAGATACTGCTCTCCATGAGTTCGCTATTCCCGTATCGCAGAGAGATTTCAGGTCGCCTTGTTGAAAGTGTAAAAAGTTGGTAAATTGATTTATTCGCATTCACACACATCGCGTTAGTCTCCGTCCAAAGCAGCAGGTTAGTTAGTGCCTTGTTTATTGCTTCTTCTAGTGATTTGATGTTGCTACCACTAGCCCAGAGAATTAGATCATCTGCATAGAGTAGGTCACTCCAGGCACTGCTCTGAATATATTATAAAGACTATACTAGTCAACCTATGTGGCTCCATTTCTGTTCTATCGATACTGAAAGAAACATAATATTGCTCTCATTCGTCCTTTATCTAAAGTTTTAACGGAACCCTAAAGTATCTCGTTTCTTGTTAGTCAACAAAGCATGAAACATGCAGCTCTTTACAATCAGAATGTTCTTATTTCTAAACAGGGAAGTGATATATTGGAATATCTAAAATGGTGTGTATCATCAAATTGCAGTTGAACCTAAAATGAATAGTTACTTGGTTCCAACCAAAGTTCAGATGTAAACCAAGTGCACAATAGATATAAAAATCTAGGAGACGCTTCTATTCCAGGTACAAAGAAATCAATAATCAAAAGTAAAACACATTTCGTCACCTCGACAAAGCAGGACGAGAATAACCCTTACATACACCCTTATAGTGATGGATCCATCCTTCCATTCATCAATTAATATAGAAGTTCTCCCAAAGAAAATTAGGTTTAAATAATGGCTTTTCTCATAAATAATCTTTCATGATCATTACTAAACTATATGTTGATTACTATATGCATTAAACTATATATAGTGTATACCAGCTGGGGTAGCATTATCCGAATGCAACAGGGATTTGTTTTACTATGCACAGCCTCCCAGTTCCTGCCCATGATACAGTGTTGGTCTAATAATACTAAAATAAGGCGCCTGAGTAGTTTTGTGACTGGGGCACTTGATTACTAAGTTAAAGACAAGGTTCAGTTCCTGGTAGCGCCAATAAAAACATATTGTAATGAAGAGCGGTATTATTACAGCTATACTAAACAGCTTTCTGTTTATAAAAGTATATTAAATCATCAGTACTTAACGGTAAATGAAATTTAGAAGGTCCTGATGGAACATAAAACTTCGTAAGGGTCTTCTTATTAACTTCCCCAAGTGCAAGTGGCCCTAATTGACTCCGTTGTTACTTGAATCTTACTTTTTACTAAGCATCCACTGTTGATCCTTACTGGTTGCAGCAAAAAGTTTGAGATAAAATTAAAAAAACATTGTCAGTACGTATAGAAAAGGGAACGCGATCATACATAGCGTATCCTCTGGATACTACTACGTTCATGGCAAGACAATTTATTGTTTAGAAATTCTTCAGAAGTGGCGAAATCAGATTTATAGTGAGCTATATGTGCGTACAGAATTTAGAAGACATATCGTAAAAGCTTGTATTCAATCATCCTTTTTTACGTTAAGAAAGTGAGTGAAAACCAATCAGTTAGCATTTCTGATGGAACTTTAAAAATATGTTATAAACTCTCGAGTTAATATTTCGTCACAATGTTTTTAGAACAATAAGAAGTTTAATAATAAGAGAAAAATGCAAAGTGTGGATATATAGTTCAGTTCATACCGCGTGTAAAATTATTCACAAGCTCATCTCAAAGTGTTATTATTCGGAGCTAACATTTTTTGTTTTAAATTTCCAAAAGTTTTCATTTAATAAACTACCGCAGAATTACAATGTACCATGTATATTAGTTTTCAAGTACGTTAACTTTCATATAAACCTTTCACCGAAAAGCTTGAAGAAACTTTTGTTAAGAAACTTTAATAAACACACAGGAAGAAGTCTGAAAACATAGCCGGCACACCACGTGCACTGAAATGTACTGTTTAGAATAATGCAAATATCACATCTTCCTGCACAGATGTAGACAAAGATTTACATTACAAAGCAAGAAGTGTACTTTATAAACAAATATTTAAACCTTGAAAGACATAATTTGGAGATATCTGTATAGGTTATACAGTGCGTTTTTAAACGTGTTAGTATTTATAAATTGAGACTTTTTTTGCAGAAAACCTACAATTATAAAAAAAATTTTGCTTTATCACATTTTAAAATCATTTCTTTTTCCGAAAATATAAAACCATTTCAACGAATCGTGTAATTTTCCACTGCTTTTTAAGTTTTAACTGGATCAAAATTTAGGATTGTAAACGGTTAATTTATAAACTCAAACACAATTAGGAGTTTTTAAATGTTTTAAGACAATAATATTCATAATGAAAATAATAAAAATTGTTGTTATAGATTTATTGATTATTTATATTTTTATTTCTTTATCTTGGCAGAGTTCAACATGATTGTGATCCAGTATAACTTGAAGATGGCACTAGTATCTATCTCATACACGGCATAAACTGTCGTGTAGAAGTCTTTTGACGATTGAATACTAATTATGTTATAATTGGTGAAGTAATCGATTAATTTCGAGGGGTCGTTACGAATTAAAGCTTCACTTGCTCTATACAATAATCGTTTTAGTTTATTCACCACATAATGTTTGCCTAATTCCATAAACAATGTAGTTATAAATAGAAAATAAATAAAGCTAAAGTATAACCATCACTAATTTATTTCTTAGCTGTGGGATTTGTCAAAGCATTTTACAGTACAAAGTACTGGTTTCTCGGGACACATAGACCACATGAAAAGGCTTTGTTTATTTTTATACCCTTTTTTATGGCAAACTCTACGCTTCTAATGTTCTGTAAAACCCTTTTTTTACAGTTTTTTTTCTCTACAAGTCTGTTCAGTGAGACCAGAGCTTTGTTCAGTGGAGTAATCACTTGAGATGTGGGCTTGAGAAACAAGGGTCCTTGCATTAACTGGGACCCAAGATATCTTGTGTTTGTATCCGATCATCTAATCCGGTTAACTTTGTTATAATTTAATATGTAATGGTTGCAACACTGTACTAATTGTCATTATTGAATACATGAATTTTCTTCTTGATATTATGCATGCACATATTGTTATAATTTAGATAACACCTGTTGTTACTAAAATTATTATTATTACAAATAACGTGTTTTATGATTTCCCATAGAACTTATATTAAATGTTTTTCATCTATATTTCTTTTTTATTTTGCAAACAGTACTAATTACCTTATAAACAGCATAATTATCTATACAAAGGTAATTACCTATTCAAAGATTGCATTAGAATAAATAGTAAAAATCATATAATCATAAGCAAGAAAGAAGCTGGCTTTTTGTTTCTAAACAGAAAGGGCAGATTATAGTTTTATGAAGCTTCTAGTACACCGGGACATGTAACACAAGTCAAAGGCAGAGGAAAATAGACGCAGAAAGACTAAGAAGGTCCGCCACCTAGTAGTTTAAAATTACTTTCTTCCTTTACTCCTCTTACTTTCTTATCCACGTCCCTCCTCTCTCTCTCCTCTCCCTCTCTGTCTTTTCCCGACTGCACAACTCCATAAGCTAAATGTTTAATAATAACATAGTGCAATGTACTAATTATTAGCTATTAATAGTTATATTACAACTGATCAGTGAAGTTTCCTATTAGAATAGTTTTGTTTAGAAAGCCAAACACATTCAAGGAAGCTTATTACGAAGCAGGCCACAAGATCGACGTCACTCTTACAAAAGGTTTCACTTACTTTAAGTAGTTAAATCCATTTTTTTCTACTTGATTTAAACCAAATATATTCAAACATGGATATTTTGTAGCTATATTTTATTAAAGCTACTTATAAACGAATAGCATACTGAGTCAATCTGTAAAGAATTGCTCAATAAATGAGTGTTTCTTTCAACAGTGACTTTATGTCTCTGAGGTTATATTAGTGTTTTAAATATTTAATTTTCTTTGCGACACTTAAATTAATTTGTTTCGTACTATATATTTGAGAAACAAATGTGAAAAGGAGAAAAACCTTTGAGTAGTCACTTCATTTTAACCACATGCCCAACCTTGGACCTGTAAAATTAAATAATATTTTTTGACAGTATCGAAAATGAAAACCCGATTCTTAAACTTTGTACTCAAATATTCTACGCACCAGAACATACCTACATCTTCTTAAATAGAAATAGATTTAGCTTGCGAAAGTAGTTATAAGGGAATTGCATAAGCTACTCTGATATGTTTCTAACGTGTCCTTTTGTTTACAGGTATGTTGCAGTAAATATAACAGTGGCATGTCTTTAATGTAAGTAAATTGTATTTACAAATGCATAGAATTTGAATAACAACTGCATAGGCTCCTAATAGGAGAAAATATAAGCTTTAACGTAATACATTTAATTTTTAACAAGTTCTAAATAAGTTCTTATTTAAATAAAATTTTCTTCTTTAACAAAAGGGTGTAATAAAATATAACTTGTAGTTTTATTATTATACAATTTCATCGTTAAAATTTTTTTTTAAACCTCCAGACATAGTAAACTAAAGATTGCAATGGATTCAAGGAACTATCTTAGTCTCAACATTTAGCTTAAGGATGCAGCGCATTATTTCATTGCACGTTTGTTAATAGAAATCGATATTGTAATATTCAGAATAAGCACTAGCTCATCAGAAACCTTCTAAAATCAGAAACCTAGCTCATTCAAAACCTGACATCAATCTTGTACGATAGGGTTGATCTTTTGTTTGCACAATGTTTATAGAAAAATTGTAGTGAACGAGCTTGAAATGCTCAAGTCGATTGTCTCGGCACCCTTTGTTTTGTATTAGAATGAGCGAACTTGAGTGTAAAAAAGGAGATTACCTGTTAAATAGCACTCTGCTATAGTGATTGATAACGTTCTGCCTCACATTGAAAGATGCCAAATTAAATGTTTTTAGGAATATTGATATCAAGCTAATACTATGAGAAAACGTAGTCCTGAACACCTATATGGGGCGCATGCTCAAAAGTGTTTTTAATCTCTAAACATACAACTATTGGGTTTTTCATAACCATTATTTTGCTACGTATAGCTTTATCAAACCAGATTTATAACAATGTCTATTCAATTAGTTTTTGGGTTACAACTGAAATCTACTTTATACTAAACAAAGGGTAAAAATAGTAGAAAGTGTTGATTTCCATTCATTGTCTTATAGTGTAGAAACATAAAACATTTGTCATCTGTCAGTGGAGAGGGAAATTAAATAAAACACAGAACTAGTGGGTGTAGATGATGTCAGAACAAACGAGTCATATGAACACTTAGAAAAACAAATGCACTCATTTCAAAGGTAAATTGCTGCTTCTTTATTTACGCATAGTGCAAAAGCGTTAAACAGAATAAACAATGTTTAGTAGAGAGACAAAGAGGGTTTAATCTGAAGGGTAAAGCCTGCATTAATTAAAGATTAGAAAAACACACATCTGGAATTGGAACTCAATTTGCTAAACGGTTGCCAGATGAAATTATGCAAACATAAAATGAACACACAAAAATGAATTAAGAGACAAAGCAACAAACGGATAAATTAAAATGGATAAGGCACAAAGCAACAAACGGATAAATTAAAATGGATAAGGCACTGCTCTTTACAATAAAAAAACAATAAGACGTAAAATTTGTAATAGAAAATTTAATTAGTGCATATATAATAGTAAAACATACAGGCTAGTATGTAATATCTGCACTTAATTTCATATCACCTATTGTAATAGTTATCACCTTTTCATGCCTTTTTGTAATTGTTTCACCTTAATTATTATTTTTTTCTTTTGATATATCATAATTACTCAATTATTCATAACTAAATTAAATCCTTATTGTATAATTTTAAACTTAATTTGTCAATTTATTATAAACAATACTTAATTGGAATTGATATATATAGAAATCATGTAATTTGTTCTAGAAGCTTTTGTATTCGTGACAAAAAATGTAGAAATGCAATTATCTTGTAAAAATGTTATCATGTACAACAATGTAATTAATGAGTTTTTGATGATGAAAAATCTCAAGTGATACAATTCAGTCTTTTTCCAGACTCCGTCTTCTTCAGACGTCAAACGCGTCAGGTTTCATAGTGAAGTGTTCTAGTTAAATGTTTTCAAGCTAAGTCTTAATATGTAAATCTACAATACTCTAATTATTAATCACTTAAACAATAGTTTATGACTATCCGAACTTTATATTTAGTAAATTTGTTAAACCTTACTGAAGACACTGATGAAGATCGGCACATAGCGATCGAAAACGTTCTGTCTCAGTAAGGTTTAACAAATTTACTAAATAAAAAGTTCGGATAGTCATAAATTATTGTTTAAGTGATTAATAAGATTCACCGAACGTAAAGGACTAAAAAATTCAAGAACTCTAATTATTGTTTTGTTCGAGCTAGAATCTCCAAAGCACAAGATGTAGCTTTTTTCGCTGTCTTGTGGAATGAACAGTAATTAGTAGTCAGAAATTAATAGTAATTAGTAGTCATATTTCAAGATCTATCAATTTTATATGTATTATATCCAGGATAATAGTTTCTGAAATATTTCAAGTTATATTTTATATATTCGTATCTTAAATCCAGGACAGTAGTTCTTGAAAATATAAAAGTTTTATTTATCTCTTTTCATTTGTTTTCATATTAGGGACAGAGGTTCCCAAAGTAAATATCAACATTTTTGTTTTATATTAGGGACAGAGGTTCCCAAAGTAAATATCAACATTTTTGTTTTATATTAGGGACAGAGGTTCCGAAAGTAAATATCAACATATATTCATCAAAAACTCAACATTGAACTTTTTCTTTTGAATAAATACAGATACGACAATTCTCTGAAGGGTTTCTTATTTTTCCTCAAAAGAATAAGTGGTGGCAGCTCCATACCATCTTAAGGAAAGCAAGCAACTAAGAAGTGGGACAACAGAAATAGTAAAAAATATTACTAGAAATATTAGAATTAATTGAACAACAAATGTTTTTAGGAAACATAGTTGAAAATATTTAAACAAAAATTTAATTAAAACGGAAAAGAGTAATAGACCTAGGGGGAAAATAGGAGATAGAGTAATTAAAGAAAAACAATAAGTGAGGTTAATAGGAAACATAGTTGAAAATATTTAAACATAAATTAAATTAAAACAGAAAAGAGTAATAGACCTAGGGGGAAAATAGGAGGTAGAATAATTAAAGAAAAACAATAAGTGAGGTTAATAATATCCTACAAATATCTACATATAATGATGCTAAATAAAACAGTAAAGCAAGACAAGAAGTACTATGAAGATAATAATAAATGCTGTGGGTTGAAATGATAGTGGGGTATAGAAATTAGCGTAAAAAAACTCAAAACTGGATGCGAAAAAAATGTTATGAAGTGAAAGGGCCAAACTACAAACAATTGTTATAGTTTGGTTTCTTGTCTATCTGACATGGATAGAAAGGAGAAAGTCTGAGGGTGGAGTGAACAAGTCCATGGTTTCTTGGACGTGAAGATGAAAGAGAATAATTCCAAGATAACGAACCTATTAAATTCTAATTGTTAATTGAACAATATATTATCGATTTTAAGAAAGTAAGATTTAAAGAAAGTTACCTAAGTTTAAGAATCAACCAAATATAAATACGTAGTTGTGACAATGGGCGCTTATCTCGTCTCAACTCAGTTTACTCTTGACATTTGTTTACTGGTAAAAATCAATACCTGTAGAATGACACTTACTTTGTAAATATCAGATACCTTTAAATGAGTCGTACTGAGCTCTTATTTTATTATCGTTTATAGCCTTTTACAACATGGCTAAACATGTCAAGTAAAATGGAACAGGGTTCGGAATTTATTATTAGATGGCTTCAATGTTTGCGAACTCGATTGTTACGGAGGCTGTGGTAAATTCAAAACGTAATTTCACAAGCGCATCGGTTTTTAAGCAAATGCACGGTGTAATTAGTTTCTCTATTGACAAAGTGACTTGAAACTTATGCTTTAAATCTTTTGTTACACAGGAAAAGCTGAAGTATTGTGTTTTAGCATAACTTGATTTAATTGTTTCCATAGAAGCAAAAGTATTTTAATCGTGTAACAATGCAATTAAATTTCTCTATAATATTATTGTTGTGTTTAATTGTCTTTATTTTTTTTGTAATTATGGCAATCAGTCAGTATGATCATTAACGCCTATGAAGGTTAGGAAATGAATAATAATATCGGTAGGATTATGGTAGGGACATATGGAAGGGTTGGAGCTATGATTCAGTGATAGGCAGCAGGGGAGACCCAGTTTGTCAAGTCTTCATCATTGTGGTTCAGCCACTTGTCGCGTACGGTTGAGTTTGTGCCGAGTGCTTACTTGTTCAGCTTTCTTATTATTGACCTAGTTTGAGGAAACCCACGGAGGTTTTGTTTTTGTGTAACTTCACTTATACTATTCCTTTACAGATATGTTTGACACTAAAGACTTAACCTTCGATGTACCTATGCCTGGAACGTCTAGAGTCTACCACTAACGGAGATGTTAGAATCAGCGAAAGGATGAGCTATAACCCGGGGGAAATGAGCCATTGCATTGTAGAAGTGAAAGATAATCTAAAACGCTGTATAAAAAAATTGTCGGCGTAATGTACGTACATGTACCTAGCAAATGCGCGATATACCTAGATATCAAATCCATTCATAAAATTCTAATTTAAAACGTTTGGTTCAAATAAAAATATTGTAAACAGCCCAAACACCACAAAAAAATATCAAAAATTACTGATAATACAAGTTACCTAAGTTCTATTCTATCTGTTAATTGTTATTATTTTTGTGCTATTGTGGTTGTTTCCAATATTTTTATTGTAATAAAATGTACCACAGTGGTCTTGATATTTTTAACGTATAGTTGGTTAAGCTGAATCAGAGCTACCGCCCCACAAGTACAACATAAAAGGTCAAGACTTCTGCGTAGAAAGGTTGCTTAAATACCCGTACTCCTTTCTAAAGATCACTGATCGAACAGTAAACTACATTGCGCGATGTTGTAAACGTTCCAGCACATTGTTTGAGACAAAACAAATCTAGGACTTGAAAAATGCTTTTTTATCATGGATGTCCAAACTACGACCGTTTAAGGGCCACATTACCAAAACATTTTTTTATTTTTTTAGCTACACAATATATATATTTTAACAAATAAATTTAAATAAATAATAATTCAATGTAGTTTTGTTAATTATATAAATTAACTTTTGTATATATGTGTGTGTGTGTGTACATATTCTTTAATTAAATATGTGTAGGCACATATTTAAAAAAAATTCTATTAAAGTTTCGTCCCACCATTTAGTTTATATTTATTAAGGTGGATAAAATTTCAAAAAATGAGATGGATGAATTTGTTTTTTTTGTATTCTTCATTGTTAAAAATAATTCTTTACAAATAAAGGTACTGCTAAAAGTCTAAATCATTAATAAAACATGATTGTAAAGATTAGGATATTTATCGCAAGGTACGTAATCTTTAATCTTTATAAAACTCTAGCAAAGTATCATTCCCAAATTTTTCTTTCACTTGAATCTCATTTTGCAGTTCATTGCGTTCTATTTGAATATTTCAAGGTTATTAATTTATTTCTAGAGTAAATGGAGTAGGAAATATGTTGATATACTCTATAATTTTAAACTCTTGAATTAGAGTAAAGTTAGAGCTACGTATTCCATACATTCTTTTTAAAATGTTTCATCACTGAAAGGTTTTGATTTTTCCACTAATACATTTGCTACGACATAACTTGCTTTTACAATGTTATTATTTTTAGTAGATATCTTCTATTCAAACGATACCCATTTTCATATTTCTACGATTTTATCTCTACGCCAAATGCAGTGATATAGACTTCATCGTATTTTGTGGCATGCTTTTACTATAATGTCATTTCAAATTGTAGTCTTTAAAAACTTTCACAAACAAACTTTCCCTACAAATTAAGCAAAGTGCTTTATAATTCTCCGCAATAAAAAACACATTTCTCCGTCCAGCTTTCATTAAAAACTCCTTTTTCATCTTCAATTTGTCTTCTTTTAGGTTCCACTTGCTTTTTAATACCATGGGGCCTATCTACGAGTAAATAAAGTTGTATATTCTAATTATATTTACTTACTAGCCAACGCCCACCTTTGGCTGTTGAGCCATTTGGTGACGCGCTGACCGGTTTAGACGAACAAGTCGGTCATCATCACCTCCGGAATGGTCGAGTGCATTGCATTTCGGCAGATAATCTGCATCCATTGTATCGTGTCCACAGAGAGGGCATTCTGGTGTTGCAAGCACACGATGCGATGTAGATGGGCGGCCAACTAGTTGTGGCCGATCTGTATTCTGAACTTGCCAACGCCTACAGCTCGTGGAAGTCTGTGGTCAATGGGTCCTGTGGTGACTAGGTTTTCCCATGTTCTTCCTGCTGATAGCTGTGTGAGGTGCAGTTTGCTGGCCCGATCGATAGTTGCATCAACGAGGGCATACAAATGGGCTGTGCCATGGATGTGCCTTATTTGGCCAGAAAGTCTATCCTTTCATTTCCATTGATGCTAAAATGGCTAGGGATTCATTGTAAAGTTATATTCCAACCTTTATTTGCCAGTTGTTCCAGGACTTGTTTTGTTTCCATTGTTCTTTTGCAGCCCGTATCCTTATTGCACGATAGGTTTCTGATAGTCGTTTGTGAATCGACGAAGAAAACTGCCTGTGTAGGGGCTATTTTGTTTAGTTGGGCTGCTGCTGCTTGTACGTCTGCTAATTGACCATCGTAGTTACTCTGAGGATCTCCCACTGCTAGGTATCCCTCAAAATTGCGATTGTAGTAGGCAGCTCCTGTTGCACCTTTTTCCAGTACTGATGACCCATCCGTGTAAATAAGTAACGATTCTGGTTGTGGGTACTCTTTGTTGATTGTATGCAAGGCGGCATGCTTCAGTTCTATGTCCAGGGAGGCTGATTTCGGCTGAATGTGCTCCTTCAAACTGCAATTAGCTTTTGGAAGATTGTGGAAAAGCTCGTAGAAATAAGTAAGCAGTGCTGGCTTCTCTAAGGCTTTTCCATACTTTAAAACCACCCTTTCATAGGACGCCATAGGGGTTATTTGAGTCTTCAGTCGGGCCGTGGCTTGTCTGTGGTTTATCCAATAAGTGTATACCTCTTTGTGTCTCTGCCAGAATCGGAGAGCTAATTTATCTCTATGGCTTTCCATTGAACTACACTTTGTTTCTGCCTCCATTGCTGCAATAGTTATGGATTTAGGTGCACCCGTTATGATCCTTAAAGCTGTGTTATGGTATGGACGATGTCCAATTTACTAAGGGTGCTACGATTGCTTGTGATAGTCGCTTCATTTTCGTAAGTCAAGGACAGGTCTGATGTATGACGTATAGGTAGTTGTTAGGTCATCCTGACTTGCACCCCATGTTGTAGCTGTCAGTCTTTATAATATTTTTCTTCTTTTTGTGTTTTTTCGCACATTGTTCAACATGAGGATTTCAAGTCAGATGTCTATCAAGTACAACACCCAGATATTTGGAGAAATTACTTTCTTCCAACGGATCGCCTAATACAAAGAGTTACAGAGTAATTTAGTGGAAAGCGTGAACAGTTGAAAAGTTGTTTTCGTTAAGCTAATTGTCATCGAATTATAACTGGTCCACATTTCCAACCTTCTGAGAGCGTCATTTAATGCTGTTTTAAGCGCTAGGATACTGCTGCTCGTTGCCTACAGAAGTAAGTCATCCACGTATAAAAGTGCTTTGATTCCTGGCACTTCCCTAACGGCGTCAAGTACGTCATCAATCATTATGTTAAACCGCGTGTAACTAAGCATGTCTCCATGAGCAACGGCTTGTTTTTGAATGCGAAACTGCGACTTTGGGTTGCTGTATTGCACTCGAAATAATGTTTGTGGGACAGCGACTATTTCGTCCACCTTAAAGATTTTGGGATATGCCATTTGTTGCCAATTTGTGTAAAAGCATTAGCCTCCATGCGGTATCGTAGACGGTCTTGAAATCCACTAGAGCCGCCAGAGTAGACATCCTTTTGTGAATTCCATTTTTTAATGATCCATAGTACTACGGTGTCTTCGAAATGCGGCTTGAGAAACCAGTACTTTTTTGTTCGATGCACTAATAAAGGACCGCCAACTTTCTGCCACTTTAAAGCTGGCTCTGGCTAGGGATATAGGCCTGTAACTTTCGGGTTGATCAGGTGGTTTATCCTTTTTCAGAACAGGTAATATTTCGGCTTTTTTCCACTGCTGAGGTACCTAATGTTTCCAAGTCAGGTTCATCATATATTGAATCATATATGCATATATCTATTATGAATATTCATTATTCATAACATTTTAAATAATTTGATACATGAATTAGGAATTCTAATGCATCAATTTTTAACATATCAAATATATAAGTTTTGGAATTTCAAATGAATATGTAATTTTTATGAATCAAAACTGAATAGGCTTACTGAAACTGAGATACAGTGCAACTACAAGTACAGTAGCGTAATAGAATTAGCAGTAAAAGAGATTCGATTTAACATCATGTGAAGAGGTTCTCAACTGAACTGTCATCTTTGAAACTCTTTCAGAAATGAATATGGATTGGTGATTATTTTGTTGAATAAAGTGTGTAAATTTAAATATTTTCATAAAATGCATTCGGACTGCATTTTAAAGGCCTTTGGGCGCACTTTAGACATGGCTGTTTTAGATGTATAACTCTCCTTGTAACTGACTGAGTAGCCTGCATAATCTAACCTCTCTGCATTGCCTCCTTTCATTACACACGTCTGCGTATATTGACTACTTGTTACAACTCACGACGTATGCTTACGTCACGGCCTCTACGTCATAACCACCTCTACTTATCAACAACCATGTCCAATATGCACTCTAGTTCCCCTAGTAATAATTAATAATGCTTCAAAATGTATCAAGTTCCTTGTAACAGTAACTGCTAATTACAGAATTTAATTTATCCCAGTCATTGTCTATAAAGTCATTGCTTATAAAGCCAGGGCGTCCATCTACATAAGTCTGTCCGTGCGTAAAGAGCAGTTGGTACAACTCACGTCGACTGCTTGCGTCACGACCTTCCTAACCGATCAACTTATGACCTTCCATGACCTATCTTCATTTAGTAATTATTAACGTCTGTGCTAGTTTTCCTACCCACCAAGACTCGCAAACAGTTTCTGTGTAATAAATTTCAGTAGGAATGAGTGCTGGTGGTGTAAATATGTCTAAATACGTTTTGTCAGAGAATAATGTATTTTAACCTCAGAGAATACCGATATTAATAGCCTTCGCTGAGGTCTGGTATGCAGCTGGAATTTTCCGTTTCCAGTCGATATCAAGAATTACTTCATAGTTTGGAGCACAGTAACGTTGCCGGGTGCATTACAAAACCTATCTAACAATCGATATCAAACTTCGTGACTTCGAATATCCAAACTGTAGCACTCGTATAGTTGGATTTGTTACAAATAGACGCCAAGTATATTATTTCTTAATTGATTCAAAAACGTGTTTCAAAGATTACGTCAGGACAATGTATTGATTACTTTCGCTGACGTAAAACGAAATATTAAACGTACTATACAATATATTTAGTATGGCGAAATAAAAATTTCATAATCGTTTAAAATTGTAAAATATGGATTGACAAATCTAAAATACAGAGTGATTGTGTAGGATTCTAAAGCGTTATTTTCAGCGGGTAAAATAAGCTGATTTTCTGAATTTACCTGACGCATGACTCTATTAATTAACAATGTTTCGTTCTATTTTGTAACTAGACGTTGTGCATTTGTATTAAATTGGCGAATATGTTTGGTGACGTCAATAAGAAACGTGTAATGTTTGTGACACGAAACTTCCTTCAACTGCAATATTATTTCTTAACTATGCAACCATCCTCGGAACAAACAAAAACTTTATTTTCTGTTGGAGGAGTAAATATATTTATATATATAAAATATATTTGTTACATTTGAAGATGGTTGCTGTGCAACCAATACGTACATAAAGTTAATAAGGATCATTGTAGTAAGAGGATGTTTTTGTCCGTTGAAACCTATTTTTCTCTTAATTATTATAAACAATATAACATATCTCTTGTTACATATTCTATATACATTTTAAGTTTCAGATGCGTGAGCCCTAGTAGGAGATTTATGACTTTATTGACTAGCAAACAAATTTTAAAATGAGATCAATTAAAAATTGAATTCTCAAGGATGTAAAAGATATCTGGCTTATAGTTTCTGCTTAGTCAGCATTTTATAGATAATTTTATTCCCTAGCACTACGGATAGATAAGCAAAATGTCTTCACATGTGCATGGTTATGTACCTAAAGTAGAAGGACTGTATTCCGTTATACCTCTTTGTAAGGTAATGGAGGGATAGGTAGAGTTGGAAAAGACTAAGAAGACGTTTTAATGACTATTTAGATCTAGGAATAGCGGAAGGTTTTAGCATAGTGTGGGCAGAATAGCTTACCTGAAGTAGCGGGAGAGGTCGCTCTAATCCGCTACGTGTCTGTCCGCTATCCCGAGATGTAGTCGATAAGGCGTTCAAAATATCTGCAGACCTGTTCTCATACGTGGCAATAGTTTCGCTTTGTCCCAGAAGCAGACATCAGAAATAATTACCAGGTAGCCTATCCTAATTTCATTTTATTAGTTTGCTAACGCAATAGTTCAATATTATGAATAGAGGTTTAAATCATAAAAATAATAGATAACACTGCTCTCTTACTAAAGTAAAAAGTATCATTTTTAAATTAAGCTCTTGGAAATTAATAAATAGGTATATTTATGTGAAATAAATATAAATGTATAGCATTAAAGCCAGTAAATACTGATATTCTTAATATAATCACCTTTGTTACAGTAAGGAGTATTGGTAAACATTTCTATGTTTCCAAACCTCAAAACAATGTTCTTCATTGACGTGTGTCGGATTCACTCCATTAACAAGACCTTAATCTCCTGTACTGCACTTTTATTCTAAATTACCTCTGAGGATGTTTGCTATGCAATCGAAATGTACATAAGGTCTTAAATAAAAGAAAAAACTCACTTGTGGTATAGAGGTTTCATTTATTTATGTTAAACATTAAGCCACAGTTGTTTTTTCTACAGTTATACTGTTTAAAGTTTGGGTTTTTGTTTAAATTTAAAGTTTTTGTTTAAACTAATTTTAAAAATACTTAACTAAGTCAATACGTAATTGCTTACTTGCTGACGCTTTTCAAAACATTCGTTCCTTTTACGAAACAAACCCTCTACTGGCGGCATCGGTTGTGTGTAAAGGCTCTAACGGGAATGGATTTATGACTGTGGATTTATGGGGTGGGTGGTTTCAGTAGTGTGTCATATAATAGAAAAGGCTGTTGGCTTCAAAGTGTGTGTGTGTGTGTGTGTGTGTGTGTGTGTGTGTGTGTGTGTGATTATTTAATATGTTTTCGTTATCTGTTGTGTAGTGTTTATATATTTCATATTTTTCTAAGGTTGCTAGTTTTTTACTTTGTTTTAATGTGTGTAGAACATTTAAATTAGTGTGTATGTCGGTGTGTGTGTGTGTGTGTGTGTGTGTGTGTGTGTTGGGTGGTTTTTAGGTGTTTTGCGTAGCTGCATTTAGGGTTTGTTTGTTTTTTTTTGGGCAATGTGTTCTTCGAAGCGTGTATAGAATGACCTGCTGGTTTGGCCGCTATAGTAGCTGGGACAATCGTTAAAAGTTAATTTGTAAATACCTGAGAGTTTGTATTTGTCAGTTTCTTTTTGAAAAGGTTGTATGTGCTGTCTTAAATTGTTTGTTGATTTGTAGGATATTTGGTAATGGAGGTTTTTGAATGTGGAGGCTATTTTGGGTGTGTTTTTGTTGTAGCAGCTGAGGGATATGTATTTGTTGTTTTTTGTGTGGTTTGTCTGCGTGGCCGTTTGATGGTGTTTATGTTTAATTTTCCTGAGTATGTTGTCTATGAGTGTGTTGGTAGCCTTTTTGTTGAGTGATGTATTTTATGGTATTAGTTTCTTCGTCGTAGTCTTTCTGTAAGTCTGTTGTTTAAGTTTAAAGTTTTTGTTTAAGTTTAAGCTTTTGTTTAAGTTTAAACTACAATCAGTAAACTGTACTGGAGTTTTAAGTTTATGGTTTCGATAATGGATTTAATTCAAAACACGTCAACGACGAACAATGCTTTGATGTTAGGAAAGACAGAAGAAAGTACCCAATGTACAGAAAACATTGAAGACTACATTTCATGAATAAACACACATTCTTTTAGTAACGCATTAAACTTACGAAATGACTACGTACCTTCTTCGGGAATTCTAGTTTCAGTAATTTATTCCGGGTAGCAGGTCCACCTCTCTTCACTCCGGTTATGGGTGAGTTTACTTTAGGTAAGGAAACCCTACACACGCGGTGGCATGAAAAATTCGCTCAGCGATTTATGCGTTCGTGAGAAAACAATAGCAATTGATGAGGGCTAGTGGTAAATTTGATAAGCGATAAAGGCGTACAAACCAGACTACAGTTGTCATCCCAGGTCATCTACCCTTAAACTATTTGTTAATAGCATTCAAGGTTTTGGATTTTCCTTGTCAAAATGGATCAAAAAAGGGTTTTCCACTTTTCCATTATTAATATTGCCGTTAACTGATATGGTAATAAGTTCAATTTAACCTTCATTTGTGTAAATGCAGATATCAATGTAGGTTATGAACATCTTGTATTAGAGGGATTTACGATTTTCTCAAGTTAGATCACAATAGAAACGACCTGCGTCGTTTTGATCATGCAATTGATACCGATATACGCTTGGTAAACCGTTTTGATTTGTACTGTGTGACACAGATATTCGCGTTGATTGTAGAACGTTTTTCGTTTCCAATATCGACCACGTGTACAACGAACCGTATATTTTTCACATGACGAGTGCACAATGACACCAGACACGCTAACAATAACGTGTTTCCAAACTGAAGTAGTAACGTAAATACGGTAATATACGTTATACGGTAATATCACATGATAAATTCCTCGTCACAAGTATTCAACGCTTGAGGTAACACTGGCTTATACTAGTAACGTGTTTCCAAACTGAAGTAGTAACGTAAATACGGTAATATACGTTATACGGTAATATCACATGATAAATTCCTCGTCACAAGTATTCAACGCTTGAGCTAACACTGGCTTATACTAGTAACGTGTTTCCAAACAAAAGTAGTAACGTAAATACGGTAAGTAGAGAAGGCTATCGTTGAGGTGGGGCGCTTGGGAGGGAGCCAATAGGAAAGCCGGATTTGCTACCTCCACCCCTTTCCAAGATGGCGGCGCCCATAAGCGCGGGAACAACATTTACACCAAGCCAATAGGAAAGCCGGATTTGCTACCCCCAACCCCTTTCCAAGATGGCGGCGCCCATAAGCGCGGGAACAACATTTACACCAAGCTAATAGGAAAGCCGGATTTGCTACCCCAACCCCTTTCCAAGATGGCGACGCCCATAAGCGTGGGAAGTTCAAATACTCAACTGTCTGTGTGGGAATCGGTAGGCTAACGCCTGACGGACACCCAACACACGGACGCGTTGCTGCAGGCGCACCAGCAGAAGGGAGATGTGTGAAGAGTATGAATATCAGTACACCAAACTCTATGTCTGTTCCCGAATAACAAGGTTGATTATCTGTAATGCGTAATATTATGTGTAGCAAATATACAAGGTTATCTATACACCTGCACTCCTAACCGCTATGTGTATAGGTGAAATTATAATAAATCCAATATCTCGTAGCATAAGGTTAGTCTCGGAGCTCCTGTATGCTCTGTCGTGGGTATTTCCTAGCTTTTATAAAGGGAAAAACAACGAAAAAGTCTGTACCTGCTCAGACCTGCACACCCCTACGAAAAAAGGATGCAAATACACCATACAGAGGCGCTGACCTCGGATACATAAAGACTGACCTCCTTGTATCATTTCAACTACCTAAACCGATGACCTCAAAACCGTCATGATCAATGTTATCTCGTACGGGGCAGTCGTCAAAAAAAGAAAGTGCAGCCCCGCCACTTTCCCTACCCTTAAGATACCGATATTGCACTGATATCTGGAACATTCCCGACAGACTCCGTCAGATTCCATGCTAAAATACATACAGCATTGATTCGAGCCACCGCCCGTTCGGAGGCATTGCCTACTGGTTCACAGAAGGCTAGTACATTAGGCTGTAATAAATCGCCCCAACACAGGTGATCAGGTACACTACGATGGTACCAACCTTTATATATTCTCCGCTTATCTACAACCTGGTAATAGGCTATCTAGCTCTGTCTCTGACTTCCTACAAAACACTGATGACCCATCAATCTCGTGGAGGATCTTAATATCAAACAGCCGATATAGAGCTTTACTGTCTCCAAACCACACGGCAATGTTCTTCATGGGTACCTTACCAACAAGCCAGGCGTCAAAAAAAACTGGAACCAGCCGACCAGATAATACCCATCCAATCGCAGGTACAGGCATGATATCCTAGACACTACCGTGTTTAAAACATCATCCTCAGACAGTCGCTCATCAATATAGACTATCTAAGCCTGGGCTATGGCCCGTTATTCTAACACTTGACGACCCACCTGACGCTCCACCTCCCACAGTTAAAATGCTTACGAAAACCAATTGGGAACGCTTCAATGAGTGCCTTCTACAAACATCACGGTAACCCGACTGACAGCTACGAGGATGTTGACCATGTGGTCGACAAAATACAGACAGTCCTCTAACATGCAGTCAAGAACAGCTCCTACACCACTGATGATAGAAAGACTGACCCCCCACGTCACATCCCCGCCTAGCTGACAAAGAAACAATGTATCCATGCAACCTCTACCAACGGGAACCTAAACGCCTAGACAAAATTAGTCAAGACACTACTAGTAACTCATGCTGTGGAGGAATGGTTCCTATCCTCAGTAAACATAGAAAATGGTTCTCTGTAGAAACTAAATCGCAAGATACAAAAACGCCACGTAACACACCCCAGACTAGCATGATTTGGCTAGAGGTCTGAATGACCTAGGGCTCAGATATAGGGTGTTACTATACTTTGAGCCTACCAATGTCTGACTTCGACTCCTCACAGGTGTCAGGATCACACCGTCATGTGTTCGACGCTCTGGACCTATATAGATTTAAAAACCTCAGAGAAAGGACGGTCTTAAGACGGTATCGGCAACATTCTGAGTATTTCAGACCCTTAAATACCGTATGCGTTACTTATCAGTGATAAACCTTCATTTTCCCATCTGATTGAAGATAATAATGTTATCGTATCCAATATGAGATCATATGTGTTTACTTAATATCAATCGTACCTCTGGGAGAAATTATTATAACGTGAGCAACCTATGACTATATTTAGGAGTTATAGACATGAGATGAGACTTGTGCCCGTATTAGATAGAAATATTATACTCCGTTATAATTATGACGTGGTTTATCAGTGAGAGAGGTAAACCCCAGACACCGTATAACTTGCCGGCAGTACATTTTAGGATCCCTGTTTATATAAATTATTTATTATTTTGTAAAGAAGAAAAAGCTGGACAGCTAGAGTAATTATTATGTCTGAATATTATTACTCTATATTATACGGCGCAATTAACCCTGAATTAACAATCTTGTAATGTAGAATATAATTTTGACCTGCGTTAGAAGGAGAAATTATGTTTTTAAATTAACTATAACAGAGTTTAAATTGTACAATAGTGTAGACGTAAAAATAAAAAACCACAGCCGTAGAATGATATCTACGTGATAAGGAAGCCTCCGGTCTGAGTGGAATAGTTCATTCTAAATGGGTAAAGGAGGTTTAGAACATGTGCGCTGTGACGTCACCGTGAGTATGATATGCAGTTGTGCAGTTGTATTCGTTCAGGATAACATGTAAGTACTAATATAGTAACAACTCAAACATTACAATCATAAAGAGAAAAGATTTAACGTTAACGACACTCTTTTATAACTAACACTGTATTATTTGTTAAAGAGCTAAAATAATCTCCTAATATTATATTAATTATGTGTATCTTTGAAAAACAACAAGTTTTTACAGCTAATAAATCATACGTACTACAACTCAACCATATGTTAATTGGTATTATTATTTTCAATAGGCGTTTCTCTTAGCTGCGTCTGAATTAAATGCTCGTAATATTAAATAAAGCTGTACAACCTGTCGGTTACAAACACAAACAAATCTTATAAATACATACATGTGACTATACACGCGACAACATTAAAAGGTGCATACGTATACAGGAGTCTGTGTATAAAAGTGGGTAAATATATAAGTGATTACATGTACAGGTGACTAACTGTATAGGTGACCAATCAATAAAACTGATAAACCTATATTGATATCATAAACTTGATGAGCTCATATAGGTGACTCATTATAGATATAGATGCCAGCGTATACAGCCAACTACGTATACAAATCACTGCTTTATACAATTATTTACACTTTTGACTAATTCTTAATGTTATGACTAATGTTAAAATAAGTATAGGCGGCCCACCTATACAGGTAACAGTACTCATAAAACCGTTAAACCTATGTTGGTGTCATAAATGTACAGCTGACTAATGTAGAAGTAGCCAATGTATGCAGATGATTACGTTTACAGATGGCAACGTGAACAGGTCGTTACATATACAGGGGATTAGGAATACAGGTGACTACGAATAGAAGGGACTACGTATGCAAATCACTGCTTTATACAATTAATTACACTTTTACTAATTTGTTCACTCTGACTACGTGTACAATTAGTTACGTATACATATGAGATATCTATTAATGTGACTACCGACACATCCAGGTGCTATCTATACAGGTGATAAAATATATAGGTGACTAACTGACGTGTATACAGGTGTATGAAACTGTCTACATATATAAGTGGTTACGTATAGGTGTGTCTACATCCACAGGTGACTGGTGGTTTAATCGTGTTGCTACGTATACTAGTGAATAGACCTGACTACCTATACAGGTGACTTAAACCTTTAACTGACTTATATTTACAGGTGTCAAGAGTGTTCAGGCGACTAAAAATACAGGTAATACATGCTCATCTTGAGCACTATTAAAATACATCACATCGTGTCAACAGCCTTGATTTCGCTAAACTCTCACTAAACATGTAATCTCTTGTAACCCTGTTTATCCATTTCATCGAATTACATTAATGCTGTCAAAGTTTGATTATTTCTAAACATTACACTTTCTCATTAGTTTTACTTTAATTCGGTTTTCTAGACGCTAAGAGTAGGTAATTTTATGAGATGTATTTATATAATTTGTTGTAATAATTTTCCCGTTTCTTTATGTAATGATAAACTTGATTCCATTCTCTAATCTTTCGTAGCTAGCCGCTAGTAGCGCTAATGCGTCACAAGATTTTATAAACCTTAAAAGAAATGAATACGTTCAATGTAACTTTATTTATTTTAAAACAGGTTTTGTCTAATCTTTTACGGGTAGAAAGTGAAACTATCTATTTGATTGTTATTTACAAATCTAGGCTATTATCTCAAATTTTAATATCCTAAACAATATTAACTCATTAAATTAAAATTATAATTAAAATAATTCATTAAATCTATCTCATTCTAATTTTTACTATCTATGTTTCTAACCTAGTTCGGTTTAGTATATACAACATCAAGAGCACAGTGCTACAACATATTACAACGAAATTATTGAAAACAACTCCACAAATACCACAAAATAATCAAAAACAGCTTCTGATACAAGGTAACTAAGATTAAACCCATATGTACATTTTCATGTCGTCTTATCATCAGATATGTATTCCGTGCCTATGTCCAAATACTTTAGTCATATTGTAATAATAAACAATGCGTTAAGTCATTTGTTTGAGATGTGTACAAGGGTATAACAGCCTTAGAAGAAGAAAGTGATTTTCCATACTACCTAATACACGTATTCTCTGCGCATGCGCAAATACTTAGATAATCTTGTAATGTTAGGCAATGCTATACGTGCGTTAAATCATTTGCTTGAGGTGTGTACAAGGGTATAACAGCTTTAGTGAAGAAGGTGATTTTTCCAATGTTTAATAATGCATGTATCCCCTGCGCAGGCGCTAATACTTAGATAATCTTGTAATGTTAGGCAATGCTATACATGCGTTCAGCTAACAAATTATAATCTACCATAATAGGTATGTCAAAACTGTTACCGGCTCATAATCTAAGACAGTGGTTACGTAACGCCCTTTATCAATTTAAGACCTTAAGAGATATCTTCGTAAAGACAGCTACCAATCCGTACTATATCACAATAGTTACGTTAGAGCTACCGCTGCTCACCCTACCATAATAGCTACGTACAGACGGTTAATATTGTATAACCTATCACAAGACCTATGTAAAAACAGCTAGGCATAACCTGTCACACAATAACTGCGTAAAGGCAGCTAATAAGGCCTACCCCATTAAAATAGCTACGAAAAGATAACACCCAATACATACCCTATCATATTAGCTATGTAAAGACAATAAATGCGTAAAGGCAGCTAACAATGCCTACCCCATTAAAATAGCTACGAAAAGATAACAACCAATACATAACCTATCATAATAGCTATGTAAAGACAGCTAAAGATGCATAACCTAACTCAGTAATGATTGCTATTAAATAATGAACCATTACACTAGCCACGTAAAGACAGCTACCAACACCACAATAGCTACGTAAAAACAGTTATCGATCCGTGACCAAGATAATACTTACGTAAGATCTATATCAGTGCTAAGACAATAGCTCCGTAAGGAAAACCTACCACTTCATGAACTACGACAACAGCAAGGTGTGGACGGCTACCAATACATTACTTATCACAGCTACCAACACATAACTCGTCACACTAGTTAAGTAAATAGCGCTACGACTGAATAGCCTATCACACAGGCTAATTGAGGGTCAGTAACTAAAACATCACAATATCTTTGTACATGGCAGATGGCGTGATGATCCTCATCTTTATCGCACACCTAACAGTAGGTTAGGTTAGAAGCACTCTGGCTAGCTTAGGTTAGTGGGTTGAAAATATTTTTTCTAAAAACTACCCCTCTAGACGTGGTTGAACACCCAACAGTAGGTTAGGTTAGAAGCACTCTGGCTAGCTTAGGTTAGTGGGTTGAAAATAATTTTTCTAAAAACTACCCCTCTAGACGTGGTTGAACCCTCCCCCAAGGCTACGATCAAGGTCACATCGACCGCCTGCATCATCCAAAACCACCCCTACCTTTCAAAAGTTGGTCGTATCTCCATCACGGGCATCACTGACCTGTGGTTGTAGAAGTTAGGGGTGGTTTTGGATGATGCAGGCGGTCGATGTGACCTTGATCGTAGCCTTGGGGGAGGGTTCAACCACGTTTAGAGGGGTAGTTTTTAGAAAAATTATTTTCAACCCACTAACCTAAGCTAGCCAGAGTGCTTCTAACCTAACCTACTGTTGGGTGTTCAACCACGTCTAGAGGGGTAGTTTTTAGAAAAAATATTTTCAACCCACTAACCTAAGCTAGCCAGAGTGCTTCTAACCTAACCTACTGTTAGGTGTGCGATAAAGATGAGGATCATCACGCCATCTGCCATGTACAAAGATATTGTGATGTTTTAGTTACTGACCCTCAATTAGCCTGTGTGATAGGCTATTCAGTCGTAGCGCTATTTACTTAACTAGTGTGACGAGTTATGTGTTGGTAGCTGTGATAAGTAATGTATTGGTAGCCGTCCACACCTTGCTGTTGTCGTAGTTCATGAAGTGGTAGGTTTTCCTTACGGAGCTATTGTCTTAGCACTGATATAGATCTTACGTAAGTATTATCTTGGTCACGGATCGATAACTGTTTTTACGTAGCTATTGTGGTGTTGGTAGCTGTCTTTACGTGGCTAGTGTAATGGTTCATTATTTAATAGCAATCATTACTGAGTTAGGTTATGCATCTTTAGCTGTCTTTACATAGCTATTATGATAGGTTATGTATTGGTTGTTATCTTTTCGTAGCTATTTTAATGGGGTAGGCATTGTTAGCTGCCTTTACGCATTTATTGTCTTTACATAGCTAATATGATAGGGTATGTATTGGGTGTTATCTTTTCGTAGCTATTTTAATGGGGTAGGCCTTATTAGCTGCCTTTACGCAGTTATTGTGTGACAGGTTATGCCTAGCTGTTTTTACATAGGTCTTGTGATAGGTTATACAATATTAACCGTCTGTACGTAGCTATTATGGTAGGGTGAGCAGCGGTAGCTCTAACGTAACTATTGTGATATAGTACGGATTGGTAGCTGTCTTTACGAAGATATCTCTTAAGGTCTTAAATTGATAAAGGGCGTTACGTAACCACTGTCTTAGATTATGAGCCGGTAACAGTTTTGACATACCTATTATGGTAGATTATAATTTGTTAGCTGAACGCATGTATAGCATTGCCTAACATTACAAGATTATCTAAGTATTAGCGCCTGCGCAGGGGATACATGCATTATTAAACATTGGAAAAATCACCTTCTTCACTAAAGCTGTTATACCCTTGTACACACCTCAAGCAAATGATTTAACGCACGTATAGCATTGCCTAACATTACAAGATTATCTAAGTATTTGCGCATGCGCAGAGAATACGTGTATTAGGTAGTATGGAAAATCACTTTCTTCTTCTAAGGCTGTTATACCCTTGTACACATCTCAAACAAATGACTTAACGCATTGTTTATTATTACAATATGACTAAAGTATTTGGACATAGGCACGGAATACATATCTGATGATAAGACGACATGAAAATGTACATATGGGTTTAATCTTAGTTACCTTGTATCAGAAGCTGTTTTTGATTATTTTGTGGTATTTGTGGAGTTGTTTTCAATAATTTCGTTGTAATATGTTGTAGCACTGTGCTCTTGATGTTGTATATACTAAACCGAACTAGGTTAGAAACATAGATAGTAAAAATTAGAATGAGATAGATTTAATGAATTATTTTAATTATAATTTTAATTTAATGAGTTAATATTGTTTAGGATATTAAAATTTGAGATAATAGCCTAGATTTGTAAATAACAATCAAATAGATAGTTTCACTTTCTACCCGTAAAAGATTAGACAAAACCTGTTTTAAAATAAATAAAGTTACATTGAACGTATTCATTTCTTTTAAGGTTTATAAAATCTTGTGACGCATTAGCGCTACTAGCGGCTAGCTACGAAAGATTAGAGAATGGAATCAAGTTTATCATTACATAAAGAAACGGGAAAATTATTACAACAAATTATATAAATACATCTCATAAAATTACCTACTCTTAGCGTCTAGAAAACCGAATTAAAGTAAAACTAATGAGAAAGTGTAATGTTTAGAAATAATCAAACTTTGACAGCATTAATGTAATTCGATGAAATGGATAAACAGGGTTACAAGAGATTACATGTTTAGTGAGAGTTTAGCGAAATCAAGGCTGTTGACACGATGTGATGTATTTTAATAGTGCTCAAGATGAGCATGTATTACCTGTATTTTTAGTCGCCTGAACACTCTTGACACCTGTAAATATAAGTCAGTTAAAGGTTTAAGTCACCTGTATAGGTAGTCAGGTCTATTCACTAGTATACGTAGCAACACGATTAAACCACCAGTCACCTGTGGATGTAGACACACCTATACGTAACCACTTATATATGTAGACAGTTTCATACACCTGTATACACGTCAGTTAGTCACCTATATATTTTATCACCTGTATAGATAGCACCTGGATGTGTCGGTAGTCACATTAATAGATATCTCATATGTATACGTAACTAATTGTACACGTAGTCAGAGTGAACAAATTAGTAAAAGTGTAATTAATTGTATAAAGCAGTGATTTGCATACGTAGTCCCTTCTATTCGTAGTCACCTGTATTCCTAATCCCCTGTATATGTAACGACCTGTTCACGTTGCCATCTGTAAACGTAATCATCTGCATACATTGGCTACTTCTACATTAGTCAGCTGTACATTTATGACACCAACATAGGTTTAACGGTTTTATGAGTACTGTTACCTGTATAGGTGGGCCGCCTATACTTATTTTAACATTAGTCATAACATTAAGAATTAGTCAAAAGTGTAAATAATTGTATAAAGCAGTGATTTGTATACGTAGTTGGCTGTATACGCTGGCATCTATATCTATAATGAGTCACCTATATGAGCTCATCAAGTTTATGATATCAATATAGGTTTATCAGTTTTATTGATTGGTCACCTATACAGTTAGTCACCTGTACATGTAATCACTTATATATTTACCCACTTTTATACACAGACTCCTGTATACGTATGCACCTTTTAATGTTGTCGCCTGTATAGTCACATGTATGTATTTATAAGATTTGTTTGTGTTTGTAACCGACAGGTTGTACAGCTTTATTTAATATTACGAGCATTTAATTCAGACGCAGCTAAGAGAAACGCCTATTGAAAATAATAATACCAATTAACATATGGTTGAGTTGTAGTACGTATGATTTATTAGCTGTAAAAACTTGTTGTTTTTCAAAGATACACATAATTAATATAATATTAGGAGATTATTTTAGCTCTTTAACAAATAATACAGTGTTAGTTATAAAAGAGTGTCGTTAACGTTAAATCTTTTCTCTTTATGATTGTAATGTTTGAGTTGTTACTATATTAGTACTTACATGTTATCCTGAACGAATACAACTGCACAACTGCATATCATACTCACGGTGACGTCACAGCGCACATGTTCTAAACCTCCTTTACCCATTTAGAATGAACTATTCCACTCAGACCGGAGGCTTCCTTATCACGTAGATATCATTCTACGGCTGTGGTTTTTTATTTTTACGTCTACACTATTGTACAATTTAAACTCTGTTATAGTTAATTTAAAAACATAATTTCTCCTTCTAACGCAGGTCAAAATTATATTCTACATTACAAGATTGTTAATTCAGGGTTAATTGCGCCGTATAATATAGAGTAATAATATTCAGACATAATAATTACTCTAGCTGTCCAGCTTTTTCTTCTTTACAAAATAATAAATAATTTATATAAACAGGGATCCTAAAATGTACTGCCGGCAAGTTATACGGTGTCTGGGGTTTACCTCTCTCACTGATAAACCACGTCATAATTATAACGGAGTATAATATTTCTATCTAATACGGGCACAAGTCTCATCTCATGTCTATAACTCCTAAATATAGTCATAGGTTGCTCACGTTATAATAATTTCTCCCAGAGGTACGATTGATATTAAGTAAACACATATGATCTCATATTGGATACGATAACATTATTATCTTCAATCAGATGGGAAAATGAAGGTTTATCACTGATAAGTAACGCATACGGTATTTAAGGGTCTGAAATACTCAGAATGTTGCCGATACCGTCTTAAGACCGTCCTTTCTCTGAGGTTTTTAAATCTATATAGGTCCAGAGCGTCGAACACATGACGGTGTGATCCTGACACCTGTGAGGAGTCGAAGTCAGACATTGGTAGGCTCAAAGTATAGTAACACCCTATATCTGAGCCCTAGGTCATTCAGACCTCTAGCCAAATCATGCTAGTCTGGGGTGTGTTACGTGGCGTTTTTGTATCTTGCGATTTAGTTTCTACAGAGAACCATTTTCTATGTTTACTGAGGATAGGAACCATTCCTCCACAGCATGAGTTACTAGTAGTGTCTTGACTAATTTTGTCTAGGCGTTTAGGTTCCCGTTGGTAGAGGTTGCATGGATACATTGTTTCTTTGTCAGCTAGGCGGGGATGTGACGTGGGGGGTCAGTCTTTCTATCATCAGTGGTGTAGGAGCTGTTCTTGACTGCATGTTAGAGGACTGTCTGTATTTTGTCGACCACATGGTCAACATCCTCGTAGCTGTCAGTCGGGTTACCGTGATGTTTGTAGAAGGCACTCATTGAAGCGTTCCCAATTGGTTTTCGTAAGCATTTTAACTGTGGGAGGTGGAGCGTCAGGTGGGTCGTCAAGTGTTAGAATAACGGGCCATAGCCCAGGCTTAGATAGTCTATATTGATGAGCGACTGTCTGAGGATGATGTTTTAAACACGGTAGTGTCTAGGATATCATGCCTGTACCTGCGATTGGATGGGTATTATCTGGTCGGCTGGTTCCAGTTTTTTTTGACGCCTGGCTTGTTGGTAAGGTACCCATGAAGAACATTGCCGTGTGGTTTGGAGACAGTAAAGCTCTATATCGGCTGTTTGATATTAAGATCCTCCACGAGATTGATGGGTCATCAGTGTTTTGTAGGAAGTCAGAGACAGAGCTAGATAGCCTATTACCAGGTTGTAGATAAGCGGAGAATATATAAAGGTTGGTACCATCGTAGTGTACCTGATCACCTGTGTTGGGGCGATTTATTACAGCCTAATGTACTAGCCTTCTGTGAACCAGTAGGCAATGCCTCCGAACGGGCGGTGGCTCGAATCAATGCTGTATGTATTTTAGCATGGAATCTGACGGAGTCTGTCGGGAATGTTCCAGATATCAGTGCAATATCGGTATCTTAAGGGTAGGGAAAGTGGCGGGGCTGCACTTTCTTTTTTTGACGACTGCCCCGTACGAGATAACATTGATCATGACGGTTTTGAGGTCATCGGTTTAGGTAGTTGAAATGATACAAGGAGGTCAGTCTTTATGTATCCGAGGTCAGCGCCTCTGTATGGTGTATTTGCATCCTTTTTTCGTAGGGGTGTGCAGGTCTGAGCAGGTACAGACTTTTTCGTTGTTTTTCCCTTTATAAAAGCTAGGAAATACCCACGACAGAGCATACAGGAGCTCCGAGACTAACCTTATGCTACGAGATATTGGATTTATTATAATTTCACCTATACACATAGCGGTTAGGAGTGCAGGTGTATAGATAACCTTGTATATTTGCTACACATAATATTACGCATTACAGATAATCAACCTTGTTATTCGGGAACAGACATAGAGTTTGGTGTACTGATATTCATACTCTTCACACATCTCCCTTCTGCTGGTGCGCCTGCAGCAACGCGTCCGTGTGTTGGGTGTCCGTCAGGCGTTAGCCTACCGATTCCCACACAGACAGTTGAGTATTTGAACTTCCCACGCTTATGGGCGTCGCCATCTTGGAAAGGGGTTGGGGTAGCAAATCCGGCTTTCCTATTAGCTTGGTGTAAATGTTGTTCCCGCGCTTATGGGCGCCGCCATCTTGGAAAGGGGTTGGGGGTAGCAAATCCGGCTTTCCTATTGGCTTGGTGTAAATGTTGTTCCCGCGCTTATGGGCGCCGCCATCTTGGAAAGGGGTGGAGGTAGCAAATCCGGCTTTCCTATTGGCTCCCTCCCAAGCGCCCCACCTCAACGATAGCCTTCTCTACTACGGTAATATACGTTATACGGTAATATCACATGATAAATTCCTCGTCACAAGTATTCAACGCTTGAGGTAACACTGGCTTATACTAGTAACGTGTTTCCAAACTGAAGTAGTAACGTAAATACGGTAATATACGTTATACGGTAATATCACATGATAAATTCCTCGTCACAAGTATTCAACGCTTGAGGTAACACTGGCTTATACTAGTAACGTGTTTCCAAACTGAAGTAGTAACGTAAATACGGTAATATACGTTATACGGTAATATCACATGATAAATTCCTCGTCACAAGTATTCAACGCTTGAGCTAACACTGGCTTATACTAGTAACGTGTTTCCAAACTGAAGTAGTAACGTAAATACGGTAATATACGTTATACGGTAATATCACATGATAAATTCATCGTCACAAGTATTCAACGCTTGAGGTAACACTGGCTTATACTAGTAACGTGTTTCCAAACTGAAGTAGTAACGTAAATACGGTAATATACGTTATACGGTAATATCACATGATAAATTCCTCGTCACAAGTATTCAACGCTTGAGCTAACACTGGCTTATACTAGTAACGTGTTTCCAAACTGAAGTAGTAACGTAAATACGGTAATATACGTTATACGGTAATATCACATGATAAATTCCTCGTCACAAGTATTCAACGCTTGAGCTAACACTGGCTTATACTAGTAACGTGTTTCCAAACTGAAGTAGTAACGTAAATACGGTAATATACGTTATACGGTAATATCACATGATAAATTCCTCGTCACAAGTATTCAACGCTTGAGGTAACACTGACTTATACTAGTAACGTGTTTCCAAACTGAAGTAGTAACGTAAATACGGTAATATACGTTATACGGTAATATCACATGATAAATTCCTCGTCACAAGTATTCAACGCTTGAGGTAACACTGGCTTATACTAGTAACGTGTTTCCAAACTGAAGTAGTAACGTAAATACAGTAATATACGTTATACAGTAATATCACATGATAAATTCCTCGTCACAAGTATTCAACGCTTGAGGTAACACTGACTTATACTAGTAACGTGTTTCCAAACTGAAGTAGTAACGTAAATACGGTAATATACGTTATACGGTAATATCACATGATAAATTCCTCATCACAAGTATTCAACGCTTGAGGTAACACTGGCTTATACTAGTAACGTGTTTCCAAACTGAAGTAGTAACGTAAATACGGTAATATACTTTATACGGTAATATCACATGATAAATTCCTCGTCACAAGTATTCAACGCTTGAGGTAACACTGACTTATACTAGTAACGTGTTTCCAAACTGAAGTAGTAACGTAAATACGGTAATATACGTTATACGGTAATATCAAATGATAAATTCCTCATCACAAGTATTCAACGCTTGAGGTAACACTGACTTATACTAGTAACGTGTTTCCAAACTGAAGTAGTAACGTAAATACGGTAATATACGTTATACGGTAATATCACATGATAAATTCCTCGTCACAAGTATTCAACGCTTGAGGTAACACTGACTTATACTAGTAACGTGTTTCCAAACTGAAGTAGTAACGTAAATACGGTAATATACGTTATACGGTAATATCACATGATAAATTCCTCATCACAAGTATTCAACGCTTGAGGTAACACTGACTTATACTAGTAACGTGTTTCCAAACTGAAGTAGTAACGTAAATACGGTAATATACGTTATACGGTAATATCACATGATAAATTCCTCATCACAAGTATTCAACGCTTGAGGTAACACTGACTTATACTAGTAACGTGTTTCCAAACTGAAGTAGTAACGTAAATACGGTAATATACGTTATACAGTAATATCACATGATAAATTCCTCGTCACAAGTATTCAACGCTTGAGGTAACACTGACTTATACTAGTAACGTGTTTCCAAACTGAAGTAGTAACGTAAATACGGTAATATACGTTATACGGTAATATCAAATGATAAATTCCTCATCACAAGTATTCAACGCTTGAGGTAACACTGGCTTATACTAGTAACGTGTTTCCAAACTGAAGTAGTAACGTAAATACGGTAATATACTTTATACGGTAATATCACATGATAAATTCCTCGTCACAAGTATTCAACGCTTGAGCTAACACTGGCTTATACTAGTAACGTGTTTCCAAACTGAAGTAGTAACGTAAATACGGAATTATACGTTATACGGTAATATCACATGATAAATTCCTCGTCACAAGTATTCAACGCTTGAGGTAACACTGGCTTATACTAGTAACGTGTTTCCAAACTGAAGTAGTAACGTAAATACGGTAATATACGTTATACGGTAATATCACATGATAAATTCCTCGTCACAAGTATTCAACGCTTGAGGTAACACTGGCTTATACTAGTAACGTGTTTCCAAACTGAAGTAGTAACGTAAATACGGTAATATACGTTATACGGTAATATCACATGATAAATTCCTCGTCACAAGTATTCAACGCTTGAGGTAACACTGGCTTATACTAGTAACGTGTTTCCAAACTGAAGTAGTAACGTAAATACGGTAATATACGTTATACGGTAATATCACATGATAAATTCCTTGTCACAAGTATTCAACGCTTGAGCTAACACTGGCTTATACTAGTAACGTGTTTCCAAACTGAAGTAGTAACGTAAATACGGTAATATACGTTATACGGTAATATCACATGATAAATTCCTCGTCACAAGTATTCAACGCTTGAGGTAACACTGGCTTATACTAGTAACGTGTTTCCAAACTGAAGTAGTAACGTAAATACGGTAATATACGTTATACGGTAATATCACATGATAAATTCATCGTCACAAGTATTCAACGCTTGAGATAACACTGGCTTATACTAGTAACGTGTTTCCAAACTGAAGTAGTAACGTAAATACGGTAATATACGTTATACGGTAATATCACATGATAAATTCCTCGTCACAAGTATTCAACGCTTGAGCTAACACTGGCTTATACTAGTGTGTTTCCAAACTGAAGTAGTAACGTAAATACGGTAATATACGTTATACGGTAATATCACATGATAAATTCCTCGTCACAAGTATTCAACGCTTGAGGTAACACTGGCTTATACTAGTAACGTGTTTCCAAACTGAAGTAGTAACGTAAATACGGTAATATACGTTATACGGTAATATCACATGATAAATTCCTCGTCACAAGTATTCAACGCTTGAGGTAACACTGGCTTATACTAGTACCGTGTTTCCAAACTGAAGTAGTAACGTAAATACGGTAATATACGTTATACGGTAATATCACATGATAAATTCCTCGTCACAAGTATTCAACGCTTGAGATAACACTGGCTTATACTAGTAACGTGTTTCCAAACTGAAGTAGTAACGTAAATACGGTAATATACGTTATACGGTAATATCACATGATAAATTCCTCGTCACAAGTATTCAACGCTTGAGGTAACACTGACTTATACTAGTAACGTGTTTCCAAACTGAAGTAGTAACGTAAATACGGTAATATACGTTATACGGTAATATCACATGATAAATTCCTCGTCACAAGTATTCAACGCTTGAGATAACACTGGCTTATACTAGTAACGTGTTTCCAAACTGAAGTAGTAACGTAAATACGGTAATATACGTTATACGGTAATATCACATGATAAATTCCTCGTCACAAGTATTCAACGCTTGAGATAACACTGGCTTATACTAGTAACGTGTTTCCAAACTGAAGTAGTAACGTAAATACGGTAATATACGTTATACGGTAATATCACATGATAAATTCCTCGTCACAAGTATTCAACGCTTGAGATAACACTGGCTTATACTAGTAACGTGTTTCCAAACTGAAGTAGTAACGTAAATACGGTAATATCACATGATAAATTCCTCGTCACAAGTATTCAACGCTTGAGATAACACTGGCTTATACTAGTAACGTGTTTCCAAACTGAAGTAGTAACGTAAATACGGTAATATACGTTATACGGTAATATCACATGATAAATTCCTCGTCACAAGTATTCAACGCTTGAGATAACACTGGCTTATACTAGTAACGTGTTTCCAAACTGAAGTAGTAACGTAAATACGGTAATATACGTTATACGGTAATATCACATGATAAATTCCTCGTCACAAGTATTCAACGCTTGAGATAACACTGGCTTATACTAGTAACGTGTTTCCAAACTGAAGTAGTAACGTAAATACGGTAATATACGTTATACGGTAATATCACATGATAAATTCCTCGTCACAAGTATTCAACGCTTGAGATAACACTGGCTTATACTAGTAACGTGTTTCCAAACTGAAGTAGTAACGTAAATACGGTAATATACGTTATACGGTAATATCACATGATAAATTCCTCGTCACAAGTATTCAACGCTTGAGGTAACACTGGCTTATACTAGTAACGTGTTTCCAAACTGAAGTAGTAACGTAAATACGGTAATATACGTTATACGGTAATATCACATGATAAATTCCTCGTCACAAGTATTCAACGCTTGAGATAACACTGGCTTATACTAGTAACGTGTTTCCAAACTGAAGTAGTAACGTAAATACGGTAATATACGTTATACGGTAATATCACATGATAAATTCCTCGTCACAAGTATTCAACGCTTGAGCTAACACTGGCTTATACTAGTAACGTGTTTCCAAACTGAAGTAGTAACGTAAATACGGTAATATACGTTAAACGGTAATATCACATGATAAATTCATCGTCACAAGTATTCAACGCTTGAGGTAACACTGGCTTATACTAGTAACGTGTTTCCAAACTGAAGTAGTAACGTAAATACGGTAATATACGTTATACGGTAATATCACATGATAAATTCATCGTCACAAGTATTCAACGCTTGAGGTAACACTGGCTTATACTAGTAACGTGTTTCCAAACTGAAGTAGTAACGTAAATACGGTAATATACGTTATACGGTAATATCACATGATAAATTCATCGTCACAAGTATTCAACGCTTGAGGTAACACTGGCTTATACTAGTAACGTGTTTCCAAACTGAAGTAGTAACGTAAATACGGTAATATACGTTATACGGTAATATCACATGATAAATTCCTCGTCACAAGTATTCAACGCTTGAGATAACACTGGCTTATACTAGTAACGTGTTTCCAAACTGAAGTAATAACGTAAATACCTTAATATACGTTATACGGTAATATCACATGATAAATTCCTCGTCACAAGTATTCAACGCTTGAGATAACACTGGCTTATACTAGTAACGTGTTTCCAAACTGAAGTAGTAACGTAAATACGGTAATATACGTTATACGGTAATATCACATGATAAATTCCTCGTCACAAGTATTCAACGCTTGAGATAACACTGGCTTATACTAGTAACGTGTTTCCAAACTGAAGTAGTAACGTAAATACCTTAATATACGTTATACGGTAATATCACATGATAAATTCCTCGTCACAAGTATTCAACGCTTGAGATAACACTGGCTTATACTAGTAACGTGTTTCCAAACTGAAGTAGTAACGTAAATACGGTAATATACGTTATACGGTAATATCACATGATAAATTCCTCGTCACAAGTATTCAACGCTTGAGGTAACACTGGCTTATACTAGTAACGTGTTTCCAAACTGAAGTAGTAACGTAAATACGGTAATATACGTTATACGGTAATATCACATGATAAATTCCTCGTCACAAGTATTCAACGCTTGAGATAACACTGGCTTATACTAGTAACGTGTTTCCAAACTGAAGTAGTAACGTAAATACGGTAATATACGTTATACGGTAATATCACATGATAAATTCCTCGTCACAAGTATTCAACGCTTGAGATAACACTGGCTTATACTAGTAACGTGTTTCCAAACTGAAGTAGTAACGTAAATACGGTAATATACGTTATACGGTAATATCACATGATAAATTCCTCGTCACAAGTATTCAACGCTTGAGCTAACACTGGCTTATACTAGTAACGTGTTTCCAAACTGAAGTAGTAACGTAAATACGGTAATATACGTTAAACGGTAATATCACATGATAAATTCATCGTCACAAGTATTCAACGCTTGAGGTAACACTGGCTTATACTAGTAACGTGTTTCCAAACTGAAGTAGTAACGTAAATACGGTAATATACGTTATACGGTAATATCACATGATAAATTCATCGTCACAAGTATTCAACGCTTGAGGTAACACTGGCTTATACTAGTAACGTGTTTCCAAACTGAAGTAGTAACGTAAATACGGTAATATACGTTATACGGTAATATCACATGATAAATTCATCGTCACAAGTATTCAACGCTTGAGGTAACACTGGCTTATACTAGTAACGTGTTTCCAAACTGAAGTAGTAACGTAAATACGGTAATATACGTTATACGGTAATATCACATGATAAATTCCTCGTCACAAGTATTCAACGCTTGAGATAACACTGGCTTATACTAGTAACGTGTTTCCAAACTGAAGTAATAACGTAAATACCTTAATATACGTTATACGGTAATATCACATGATAAATTCCTCGTCACAAGTATTCAACGCTTGAGATAACACTGGCTTATACTAGTAACGTGTTTCCAAACTGAAGTAGTAACGTAAATACGGTAATATACGTTATACGGTAATATCACATGATAAATTCCTCGTCACAAGTATTCAACGCTTGAGATAACACTGGCTTATACTAGTAACGTGTTTCCAAACTGAAGTAGTAACGTAAATACCTTAATATACGTTATACGGTAATATCACATGATAAATTCCTCGTCACAAGTATTCAACGCTTGAGATAACACTGGCTTATACTAGTAACGTGTTTCCAAACTGAAGTAGTAACGTAAATACGGTAATATACGTTATACGGTAATATCACATGATAAATTCCTCGTCACAAGTATTCAACGCTTGAGATAACACTGGCTTATACTAGTAACGTGTTTCCAAACTGAAGTAGTAACGTAAATACGGTAATATACGTTATACGGTAATATCACTTGATAAATTCCTCGTCACAAGTATTCAACGCTTGAGCTAACACTGGCTTATACTAGTAACGTGTTTCCAAACTGAAGTAGTAACGTAAATACGGTAATATACGTTATACGGTAATATCACATGATAAATTCCTCGTCAGTCACAAGTATTCAACGCTTGAGATAACACTGGCTTATACTAGTAACGTGTTTCCAAACTGAAGTAGTAACGTAAATACGGTAATATACGTTATACGGTAATATCACATGATAAATTCCTCGTCACAAGTATTCAACGCTTGAGCTAACACTGGCTTATACTAGTAACGTGTTTCCAAACTGAAGTAGTAACGTAAATACGGTAATATACGTTATACGGTAATATCACATGATAAATTCCTCGTTACAAGTATCCAACGCTTGAGGTAACACTGGCTTATACTAGTAACGTGTTTCCAAACTGAAGTAGTAACGTAAATACGGTAATATACGTTATACGGTAATATCACATGATAAATTCCTCGTCACAAGTATTCAACGCTTGAGCTAACACTGGCTTATACTAGTAACGTGTTTCCAAACTGAAGTAGTAACGTAAATACGGTAATATACGTTATACGGTAATATCACATGATAAATTCCTCGTCACAAGTATTCAACGCTTGAGGTAACACTGGCTTATACTAGTAACGTGTTTCCAAACTGAAGTAGTAACGTAAATACGGTAATATACGTTATACGGTAATATCACATGATAAATTCCTCGTCACAAGTATTCAACGCTTGAGCTAACACTGGCTTATACTAGTAACGTGTTTCCAAACTGAAGTAGTAACGTAAATACGGTAATATACTTTATACGGTAATATCACATGATAAATTCCTCGTCACAAGTATTCAACGCTTGAGGTAACACTGACTTATACTAGTAACGTGTTTCCAAACTGAAGAAGTAACGTAAATACGGTAATATACGTTATACGGTAATATCACATGATAAATTCCTCGTCACAAGTATTCAACGCTTGAGATAACACTGGCTTATACTAGTAACGTGTTTCCAAACTGAAGTAGTAACGTAAATACGGTAATATACGTTATACGGTAATATCACATGATAAATTCCTCGTCACAAGTATTCAACGCTTGAGATAACACTGGCTTATACTAGTAACGTGTTTCCAAACTGAAGTAGTAACGTAAATACGGTAATATACGTTATACGGTAATATCACATGATAAATTCCTCGTCACAAGTATTCAACGCTTGAGCTAACACTGGCTTATACTAGTAACGTGTTTCCAAACTGAAGTAGTAACGTAAATACGGTAATATACGTTATACGGTAATATCACATGATAAATTCATCGTCAAAAGTATTCAACGCTTGAGCTAACACTGGCTTATACTAGTAACGTGTTTCCAAACTGAAGTAGTAACGTAAATACGGTAATATACGTTATACGGTAATATCACATGATAAATTCCTCGTCACAAGTATTCAACGCTTGAGCTAACACTGGCTTATACAAGTAACGTGTTTCCAAACTGAAGTGGTAACGTAAATACGGTAATATACGTTATACGGTAATATCACATGATAAATTCCTCGTCACAAGTATTCAACGCTTGAGCTAACACTGGCTTATACTAGTAACGTGTTTCCAAACTGAAGTAGTAACGTAAATACGGTAATATACGTTATACGGTAATATCACATGATAAATTCCTCGTCACAAGTATTCAACGCTTGAGCTAACACTGGCTTATACTAGTAACGTGTTTCCAAACTGAAGTAGTAACGTAAATACGGTAATATACGTTATACGGTAATATCACATGATAAATTCCTCGTCACAAGTATTCAACGCTTGAGGTAACACTGACTTATACTAGTAACGTGTTTCCAAACTGAAGAAGTAACGTAAATACGGTAATATACGTTATACGGTAATATCACATGATAAATTCCTCGTCACAAGTATTCAACGCTTGAGATAACACTGGCTTATACTAGTAACGTGTTTCCAAACTGAAGTAGTAACGTAAATACGGTAATATACGTTATACGGTAATATCACATGATAAATTCCTCGTCACAAGTATTCAACGCTTGAGATAACACTGGCTTATACTAGTAACGTGTTTCCAAACTGAAGTAGTAACGTAAATACGGTAATATACGTTATACGGTAATATCACATGATAAATTCCTCGTCACAAGTATTCAACGCTTGAGCTAACACTGGCTTATACTAGTAACGTGTTTCCAAACTGAAGTAGTAACGTAAATACGGTAATATACGTTATACGGTAATATCACATGATAAATTCATCGTCACAAGTATTCAACGCTTGAGCTAACACTGGCTTATACTAGTAACGTGTTTCCAAACTGAAGTAGTAACGTAAATACGGTAATATACGTTATACGGTAATATCACATGATAAATTCCTCGTCACAAGTATTCATCGCTTGAGGTAACACTGGCTTATACTAGTAACGTGTTTCCAAACTGAAGTAGTAACGTAAATACGGTAATATACGTTATACGGTAACATCACATGATAAGTTCCTCGTCACAAGTATTCATCGCTTGAGCTAACACTGGCTTATACTAGTAACGTGTTTCCAAACTGAAGTAGTAACGTAAATACGGTAATATACGTTATACGGTAATATCACATGATAAATTTCTCGTCACAAGTATTCAACGCTTGAGATAACACTGACTTATACTAGTAACGTGTTTCCAAACTGAAGTAGTAACGTAAATACGGTAATATACGTTATACGGTAATATCACATGATAAATTCCTCGTCACAAGTATTCAACGCTTGAGGTAACACTGGCTTATACTAGTAACGTGTTTCCAAACTGAAGTAGTAACGTAAATACGGTAATATACGTTATACGGTAATATCACATGATAAATTCCTCGTCACAAGTATTCAACGCTTGAGGTAACACTGGGTTATACTAGTAACGTGTTTCCAAACTGAAGTAGTAACGTAAATACGGTAATATACGTTATACGGTAATATACGTTATACGGTAATATCACATGATAAATTCCTCGTCACAAGTATTCAACGCTTGACGTAACACTGGCTTATACTAGTAACGTGTTTCCAAACTGAAGTAGTAACGTAAATACGGTAATAAACGTTATACGGTAATATACGTTATACGGTAATATCACATGATAAATTCCTCGTCACAAGTATTCAACGCTTGAGGTAAACCTGGCTTATACTAGTAACGTGTTTCCAAACTGAAGTAGTAACGTAAATACGGTAATATACGTTATACGGTAATATCACATGATAAATTCCTCGTCACAAGTATTCAACGCTTGAACTAACACTAGCTTATACTAGTAACGTGTTTCCAAACTGAAGTAGTAACGTAAATACGGTAATATACGTTATACGGTTATATCACATGATAAATTCCTCGTCACAAGTATTCAACGCTTGAGGTAACACTGGCTTATACTAGTAACGTGTTTCCAAACTGAAGTAGTAACGTAAATACGGTAATATACGTTATACGGTAATATACGTTATACGGTAATATCACATGATAAATTCCTCGTCACAAGTATTCAACGCTTGAGGTAACACTGCCTTATACTAGTAACGTGTTTCCAAACTGAAGTAGTAACGTAAATACGGTAATATACGTTATACGGTAATATACGTTATACGGTAATATCACATGATAAATTCCTCGTCACAAGTATTCAACGCTTGAGGTAACACTGGCTTATACTAGTAACGTGTTTCCAAACTGAAGTAGTAACGTAAATACGGTAATATACGTTATACGGTAATATCACATGATAAATTCCTCGTCACAAGTATTCAACGGTTGAGGTAACACTGACTTATACTAGTAACGTGTTTCCAAACTGAAGTAGTAACGTAAATACGGTAATATACGTTATACGGTAATATCACATGATAAAATCCTCGTCACAAGTATTCAACGCTTGAGATAACACTGGCTTATACTAGTAACGTGTTTCCAAACTGAAGTAGTAACGTAAATACGGTAATATACGTTATACGGTAATATCACATGATAAATTCCTCGTCACAAGTATTCAACGCTTGAGATAACACTGGCTTATACTAGTAACGTGTTTCCAAACTGAAGTAGTAACGTAAATACGGTAATATACGTTATACGGTAATATCCCATGATAAATTCCTCGTCACAAGTATTCAACGCTTGAGGTAACACTGGCTTATACTAGTAACGTGTTTCCAAACTGAAGTAGTAACGTAAATACGGTAATATACGTTATACGGTAATATCACATGATAAATTCATCGTCACAAGTATTCAACGCTTGAGCTAACACTGGCTTATACTAGTAACGTGTTTCCAAACTGAAGTAGTAACGTAAATACGGTAATATACGTTATACGGTAATATAACATGATAAATTCCTCGTCACAAGTATTCAACGCTTGAGCTAACACTGGCTTATACTAGTAACGTGTTTCCAAACTGAAGTAGTAACGTAAATACGGTAATATACGTTATACGGTAATATCACATGATAAATTCCTCGTCACAAGTATTCAACGCTTGAGATAACACTGGCTTATACTAGTAACGTGTTTCCAAACTGAAGTAGTAACGTAAATACGGTAATATACGTTATACGGTAATATCACATGATAAATTCCTCGTCACAAGTATTCAACGCTTGAGCTAACACTGGCTTATACTAGTAACGTGTTTCCAAACTGAAGTAGTAACGTAAATACGGTAATATACGTTATACGGTAATATCACATGACAAATTCATCGTCCAAGTATTCAACGCTTGAGCTAACACTGGCTTATACTAGTAACGTGTTTCCAAACTGAAGTAGTAACGTAAATACGGTAATATACGTTATACGGTAATATCACATGATAAATTCCTCGTCACAAGTATTCAACGCTTGAGGTAACACTGGCTTATACTAGTAACGTGTTTCCAAACTGAAGTAGTAACGTAAATACGGTAATATACGTTATACGGTAATATCACATGATAAATTCCTCGTCACAAGTATTCAACGCTTGAGCTAACACTGGCTTATACTAGTAACGTGTTTCCAAACTGAAGTAGTAACGTAAATACGGTAATATACGTTATACGGTAATATCACATGATAAATTCCTCGTCACAAGTATTCAACGCTTGAGATAACACTGGCTTATACTAGTAACGTGTTTCCAAAATGAAGTAGTAACGTAAATACGGTAATATCACATGATAAATTCCTCGTGACAAGTATTCAACGCTTGAGCTAACACTGGCTTATACTAGTAACGTGTTTCCAAACTGAAGTAGTAACGTAAATACGGTAATATACGTTATACGGTAATATCACATGATAAATTCCTCGTCACAAGTATTCAACGCTTGAGCTAACACTGGCTTATACTAGTAACGTGTTTCCAAACTGAAGTAGTAACGTAAATACGGTAATATACGTTATACGGTAATATCACATGATAAATTCCTCGTCACAAGTATTCAACGCTTGAGATAACACTGGCTTATACTAGTAACGTGTTTCCAAACTGAAGTAGTAACGTAAATACGGTAATATACGTTATACGGTAATATCACATGATAAATTCCTCGTCACAAGTATTCAACGCTTGAGATAACACTGGCATATACTAGTAACGTGTTTCCAAACTGAAGTAGTAACGTAAATACGGTAATATACGTTATACGGTAATATACGTTATACGGTAATATCACATGATAAATTCCTCGTCACAAGTATTCAACGCTTGAGGTAACACTGGCTTATACTAGTAACGTGTTTCCAAACTGAAGTAGTAACGTAAATACGGTAATATACGTTATACGGTAATATCACATGATAAATTCCTCGTCACAAGTATTCAACGCTTGAGCTAACACTGGCTTATACTAGTAACGTGTTTCCAAACTGAAGTAGTAACGTAAATACGGTAATATACGTTATACGGTAATATCACATGATAAATTCCTCGTCACAAGTATTCAACGCTTGAGGTAACACTGGCTTATACTAGTAACGTGTTTCCAAACTGAAGTAGTAACGTAAATACGGTAATATACGTTATACGGTAATATCACATGATAAATTCCTCGTCACAAGTATTCAACGCTTGAGATAACACTGACTTATACTAGTAACGTGTTTCCAAACTGAAGTAGTAACGTAAATACGGTAATATACGTTATACGGTAATATCACATGATAAATTCCTCGTCATAAGTATTCAACGCTTGAGATAACACTGGCTTATACTAGTAACGTGTTTCCAAACTGAAGTAGTAACGTAAATACGGTAATATACGTTATACGGTAATATCACATGATAAATTCCTCGTCACAAGTATTCAACGCTTGAGATAACACTGGCTTATACTAGTAACGTGTTTCCAAACTGAAGTAGTAAGGTAAATACGGTAATATACGTTATACGGTAATATCACATGATAAATTCCTCGTCACAAGTATTCAACGCTTGAGCTAACACTGGCTTATACTAGTAACGTGTTTCCAAACTGAAGTAGTAACGTAAATACGGTAATATACGTTATACGGTAATATCACATGATAAATTCCTCGTCACAAGTATTCAACGCTTGAGCTAACACTGGCTTATACTAGTAACGTGTTTCCAAACTGAAGTAGTAACGTAAATACGGTAATATACGTTATACGGTAATATCACATGATAAATTCCTCGTCACAAGTATTCAACGCTTGAGATAACACTGACTTATACTAGTAACGTGTTTCCAAACTGAAGTAGTAACGTAAATACGGTAATATACGTTATACGGTAATATCACATGATAAATTCCTCGTCACAAGTATTCAACGCTTGAGGTAACACTGACTTATACTAGTAACGTGTTTCCAAACTGAAGTAGTAACGTAAATACGGTAATATACGTTATACGGTAATATCACATGATAAATTCCTCGTCACAAGTATTCAACGCTTGAGGTAACACTGGCTTATACTAGTAACGTGTTTCCAAACTGAAGTAGTAACGTAAATACGGTAATATACGTTATACGGTAATATCACATGATAAATTCCTCGTCACAAGTATTCAACGCTTGAGATAACACTGACTTATACTAGTAACGTGTTTCCAAACTGAAGTAGTAACGTAAATACGGTAATATACGTTATACGGTAATATCACATGATAAATTCCTCGTCACAAGTATTCAACGCTTGAGGTAACACTGGCTTATACTAGTAACGTGTTTCCAAACTGAAGTAGTAACGTAAATACGGTAATATAGGTTATACGGTAATATCACATGATAAATTCCTCGTCACAAGTATTCAACGCTTGAGATAACACTGGCTTATACTAGTAACGTGTTTCCAAACTGAAGTAGTAACGTAAATACGGTAATATACGTTATACGGTAATATCACATGATAAATTCCTCGTCACAAGTATTCAACGCTTGAGGTAACACTGGCTTATACTAGTAACGTGTTTCCAAACTGAAGTAGTAACGTTAATACGGTAATATACGTTATACGGTAATATCACATGAAAAATTCCTCGTCACAAGTATTCAACGCTTGAGGTAACACTGGCTTATACTAGTAACGTGTTTCCAAACTGAAGTAGTAACGTAAATACGGTAATATACGTTATACGGTAATAACACATGATAAATTCATCGTCACAAGTATTCAACGCTTGAGGTAACACTGGCTTATACTAGTAACGTGTTTCCAAACTGAAGTAGTAACGTAAATACGGTAATATACGTTATACGGTAATATCACATGATAAATTCCTCGTCACAAGTATTCAACGCTTGAGGTAACACTGGCTTATACTAGTAACGTGTTTCCAAACTGAAGTAGTAACGTAAATACGGTAATATACGTTATACGGTAATATCACATGATAAATTCCTCGTCACAAGTATTCAACGCTTGAGGTAACATTGGCTTATACTAGTAACGTGTTTCCAAACTGAAGTAGTAACGTAAATACGGTAATATACGTTATACGGTAATATCACATTATAAATTCATCGTCACAAGTATTCAACGCTTGAGGTAACACTGGCTTATACTAGTAACGTGTTTCCAAACTGAAGTAGTAACGTAAATACGGTAATTTACGTTATACGGTAATATCACATGATAAATTCCTCGTCACAAGTATTCAACGCTTGAGATAACACTGACTTATACTAGTAACGTGTTTCCAAACTGAAGTAGTAACGTAAATACGGTAATATACGTTATACGGTAATATCACATGATAAATTCCTCGTCACAAGTATTCAACGCTTGAGATAACACTGACTTATACTAGTAACGTGTTTCCAAACTGAAGTAGTAACGTAAATACGGTAATATACGTTATACGGTAATATCACATGATAAATTCCTCGTCACAAGTATTCAACGCTTGAGGTAACACTGACTTATACTAGTAACGTGTTTCCAAACTGAAGTAGTAACGTAAATACGGTAATATACGTTATACGGTAATATCACATGATAAATTCCTCGTCACAAGTATTCAACGCTTGAGGTAACACTGACTTATACTAGTAACGTGTTTTCAAACTGAAGTAGTAACGTAAATACGGTAATATACGTTATACGGTAATATCACATGATAAATTCCTCGTCACAATTATTCAACGCTTGAGATAACACTCACTTATACTAGTAACGTGTTTCTAAACTGAAGTAGTAACGTAAATACGGTAATATACGTTATACGGTAATATCACATGATAAATTCCTCGTCACAAGTATTCAACGCTTGAGGTAACACTGACTTATACTAGTAACGTGTTTCCAAACTGAAGTAGTAACGTAAATACGGTAATATACGTTATACGGTAATATCACATGATAAATTCCTCGTCACAAGTATTCAACGCTTGAGATAACACTGACTTATACTAGTAACGTGTTTCCAAACTGAAGTAGTAACGTAAATACGGTAATATACGTTATACGGTAATATCACATGATAAATTCCTCGTCACAAGTATTCAACGCTTGAGGTAACACTGACTTATACTAGTAACGTGTTTCCAAACTGAAGTAGTAACGTAAATACGGTAATATACGTTATACGGTATTATCACATGATAAATTCCTCGTCACAAGTATTCAACGCTTGAGATAACACTGACTTATACTAGTAACGTGTTTCCAAACTGAAGTAGTAACGTAAATACGGTAATATACGTTATACGGTAATATCACATGATAAATTCCTCGTCACAAGTATTCAACGCTTGAGCTAACACTGGCTTATACTAGTAACGTATTTCCAAACTGAAGTAGTAACGTAAATACGGTAATATACGTTATACGGTAATATCACATGATAAATTCCTCGTCACAAGTATTCAACGCTTGAGGTAACACTGGCTTATACTAGTAACGTGTTTCCAAACTGAAGTAGTAACGTAAATACGGTAATATACGTTATACGGTAATATCACATGATAAATTCCTCGTCACAAGTATTCAACGCTTGAGCTAACACTGGCTTATACTAGTAACGTGTTTCCAAACTGAAGTAGTAACGTAAATACGGTAATATACGTTATACGGTAATATCACATGATAAATTCCTCGTCACAAGTATTCAACGCTTGAGATAACACTGACTTATACTAGTAACGTGTTTCCAAACTGAAGTAGTAACGTAAATACGGTAATATACGTTATACGGTAATATCACATGATAAATTCCTCGTCACAAGTATTCAACGCTTGAGGTAACACTGACTTATACTAGTAACGTGTTTCCAAACTGAAGTAGTAACGTAAATACGGTAATATACGTTATACGGTAATATCACATGATAAATTCCTCGTCACAAGTATTCAACGCTTGAGATAACAGTGACTTATACTAGTAACGTGTTTCCAAACTGAAGTAGTAACGTAAATACGGTAATATACGTTATACGGTAATATCACATGATAAATTCCTCGTCACAAGTATTCAGCGCTTGAGGTAACACTGACTTATACTAGTAACGTGTTTCCAAACTGAAGTAGTAACGAAAATACGGTAATATACGTTATACGGTAATATCACATGATAAATTCCTCGTCACAAGTATTCAACTCTTGAGATAACACTGACTTATACTAGTAACGTGTTTCCAAACTGAAGTAGTAACGTAAATACGGTAATATACGTTATACGGTAATATCACATGATAAATTCCTCGTCACAAGTATTCAACGCTTGAGATAACACTGACTTATACTAGTAACGTGTTTCCAAACTGAAGTAGTAACGTAAATACGGTAATATACGTTATACGGTAATATCACATGATAAATTCCTCGTCACAAGTATTCAACGCTTGAGATAACACTGACTTATACTAGTAACGTGTTTCCAAACTGAAGTAGTAACGTAAATACGGTAATATACGTTATACGGTAATATCACATGATAAATTCCTCGTCACAAGTATTCAACGCTTGAGATAACACTGACTTATACTAGTAACGTGTTTCAAACTGAAGTAGTAACGTAAATACGGTAATATACGTTATACGGTAATATCACATGAAAAATTCCTCGTCACAAGTATTCAACGCTTGAGGTAACACTGACATATACTAGTAACGTGTTTCCAAACTGAAGTAGTAACGTAAATACGGTAATATACGTTATACGGTAATATCACATGATAAATTCCTCGTCACAAGTATTCAACGCTTGAGATAACACTGACTTATACTAGTAACGTGTTTCCAAACTGAAGTAGTAACGTAAATACGGTAATATACGTTATACGGTAATATCACATGATAAATTCCTCGTCACAAGTATTCAACGCTTGAGATAACACTGGCTTATACTAGTAACGTGTTTCCAAACTGAAGTAGTAACGTAAATACGGTAATATACGTTATACGGTAATATCACATGATAAATTCCTCGTCACAAGTATTCAACGCTTGAGCTAACACTGGCTTATACTAGTAACGTGTTTCCAAACTGAAGTAGTAACGTAAATACGGTAATATACCTTATACGGTAATATCACATGATAAATTCCTCGTCACAAGTTTCAACGCTTGAGATAACACTGGCTTAAACTAGTAACGTGTTTCCAAACTGAAGTAGTAACGTAAATACCGTAATATACCTTATACGGTAATATCACATGATAAATTCCTCGTCACAAGTATTCAACGCTTGAGATATCACTGACTTATACTAGTAACGTGTTTCCAAACTGAAGTAGTAACGTAAATACGGTAATATACGTTATACGGTAATATCACATGATAAATTCCTCGTCACAAGTATTCAACGCTTGAGATAACACTGGCTTATACTAGTAACGTGTTTCCAAACTGAAGTAGTAACGTAAATACGGTAATATACGTTATACGGTAATATCACATGATAAATTCCTCGTCACAAGTATTCAACGCTTGAGCTAACACTGGCTTATACTAGTAACGTGTTTCCAAACTGAAGTAGTAACGTAAATACGGTAATATACCTTATTCGGTAATATCACATGATAAATTCCTCGTCACAAGTTTCAACGCTTGAGATAACACTGGCTTATACTAGTAACGTGTTTCCAAACTGAAGTAGTAACGTAAATACGGTAATATACCTTATACGGTAATATCACATGATAAATTCCTCGTCACAAGTATTCAACGCTTGAGCTAACACTGGCTTATACTAGTAACGTGTTTCCAAACTGAAGTAGTAACGTAAATACGGTAATATACGTTATACGGTAATATCACATGATAAATTCCTCATCACAAGTATTCAACGCTTGAGATAACACTGGCTTATACTAGTAACGTGTTTCCAAACTGAAGTAGTAACGTAAATACGGTAATATACGTTATACGGTAATATCACATGATAAATTCCTCGTCACAAGTATTCAACGCTTGAGCTAACACTGGCTTATACTAGTAACGTGTTTCCAAACTGAAGTAGTAACGTAAATACGGTAATATACGTTATACGGTAATATCACATGATAAATTCCTCATCACAAGTATTCAACGCTTGAGATAACACTGGCTTATACTAGTAACGTGTTTCCAAACTGAAGTAGTAACGTAAATACGGTAATATACCTTATACGGTAATATCACATGATAAATTCCTCGTCACAAGTATTCAACGCTTGAGATAACACTGGCTTATACTAGTAACGTGTTTCCAAACTGATGTAGTAACGTAAATACGGTAATATACCTTATACGGTAATATCACATGATAAATTCCTCGTCAAAAGTATTCAACGCTTGAGATAACACTGGCTTATACTAGTAACGTGTTTCCAAACTGAAGTAGTAACGTAAATACGGTAATATACCTTATACGGTAATATCACATGATAAATTCCTCGTCACAAGTATTCAACGCTTGAGGTAACACTGGCTTATACTAGTAACGTGTTTCCAAACTGAAGTAGTAACGTAAATACGGTAATATACGTTATACGGTAATATCACATGATAAATTTCTCGTCACAAGTATTCAACGCTTGAGCTAACACTGGCTTATACTAGTAACGTGTTTCCAAACTGAAGTAGTAACGTAAATACGGTAATATACGTTATACGGTAATATCACATGATAAATTCCTCATCACAAGTATTCAACGCTTGAGATAACACTGGCTTATACTAGTAACGTGTTTCCAAACTGAAGTAGTAACGTAAATACGGTAATATACCTTATACGGTAATATCACATGATAAATTCCTCGTCACAAGTATTCAACGCTTGAGATAACACTGGCTTATACTAGTAACGTGTTTCCAAACTGATGTAGTAACGTAAATACGGTAATATACCTTATACGGTAATATCACATGATAAATTCCTCGTCACAAGTATTCAACGCTTGAGATAACACTGGCTTATACTAGTAACGTGTTTCCAAACTGAAGTAGTAACGTAAATACGGTAATATACGTTATACGGTAATATCACATGATAAATTCCTCGTCACAAGTATTCAACGCTTGAGGTAACACTGGCTTATACTAGTAACGTGTTTCCAAACTGAAGTAGTAACGTAAATACGGTAATATACGTTATACGGTAATATCACATGATAAATTCCTCGTCACAAGTATTCAACGCTTGAGGTAACACTGGCTTATACTAGTAACGTGTTTCCAAACTGAAGTAGTAACGTAAATACGGTAATATACGTTATACGGTAATATCACATGATAAATTCCTCGTCACAAGTATTCAACGCTTGAGGTAACACTGACTTATACTAGTAACGTGTTTCCAAACTGAAGTAGTAACGTAAATACGGTAATATACGTTATACGGTAATATCACATGATAAATTCCTCGTCACAAGTATTCAACGCTTGAGATAACACTGGCTTATACTAGTAACGTGTTTCCAAACTGAAGTAGTAACGTAAATACGGTAATATACGTTATACGGTAATATCACATGATAAATTCCTCGTCACAAGTATTCAACGCTTGAGGTAACACTGGCTTATACTAGTAACGTGTTTCCAAACTGAAGTAGTAACGTAAATACGGTAATATACGTTATACGGTAATATCACATGATAAATTCCTCGTCACAAGTATTCAACGCTTGAGGTAACACTGGCTTATACTAGTAACGTGTTTCCAAACTGAAGTAGTAACGTAAATACGGTAATATACGTTATACGGTAATATCACATGATAAATTCCTCGTCACAAGTATTCAACGCTTGAGGTAACACTGGCTTATACTAGTAACGTGTTTCCAAACTGAAGTAGTAACGTAAATACGGTAATATACGTTATACGGTAATATCACATGATAAATTCCTCGTCACAAGTATTCAACGCTTGAGGTAACACTGGCTTATACTAGTAACGTGTTTCCAAACTGAAGTAGTAACGTTAATACGGTAATATACGTTATACGGTAATATCACATGATAAATTCCTCGTCACAAGTATTCAACGCTTGAGATAACACTGGCTTATACTAGTAACGTGTTTCCAAACTGAAGTAGTAACGTAAATACGGTAATATACGTTATACGGTAATATCACATGATAAATTCCTCGTCACAAGTATTCAACGCTTGAGGTAACACTGGCTTATACTAGTAACGTGTTTCCAAACTGAAGTAGTAACGTAAATACGGTAATATACGTTATACGGTAATATCACATGATAAATTCCTCGTCACAAGTATTCAACGCTTGAGGTAACACTGGCTTATACTAGTAACGTGTTTCCAAACTGAAGTAGTAACGTAAATACGGTAATATACGTTATACGGTAATATCACATGATAAATTCCTCGTCACAAGTATTCAACGCTTGAGGTAACACTGACTTATACTAGTAACGTGTTTCCAAACTGAAGTAGTAACGTAAATACGGTAATATACGTTATACGGTAATATCACATGATAAATTCCTCGTCACAAGTATTCAACGCTTGAGATAACACTGGCTTATACTAGTAACGTGTTTCCAAACTGAAGTAGTAACGTAAATACGGTAATATACGTTATACGGTAATATCACATGATAAATTCATCGTCACAAGTATTCAACGCTTGAGCTAACACTGGCTTATACTAGTAACGTGTTTCCAAACTGAAGTAGTAACGTAAATACGGTAATATACCTTATACGGTAATATCACATGATAAATTCCTCGTCACAAGTATTCAACGCTTGAGATAACACTGGCTTATACTAGTAACGTGTTTCCAAACTGATGTAGTAACGTAAATACGGTAATATACCTTATACGGTAATATCACATGATAAATTCCTCGTCACAAGTATTCAACGCTTGAGATAACACTGGCTTATACTAGTAACGTGTTTCCAAACTGAAGTAGTAACGTAAATACGGTAATATACGTTATACGGTAATATCACATGATAAATTCCTCGTCACAAGTATTCAACGCTTGAGGTAACACTGGCTTATACTAGTAACGTGTTTCCAAACTGAAGTAGTAACGTAAATACGGTAATATACGTTATACGGTAATATCACATGATAAATTCCTCGTCACAAGTATTCAACGCTTGAGGTAACACTGGCTTATACTAGTAACGTGTTTCCAAACTGAAGTAGCAACGTAAGTACGGTAATATACGTTATACGGTGATATCACATGATAAATTCCTCGTCACAAGTATTCAACGCTTGAGGTAACACTGGCTTATACTAGTAACGTGTTTCCAAACTGAAGTAGTAACGTAAATACGGTAATATACGTTATACGGTAATATCATATGATAAATTCCTCGTCACAAGTATTCAACGCTTGAGGTAACACTGGCTTATACTAGTAACGTGTTTCCAAACTGAAGTAGTAACGTAAATACGGTAATATACGTTATACGGTAATATCACATGATAAATTCCTCGTCACAAGTATTCAACGCTTGAGGTAACACTGACTTATACTAGTAACGTGTTTCCAAACTGAAGTAGTAACGTAAATACGATAATATACGTTATACGGTAATATCACATGATAAATTCCTCGTCACAAGTATTCAACGCTTGAGGTAACACTGGCTTATACTAGTAACGTGTTTCCAAACTGAAGTAGTAACGTAAATACGGTAATATACGTTATACGGTAATATCACATGATAAATTCCTCGTCACAAGTATTCAACGCTTGAGGTAACACTGGCTTATACTAGTAACGTGTTTCCAAACTGAAGTAGTAACGTAAATACGGTAATATACGTTATACGGTAATATCACATGATAAATTCCTCGTCACAAGTATTCAACGCTTGAGGTAACACTGGCTTATACTAGTAACGTGTTTCCAAACTGAAGTAGTAACGTAAATACGGTAATATACGTTATACGGTAATATCACATGATAAATTCCTCGTCACAAGTATTCAACGCTTGAGGTCACACTGGCTTATACTAGTAACGTGTTTCCAAACTGAAGTAGTAACGTAAATACGGTAATATACGTTATACGGTAATATCACATGATAAATTCCTCGTCACAAGTATTCAACGCTTGAGGTAACACTGGCTTATACTAGTAACGTGTTTCCAAACTGAAGTAGTAACGTAAATACGGTAATATACGTTATACGGTAATATCACATGATAAATTCCTCGTCACAAGTATTCAACGCTTGAGCTAACACTGGCTTATACTAGTAACGTGTTTCCAAACTAAAGTAGTAACGTAAATACGGTAATATACGTTATACGGTAATATCACATGATAAATTCCTCGTCACAAGTATTCAACGCTTGAGGTAACACTGGCTTATACTAGTAACGTGTTTCCAAACTGAAGTAGTAACGTAAATACGGTAATATACGTTATACGGTAATGTACGTTATACGGTAATATACGTTATACGGTAATATCACATGATAAATTCCTCGTCACAAGTATTCAACGCTTGAGGTAACACTGGCTTATACTAGTAACGTGTTTCCAAACTGAAGTAGTAACGTAAATACGGTAATATACGTTATATGGTAATATCACATGATAAATTCCTCGTCACAAGTATTCAACGCTTGAGGTAACACTGGCTTATACTAGTAACGTGTTTCCAAACTGAAGTAGTAACGTAAATACGGTAATATACGTTATACGGTAATATCACATGATAAATTCCTCATCACAAGTATTCAACGCTTGAGATAACACTGGCTTATACTAGTAACGTGTTTCCAAACTGAAGTAGTAACGTAAATACGGTAATATACGTTATACGGTAATATCACATGATAAATTCCTCGTCACAAGTATTCAACGCTTGAGATAACACTGGCTTATACTAGTAACGTGTTTCCAAACTGAAGTAGTAACGTAAATACGGTAATATACCTTATACGGTAATATCACATGATAAATTCCTCGTCACAAGTATTCAACGCTTGAGGTAACACTGGCTTATACTAGTAACGTGTTTCCAAACTGAAGTAGTAACGTAAATACGGTAATATACGTTATACGGTAATATCACATGATAAATTCCTCGTCACAAGTATTCAACGCTTGAGATAACACTGGCTTATACTAGTAACGTGTTTCCAAACTGATGTAGTAACGTAAATACGGTAATATACCTTATACGGTAATATCACATGATAAATTCCTCGTCACAAGTATTCAACGCTTGAGATAACACTGGCTTATACTAGTAACGTGTTTCCAAACTGAAGTAGTAACGTAAATACGGTAATATACCTTATACGGTAATATCACATGATAAATTCCTCGTCACAAGTATTCAACGCTTGAGGTAACACTGGCTTATACTAGTAACGTGTTTCCAAACTGAAGTAGTAACGTAAATACGGTAATATACGTTATACGGTAATATCACATGATAAATTTCTCGTCACAAGTATTCAACGCTTGAGCTAACACTGGCTTATACTAGTAACGTGTTTCCAAACTGAAGTAGTAACGTAAATACGGTAATATACGTTATACGGTAATATCACATGATAAATTCCTCGTCACAAGTATTCAACGCTTGAGATAACACTGGCTTATACTAGTAACGTGTTTCCAAACTGAAGTAGTAACGTAAATACGGTAATATACCTTATACGGTAATATCACATGATAAATTCCTCGTCACAAGTATTCAACGCTTGAGATTACACTGGCTTATACTAGTAACGTGTTTCCAAACTGATGTAGTAACGTAAATACGGTAATATACCTTATACGGTAATATCACATGATAAATTCCTCGTCACAAGTATTCAACGCTTGAGATAACACTGGCTTATACTAGTAACGTGTTTCCAAACTGAAGTAGTAACGTAAATACGGTAATATACGTTATACGGTAATATCACATGATAAATTCCTCGTCACAAGTATTCAACGCTTGAGGTAACACTGGCTTATACTAGTAACGTGTTTCCAAACTGAAGTAGTAACGTAAATACGGTAATATACGTTATACGGTAATATCACATGATAAATTCCTCGTCACAAGTATTCAACGCTTGAGGTAACACTGGCTTATACTAGTAACGTGTTTCCAAACTGAAGTAGTAACGTAAATACGGTAATATACGTTATACGGTAATATCACATGATAAATTCCTCGTCACAAGTATTCAACGCTTGAGGTAACACTGACTTATACTAGTAACGTGTTTCCAAACTGAAGTAGTAACGTAAATACGGTAATATACGTTATACGGTAATATCACATGATAAATTCCTCGTCACAAGTATTCAACGCTTGAGATAACACTGGCTTATACTAGTAACGTGTTTCCAAACTGAAGTAGTAACGTAAATACGGTAATATACGTTATACGGTAATATCACATGATAAATTCCTCGTCACAAGTATTCAACGCTTGAGGTAACACTGGCTTATACTAGTAACGTGTTTCCAAACTGAAGTAGTAACGTAAATACGGTAATATACGTTATACGGTAATATCACATGATAAATTCCTCGTCACAAGTATTCAACGCTTGAGGTAACACTGGCTTATACTAGTAACGTGTTTCCAAACTGAAGTAGTAACGTAAATACGGTAATATACGTTATACGGTAATATCACATGATAAATTCCTCGTCACAAGTATTCAACGCTTGAGGTAACACTGGCTTATACTAGTAACGTGTTTCCAAACTGAAGTAGTAACGTAAATACGGTAATATACGTTATACGGTAATATCACATGATAAATTCCTCGTCACAAGTATTCAACGCTTGAGGTAACCTTGGCTTATACTAGTAACGTGTTTCCAAACTGAAGTAGTAAATTAAATACGGTAATATACGTTATACGGTAATAACACATGATAAATTCCTCGTCACAAGTATTCAACGCTTGAGGTAACACTGGCTTATACTAGTAACGTGTTTCCAAACTGAAGTAGTAACGTTAATACGGTAATATACGTTATACGGTAATATCACATGATAAATTCCTCGTCACAAGTATTCAACGCTTGAGATAACACTGGCTTATACTAGTAACGTGTTTCCAAACTGAAGTAGTAACGTAAATACGGTAATATACGTTATACGGTAATATCACATGATAAATTCCTCGTCACAAGTATTCAACGCTTGAGGTAACACTGGCTTATACTAGTAACGTGTTTCCAAACTGAAGTAGTAACGTAAATACGGTAATATACGTTATACGGTAATATCACATGATAAATTCCTCGTCACAAGTATTCAACGCTTGAGGTAACACTGGCTTATACTAGTAACGTGTTTCCAAACTGAAGTAGTAACGTAAATACGGTAATATACGTTATACGGTAATATCAAATGATAAATTCCTCGTCACAAGTATTCAACGCTTGAGGTAACACTGACTTATACTAGTAACGTGTTTCCAAACTGAAGTAGTAACGTAAATACGGTAATATACGTTATACGGTAATATCACATGATAAATTCCTCGTCACAAGTATTCAACGCTTGAGATAACACTGGCTTATACTAGTAACGTGTTTCCAAACTGAAGTAGTAACGTAAATACGGTAATATACGTTATACGGTAATATCACATGATAAATTCATCGTCACAAGTATTCAACGCTTGAGCTAACACTGGCTTATACTAGTAACGTGTTTCCAAACTGAAGTAGTAACGTAAATACGGTAATATACCTTATACGGTAATATCACATGATAAATTCCTCGTCACAAGTATTCAACGCTTGAGATAACACTGGCTTATACTAGTAACGTGTTTCCAAACTGATGTAGTAACGTAAATACGGTAATATACCTTATACGGTAATATCACATGATAAATTCCTCGTCACAAGTATTCAACGCTTGAGATAACACTGGCTTATACTAGTAACGTGTTTCCAAACTGAAGTAGTAACGTAAATACGGTAATATACGTTATACGGTAATATCACATGATAAATTCCTCGTCACAAGTATTCAACGCTTGAGGTAACACTGGCTTATACTAGTAACGTGTTTCCAAACTGAAGTAGTAACGTAAATACGGTAATATACGTTATACGGTAATATCACATGATAAATTCCTCGTCACAAGTATTCAACGCTTGAGGTAACACTGGCTTATACTAGTAACGTGTTTCCAAACTGAAGTAGTAACGTAAGTACGGTAATATACGTTATACGGTGATATCACATGATAAATTCCTCGTCACAAGTATTCAACGCTTGAGGTAACACTGGCTTATACTAGTAACGTGTTTCCAAACTGAAGTAATAACGTAAATACGGTAATATACGTTATACGGTAATATCACATGATAAATTCCTCGTCACAAGTATTCAACGCTTGAGGTAACACTGACTTATACTAGTAACGTGTTTCCAAACTGAAGTAGTAACGTAAATACGGTAATATACGTTATACGGTAATATCACATGATAAATTCCTCGTCACAAGTATTCAACGCTTGAGGTAACACTGGCTTATACTAGTAACGTGTTTCCAAACTGAAGTAGTAACGTAAATACGGTAATATACGTTATACGGTAATATCACATGATAAATTCCTCGTCACAAGTATTCAACGCTTGAGGTAACACTGGCTTATACTAGTAACGTGTTTCCAAACTGAAGTAGTAACGTAAATACGGTAATATACGTTATACGGTAATATCACATGATAAATTCCTCGTCACAAGTATTCAACGCTTGAGGTCACACTGGCTTATACTAGTAACGTGTTTCCAAACTGAAGTAGTAACGTAAATACGGTAATATACGTTATACGGTAATATCACATGATAAATTCCTCGTCACAAGTATTCAACGCTTGAGGTAACACTGGCTTATACTAGTAACGTGTTTCCAAACTGAAGTAGTAACGTAAATACGGTAATATACGTTATACGGTAATATCACATGATAAATTCCTCGTCACAAGTATTCAACGCTTGAGCTAACACTGGCTTATACTAGTAACGTGTTTCCAAACTAAAGTAGTAACGTAAATACGGTAATATACGTTATACGGTAATATCACATGATAAATTCCTCGTCACAAGTATTCAACGCTTGAGGTAACACTGGCTTATACTAGTAACGTGTTTCCAAACTGAAGTAGTAACGTAAATACGGTAATATACGTTATACGGTAATGTACGTTATACGGTAATATACGTTATACGGTAATATCACATGATAAATTCCTCGTCACAAGTATTCAACGCTTGAGCTAACACTGGCTTATACTAGTAACGTGTTTCCAAACTGAAGTAGTAACGTAAATACGGTAATATACGTTATACGGTAATATCACATGATAAATTCCTCGTCACAAGTATTCAACGCTTGAGGTAACACTGGCTTATACTAGTAACGTGTTTCCAAACTGAAGTAGTAACGTAAATACGGTAATATACGTTATATGGTAATATCACATGATAAATTCCTCGTCACAAGTATTCAACGCTTGAGGTAACACTGGCTTATACTAGTAACGTGTTTCCAAACTGAAGTAGTAACGTAAATACGGTAATATACGTTATACGGTAATATCACATGATAAATTCCTCGTCACAAGTATTCAACGCTTGAGGTAACACTGGCTTATACTAGTAACGTGTTTCCAAACTGAAGTAGTAACGTAAATACGGTAATATACGTTATACGGTAATATCACATGATAAATTCCTCGTCACAAGTATTCAACGCTTGAGATAACACTGGCTTATACTAGTAACGTGTTTCCAAACTGAAGTAGTAACGTAAATACGGTAATATACGTTATACGGTAATATCACATGATAAATTCCTCGTCACAACTATTCAACGCTTGAGGTAACACTGGCTTATACTAGTAACGTGTTTCCAAACTGAAGTAGTAACGTAAATACGGTAATATACGTTATACGGTAATATCACATGATAAATTCCTCGTCACAAGTATTCAACGCTTGAGATAACACTGGCTTATACTAGTAACGTGTTTCCAAACTGAAGTAGTAACGTAAATACGGTAATATAAGTTATACGGTAATATCACATGATAAATTCCTCGTCACAAGTATTCAACGCTTGAGATAACACTGGCTTATACTAGTAACGTGTTTCCAAACTGAAGTAGTAACGTAAATACGGTAATATACGTTATACGGTAATATCACATGATAAATTCCTCGTCACAAGTATTCAACGCTTGAGGTAACACTGGCTTATACTAGTAACGTGTTTCCAAACTGAAGTAGTAACGTAAATACGGTAATATACGTTATACGGTAATATCACATGATAAATTCCTCGTCACAAGTATTCAACGCTTGAGGTAACACTGGCTTATACTAGTAACGTGTTTCCAAACTGAAGTAGTAACGTAAATACGGTAATATACGTTATACGGTAATATCACATGATAAATTCCTCGTCACAAGTATTCAACGCTTGAGGTAACACTGGCTTATACTAGTAACGTGTTTCCGAACTGAAGTAGTTACGTAAATACGGTAATATACGTTATACGGCAATATCACATGATAAATTCCTCGTCACAAGTATTCAACGCTTGAGGTAACACTGGCTTATACTAGTAACGTGTTTCCAAACTGAAGTAGTAACGTAAATACGGTAATATACGTTATACGGTAATATCACATGATAAATTCCTCGTCACAAGTATTCAACGCTTGAGGTAACACTGGCTTATACTAGTAACGTGTTTCCAAACTGAAGTAGTAACGTAAATACGGTAATATACGTTATACGGTAATATCACATGATAAATTCCTCGTCACAAGTATTCAACGCTTGAGGTCACACTGGCTTATACTAGTAACGTGTTTCCAAACTGAAGTAGTAACGTAAATACGGTAATATACGTTATACGGTAATATCACATGATAAATTCCTCGTCACAAGTATTCAACGCTTGAGCTAACACTGGCTTATACTAGTAACGTGTTTCCAAACTGAAGTAGTAACGTAAATACGGTAATATACGTTATACGGTAATATCACATGATAAATTCCTCGTCACAAGTATTCAACGCTTGAGGTAACACTGGCTTATACTAGTAACGTGTTTCGAAACTGAAGTAGTAACGTAAATACGGTAATATACGTTATACGGTAATATCACATGATAAATTCCTCGTCACAAGTATTCAACGCTTGAGGTAACACTGGCTTATACTAGTAACGTGTTTCCAAACTGAAGTAGTAACGTAAATACGGTAATATACGTTATACGGTAATATCACATGATAAATTCCTCGTCACAAGTATTCAACGCTTGAGGTAACACTGGCTTATACTAGTAACGTGTTTCCAAACTGAAGTAGTAACGTAAATACGGTAATATACGTTATACGGTAATATCACATGATAAATTCCTCGTCACAAGTATTCAACGCTTGAGATAACTTTGGCTTATACTAGTAACGTGTTTCCAAACTGAAGTAGTAACGTAAATACGGTAATATACGTTATACGGTAATATCACATGATAAATTCCTCGTCACAACTATTCAACGCTTGAGGTAACACTGGCTTATACTAGTAACGTGTTTCCAAACTGAAGTAGTAACGTAAATACGGTAATATACGTTATACGGTAATATCACATGATAAATTCCTCGTCACAAGTATTCAACGCTTGAGATAAAACTGGCTTATACTAGTAACGTGTTTCCAAACTGAAGTAGTAACGTAAATACGGTAATATACGTTATACGGTAATATCACATGATAAATTCCTCGTCACAAGTATTCAACGCTTGAGATAACACTGGCTTATACTAGTAACGTGTTTCCAAACTGAAGTAGTAACGTAAATACGGTAATATAAGTTATACGGTAATATCACATGATAAATTCCTCGTCACAAGTATTCAACGCTTGAGATAACACTGGCTTATACTAGTAACGTGTTTCCAAACTGAAGTAGTAACGTAAATACGGTAATATACGTTATACGGTAATATCACATGATAAATTCCTCGTCACAAGTATTCAACGCTTGAGATAACACTGGCTTATACTAGTAACGTGTTTCCAAACTGTAGTAGTAACGTAAATACGGTAATATACGTTATACGGTAATATCACATGATAAATTCCTCGTCACAAGTATTCAACGCTTGAGATAACACTGGCTTATACTAGTAACGTGTTTCCAAACTGAAGTAGTAACGTAAATACGGTAATATACGTTATACGGTAATGTACGTTATACGGTAATATACGTTATACGGTAATATCACATGATAAATTCCTCGTCACAAGTATTCAACGCTTGAGCTAACACTGGCTTATACTAGTAACGTGTTTCCAAACTGAAGTAGTAACGTAAATACGGTAATATACGTTATACGGTAATATCACATGATAAATTCCTCGTCACAAGTATTCAACGCTTGAGGTAACACTGGCTTATACTAGTAACGTGTTTCCAAACTGAAGTAGTAACGTAAATACGGTAATATACGTTATATGGTAATATCACATGATAAATTCCTCGTCACAAGTATTCAACGCTTGAGGTAACACTGGCTTATACTAGTAACGTGTTTCCAAACTGAAGTAGTAACGTAAATACGGTAATATACGTTATATCACATGATAAATTCCTCGTCACAAGTATTCAACGCTTGAGGTAACACTGGCTTATACTAGTAACGTGTTTCCAAACTGAAGTAGTAACGTAAATACGGTAATATACGTTATACGGTAATATCACATGATAAATTCCTCGTCACAAGTATTCAACGCTTGAGATAACACTGGCTTATACTAGTAACGTGTTTCCAAACTGAAGTAGTAACGTAAATACGGTAATATACGTTATACGGTAATATCACATGATAAATTCCTCGTCACAACTATTCAACGCTTGAGGTAACACTGGCTTATACTAGTAACGTGTTTCCAAACTGAAGTAGTAACGTAAATACGGTAATATACGTTATACGGTAATATCACATGATAAATTCCTCGTCACAAGTATTCAACGCTTGAGATAACACTGGCTTATACTAGTAACGTGTTTCCAAACTGAAGTAGTAACGTAAATACGGTAATATACGTTATACGGTAATATCACATGATAAATTCCTCGTCACAAGTATTCAACGCTTGAGATAACACTGGCTTATACTAGTAACGTGTTTCCAAACTGAAGTAGTAACGTAAATACGGTAATATAAGTTATACGGTAATATCACATGATAAATTCCTCGTCACAAGTATTCAACGCTTGAGATAACACTGGCTTATACTAGTAACGTGTTTCCAAACTGAAGTAGTAACGTAAATACGGTAATATACGTTATACGGTAATATCACATGATAAATTCCTCGTCACAAGTATTCAACGCTTGAGGTAACACTGGCTTATACTAGTAACGTGTTTCCAAACTGAAGTAGTAACGTAAATACGGTAATATACGTTATACGGTAATATCACATGATAAATTCCTCGTCACAAGTATTCAACGCTTGAGGTAACACTGGCTTATACTAGTAACGTGTTTCCAAACTGAAGTAGTAACGTAAATACGGTAATATACGTTATACGGTAATATCACATGATAAATTCCTCGTCACAAGTATTCAACGCTTGAGGTAACACTGGCTTATACTAGTAACGTGTTTCCGAACTGAAGTAGTAACGTAAATACGGTAATATACGTTATACGGTAATATCACATGATAAATTCCTCGTCACAAGTATTCAACGCTTGAGGTCACACTGGCTTATACTAGTAACGTGTTTCCAAACTGAAGTAGTAACGTAAATACGGTAATATACGTTATACGGTAATATCACATGATAAATTCCTCGTCACAAGTATTCAACGCTTGAGCTAACACTGGCTTATACTAGTAACGTGTTTCCAAACTGAAGTAGTAACGTAAATACGGTAATATACGTTATACGGTAATATCACATGATAAATTCCTCGTCACAAGTATTCAACGCTTGAGGTAACACTGGCTTATACTAGTAACGTGTTTCCAAACTGAAGTAGTAACGTAAATACGGTAATATACGTTATACGGTAATATCACATGATAAATTCCTCGTCACAAGTATTCAACGCTTGAGCTAACACTGGCTTATACTAGTAACGTGTTTCCAAACTGAAGTAGTAACGTAAATACGGTAATATACGTTATACGGTAATATCACATGATAAATTCCTCGTCACAAGTATTCAACGCTTGAGGTAACACTGGCTTATACTAGTAACGTGTTTCCAAACTGAAGTAGTAACGTAAATACGGTAATATACGTTATATGGTAATATCACATGATAAATTCCTCGTCACAAGTATTCAACGCTTGAGGTAACACTGGCTTATACTAGTAACGTGTTTCCAAACTGAAGTAGTAACGTAAATACGGTAATATACGTTATACGGTAATATCACATGATAAATTCCTCGTCACAAGTATTCAACGCTTGAGATAACACTGGCTTATACTAGTAACGTGTTTCCAAACTGAAGTAGTAACGTAAATACGGTAATATACGTTATACGGTAATATCACATGATAAATTCCTCGTCACAAGTATTCAACGCTTGAGATAACACTGGCTTATACTAGTAACGTGTTTCCAAACTGAAGTAGTAACGTAAATACGGTAATATACGTTATACGGTAATATCACATGATAAATTCCTCGTCACAAGTATTCAACGCTTGAGATAACACTGGCTTATACTAGTAACGTGTTTCCAAACTGAAGTAGTAACGTAAATACGGTAATATAAGTTATACGGTAATATCACATGATAAATTCCTCGTCACAAGTATTCAACGCTTGAGATAACACTGGCTTATACTAGTAACGTGTTTCCAAACTGAAGTAGTAACGTAAATACGGTAATATACGTTATACGGTAATATCACATGATAAATTCCTCGTCACAAGTATTCAACGCTTGAGATAACACTGGCTTATACTAGTAACGTGTTTCCAAACTGTAGTAGTAACGTAAATACGGTAATATACGTTATACGGTAATATCACATGATAAATTCCTCGTCACAAGTATTCAACGCTTGAGATAACACTGGCTTATACTAGTAACGTGTTTCCAAACTGAAGTAGTAACGTAAATACGGTAATATACGTTATACGGTAATATCACATGATAAATTCCTCGTCACAAGTATTCAACGCTTGAGGTAACACTGGCTTATACTAGTAACGTGTTTCCAAACTGAAGTAGTAACGTAAATACGGTAATATACGTTATACGGTAATATCACATGATAAATTCCTCGTCACAAGTATTCAACGCTTGAGATAACACTGGCTTATACTAGTAACGTGTTTCCAAACTGAAGTAGTAACGTAAATACGGTAATATACGTTATACGGTAATATCACATGATAAATTCCTCGTCACAAGTATTCAACGCTTGAGATAACACTGGCTTATACTAGTAACGTGTTTCCAAACTGAAGTAGTAACGTAAATACGGTAATATACGTTATACGGTAATATCACTTGATAAATTCCTCGTCACAAGTATTCAACGCTTGAGATAACACTGGCTTATACTAGTAACGTGTTTCCAAACTGAAGTAGTAACGTAAATACGGTAATATACGTTATACGGTAATATCACATGATAAATTCCTCGTCACAAGTATTCAACGCTTGTGGTAACACTGACTTATACTAGTAACGTGTTTCCAAACTGAAGTAGTAACGTAAATACGGTAATATACTTTATACGGTAATATCACATGATAAATTCCTCGTCACAAGTATTCAACGCTTGAGATAACACTGGCTTATACTAGTAACATGTTTCCAAACTGAAGTAGTAACGTAAATACGGTAATATACGTTATACGGTAATATCACATGATAAATTCCTCGTCACAAGTATTCAACGCTTGAGATAACACTGGCTTATACTAGTAACGTGTTTCCAAACTGAAGTAGTAACGTAAATACGGTAATATACGTTATACGGTAATATCACATGATAAATTCCTCGTCACAAGTATTCAACGCTTGAGGTAACACTGGCTTATACTAGTAACGTGTTTCCAAACTGAAGTAGTAACGTAAATACGGTAATATACGTTATACGGTAATATCACATGATAAATTCCTCGTCACAACTATTCAACGCTTGAGGTAACACTGGCTTATACTAGTAACGTGTTTCCAAACTGAAGTAGTAACGTAAATACGGTAATATACGTTATACGGTAATATCACATGATAAATTCCTCGTCACAAGTATTCAACGCTTGAGATAACACTGGCTTATACAAGTAACGTGTTTCCAAACTGAAGTAGTAACGTAAATACGGTAATATACGTTATACGGTAATATCACATGATAAATTCCTCGTCACAAGTATTCAACGCTTGAGATAACACTGGCTTATACTAGTTACGTGTTTCCAAACTGAAGTAGTAACGTAAATACGGTAATATACGTTATACGGTAATATCACATGATAAATTCCTCGTCACAAGTATTCAACGCTTGAGGTAACACTGGCTTATACTAGTAACGTGTTTCCAAACTGAAGTAGTAACGTAAATACGGTAATATACGTTATACGGTAATATACGTTATACGGTAATATACGTTATACGGTAATATCACATGATAAATTCCTCGTCACAAGTATTCAACGCTTGAGCTAACACTGGCTTATACTAGTAACGTGTTTCCAAACTGAAGTAGTAACGTAAATACGGTAATATACGTTATACGGTAATATCACATGATAAATTCCTCGTCACAAGTATTCAACGCTTGAGGTAACACTGGCTTATACTAGTAACGTGTTTCCAAACTGAAGTAGTAACGTAAATACGGTAATATACGTTATACGGTAATATCACATGATAAATTCCTCGTCACAAGTATTCAACGCTTGAGCTAACACTGGCTTATACTAGTAACGTGTTTCCAAACTGAAGTAGTAACGTAAATACGGTAATATACGTTATACGGTAATATCACATGATAAATTCCTCGTCACAAGTATTCAACGCTTAAGGTAACACTGGCTTATACTAGTAACGTGTTTCCAAACTGAAGTAGTAACGTAAATACGGTAATATACGTTATATGGTAATATCACATGATAAATTCCTCGTCACAAGTATTCAACGCTTGAGGTAACACTGGCTTATACTAGTAACGTGTTTCCAAACTGAAGTAGTAACGTAAATACGGTAATATACGTTATACGGTAATATCACATGATAAATTCCTCGTCACAAGTATTCAACGCTTGAGGTAACACTGGCTTATACTAGTAACGTGTTTCCAAACTGAAGTAGTAACGTAAATACGGTAATATACGTTATACGGTAATATCACATGATAAATTCCTCGTCACAAGTATTCAACGCTTGAAATAACACTGGCTTATACTAGTAACGTGTTTCCAAACTGAAGTAGTAACGTAAATACGGTAATATACGTTATACGGTAATATCACATGATAAATTCCTCGTCACAACTATTCAACGCTTGAGGTAACACTGGCTTATACTAGTAACGTGTTTCCAAACTGAAGTAGTAACGTAAATACGGTAATATACGTTATACGGTAATATCACATGATAAATTCCTCGTCACAAGTATTCAACGCTTGAGATAACACTGGCTTATACTAGTAACGTGTTTCCAAACTGAAGTAGTAACGTAAATACGGTAATATACGTTATACGGTAATATCACATGATAAATTCCTCGTCACAAGTATTCAACGCTTGAGATAACACTGGCTTATACTAGTAACGTGTTTCCAAACTGAAGTAGTAACGTAAATACGGTAATATAAGTTATACGGTAATATCACATGATAAATTCCTCGTCACAAGTATTCAACGCTTGAGATAACACTGGCTTATACTAGTAACGTGTTTCCAAACTGAAGTAGTAACGTAAATACGGTAATATACGTTATACGGTAATATCACATGATAAATTCCTCGTCACAAGTATTCAACGCTTGAGATAACACTGGCTTATACTAGTAACGTGTTTCCAAACTGTAGTAGTAACGTAAATACGGTAATATACGTTATACGGTAATATCACATGATAAATTCCTCGTCACAAGTATTCAACGCTTGAGATAACACTGGCTTATACTAGTAACGTGTTTCCAAACTGAAGTAGTAACGTAAATACGGTAATATACGTTATACGGTAATATCACATGATAAATTCCTCGTCACAAGTATTCAACGCTTGAGGTAACACTGGCTTATACTAGTAACGTGTTTCCAAACTGAAGTAGTAACGTAAATACGGTAATATACGTTATACGGTAATATCACATGATAAATTCCTCGTCACAAGTATTCAACGCTTGAGATAACACTGGCTTATACTAGTAACGTGTTTCCAAACTGAAGTAGTAACGTAAATACGGTAATATACGTTATACGGTAATATCACATGATAAATTCCTCGTCACAAGTATTCAACGCTTGAGATAACACTGGCTTATACTAGTAACGTGTTTCCAAACTGAAGTAGTAACGTAAATACGGTAATATACGTTATACGGTAATATCACTTGATAAATTCCTCGTCACAAGTATTCAACGCTTGAGATAACACTGGCTTATACTAGTAACGTGTTTCCAAACTGAAGTAGTAACGTAAATACGGTAATATACGTTATACGGTAATATCACATGATAAATTCCTCGTCACAAGTATTCAACGCTTGAGGTAACACTGACTTATACTAGTAACGTGTTTCCAAACTGAAGTAGTAACGTAAATACGGTAATATACTTTATACGGTAATATCACATGATAAATTCCTCGTCACAAGTATTCAACGCTTGAGATAACACTGGCTTATACTAGTAACGTGTTTCCAAACTGAAGTAGTAACGTAAATACGGTAATATACGTTATACGGTAATATCACATGATAAATTCCTCGTCACAAGTATTCAACGCTTGAGATAACACTGGCTTATACTAGTAACGTGTTTCCAAACTGAAGTAGTAACGTAAATACGGTAATATACGTTATACGGTAATATCACATGATAAATTCCTCGTCACAAGTATTCAACGCTTGAGGTAACACTGGCTTATACTACTAACGTGTTTCCAAACTGAAGTAGTAACGTAAATACGGTAATATACGTTATACGGTAATATCACATGATAAATTCCTCGTCACAAGTATTCAACGCTTGAGATAACACTGGCTTATACTAGTAACGTGTTTCCAAACTGAAGTAGTAACGTAAATACGGTAATATACGTTATACGGTAATATCACATGATAAATTCCTCGTCACAAGTATTCAACGCTTGAGGTAACACTGGCTTATACTAGTAACGTGTTTCCAAACTGAAGTAGTAACGTAAATACGGTAATATACGTTATACGGTAATATCACATGATAAATTCATCGTCACAAGTATTCAACGCTTGAGCTAACACTGGCTTATACTAGTAACGTGTTTCCAAACTGAAGTAGTAACGTAAATACGGTAATATACGTTATACGGTAATATCACATGATAAATTCCTCGTCACAAGTATTCAACGCTTGAGCTAACACTGGCTTATACTAGTAACGTGTTTCCAAACTGAAGTAGTAACGTAAATACGGTAATATACGTTATACGGTAATATCACATGATAAATTCATCGTCACAAGTATTCAACGCTTGAGATAACACTGGCTTATACTAGTAACGTGTTCAGTATGCCACGAAAATATGCTACATTTTTATAATATTATAATTCGTGTGAACTTCTAACAATGTACTTTACGAAATAGGTTAATTAGACCTACTTATGACGTAACTAATTACGTATACAGGACGTTTGGAAAATCCAGAGAACTATGGAAAGCTGTTGAATACTTCAAAAACAAAAAAATCTAATTGGTTAAGGTCCAAAAACAATTTATATTTTCTGACCGACATTTTACACTTTTCAAAACACAAATAATATCATGAGAACCGTTAAATTAATTAGGAAAATTTGCCATCCATCTATAAAGTTACCTTAGGGAAGGCAATGTATTGATATGTACCAAATTTTGATATAAGTCACTCGTGCCTATAATTTATTTTTTTTTTTTAAATCACGAATAAAGAAGCTACTCAAAAATAAAGTGTTCATTAGACGTGCTTTCTTTAAAACGATGTGTTTGACAATTACCCAAGGGTTTTTAACAATTTTTTTTAAACACTCTGTATAATTCCCGATTCTTTAGAAATGACTTTTGGTCAATTGTTTACTATCACATGATCTCGAGCATCTTGAAATTTCTGCTGTCGTTTTTAACTTGATTTTATGACAAAACTGTTTTTAATGCCATTACAAGTTTTATCGCCAGGCTCCCACATTTCCATTTTTCATATCGTTAATATTATTCTTACATGAATTCTTGAATTTTATAGTCCATTATGTTCGGTGAATCTTATTAATCACTTAAACAATAGTTTATGACTATCCGAACTTTAACCGCGGAACTTAAACAATAGTTTTTCAAGCTATGCCGCCACGTAAAGGTTTTTTTGAATGTTTACTTAAGAAGCCATTCCTATTCTTAGCTCCTATTATCGCTACACGGAAGCAGACCTCAGTAGCAGCCTCAAGTATTTGTCTTACAACCGTATTTTGCTTATCTCGGAACAAGCAGAACTTCACTAGCCACCGGATCGTTCGGAGGAAAATGAAACAACGTTTAACAAAATGTTTGTATATTTGCATCTACAAAACGATACAAGATATGTCTTCTATAGGAACTCAGATAATACAATCTATAATTATAGGATGATTGTAAATTAATTCATATAGGATAACTGTTTTGAAAAATTCTGAAGATTTATGTCATAAACTGCTTTTAAAGTTTATGTTTTGAAATAGTTTTAGTAAATATTATTTTATTTAAAATTTAAAATCACTAAGGTTTTTACATTCTTGAACATTTTCTTTGACTTCATTTGAACTGGGATTGTGTGTAATTTTTTCGGTCATAATGCATGTTAGGGGTCATACTGCAAGCTTGGGGTCATATTGCAAGTATGGCGCCATATTGCAAGTTTGGGGACATTTTGCAAGTATGGAGAAATGCGCTTTAGAATAAATGTGTACATGTTGAACTACACGACTCCAGAGAGGTTTTATAAAACCTTAAGTAGTGCAATTGTTCAACTCGTAAAGTTTAACTAACGTAAGCAAAATGTACTTACAAGACCTGTCCGTGACAACTTTGTTATAGCAGTGCCGCCCAGTATCGTATCAAAGTAATGCCCATTAATACCCGTCTTTTAAAGGGGACATTATTATTGGAATAATCCAGAGCGCTAAAGTCGGCTAAATGATCCTTACCTTCCTATCGTAAGGAGGTGTAAACTGATATATTTACATTTGGGGGGGGGCGTATTAGTTCCAAAACCACCAGTGAAAAGTCCTACAGACCACCCGCCATGAAGGCTTTTTGATCTTTTTTCTTAATTTATGTATGTCAGAACTATTCATTAACAATAAATATTACTAAGACCGAGAAAAGTAATATGAAATAAAGTATTGTAAATTATATTTATTATACGTCCATGGTTAGGAAGGGTTATTATTAGGTATTCCTTTATTAGGTGGATTTCTATATTTTAGTTTAGGGAACAATGTCGAAAATATCCGTTACCATAGGTGATATATCAGAATCTTAGCAGAGCATGGTTGAATACAATAGCGTAGTTGCATAAAATAAAACCATTTTTAATGAATATTTAATTTAATTAAAAAATATATACATAGACAAAATTTAGTCAGACTGTATGTAACAATTAAGTAGTTTGGTGTTTTTTTTTTTTTAATTTATTATCACAACTTACATATGTTACCTAAAACCGGAAGAAAGTTTTTTGCAATATTTGCCAAAGTTATAGTTAGTAAGGTTTAGACAAGTAATTGTGAGTTAATCGACTGTTCAAAGTAGTTGTGCAGTTAGTCTTATCTTATCGACTCATAAGCAAACAGATAAGCTCGTTTAGCTGCTGAAAGTTGAAAGTCCGTTGCTTGAAGATATCAGATGGCAGGTTTCGCTTTACCGTTTATTTAACCCGAAGTTCAAGTCAGCTATTGTGCCTCTTCGGCTACGATGTAAATAGTGTAAGCAGCTGTATTTATTTTAAATAGGCCATCACCTTTTATTTCATTTAGAGGTATATATTTTCATTTCTTGTTTTTTAAGAAACATACTGTGAGATTTAGGCATTTGATTGTATCCCAGTATATAAAGTAAAACTACTAAATAGAATCAAATATACTTTTTATGCCTTATGTAAATATCAAAGGCACTTTTAGTAGATTGCCTGTAGCCATGACCAGTATTCTGAATCATAGGTAATATGTAGTATGTTTATTTCTCAACCTTAAATCGTCCATGGAGCTCCTTTTGTCTTGGTCACGGAAAATGTCAATGCTAACCACATGTGTAAGTAGCTAGAGCATCTAACCAGTTGTTTTGGCTTGACTCAGTGAGTGAGCACAAGCGATTCCTGTCCCGGTCCTTGACTCAGTGAGTGGGCACAAGTGATTCCGTCCCGGTCCTTGACTCAGTGAGCGGGCACAAGCGATTCCTGTCCCGGTCCTTGACTCAGTGAGCGGGCACAAGTGATTCCGTCCTGGTCCTTGACTCAGTGAGTGAGCACAAGTGATTCCGTCCTGGTCCTTGACTCAGTGAGTGAGCACAAGTGATTCCGTCCCGGTCCTTGACTCAGTGAGTGAGCACAAGCGATTCCTGTCCCGGTCCTTGACTCAGTGAGCGGGCACAAGTGATTCCGTCCTGGTCCTTGACTCAGTGAGTGAGCACAAGTGATTCCGTCCTGGTCCTTGACTCAGTGAGCGGGCACAAGTGATTCCTGTCCCGGTCCTTGACTCAGTGAGTGAGCACAAGCGATTCCTGTCCCGGTCCTTGTCTCAGTGAGTGGGCACAAGTGATTCCGTCCTGGTCCTTGACTCAGTGAGCGGGCACAAGTGATTCCGTCCTGGTCCTTGACTCAGTGAGTGAGCACAAGCGATTCCGTCCTGGTCCTTGACTCAGTGAGTGGGCACAAGTGATTCCGTCCCGGTCCTTGACTCAGTGAGTGGGCACAAGTGATTCCGTCCTGGTCCTTGACTCAGTGAGTGAGCACAAGCGATTCCTGTCCCGGTCCTTGACTCAGTGAGTGGGCACAAGTGATTCCGTCCTGGTCCTTGACTCAGTGAGCGGGCACAAGCGATTCCGTCCTGGTCCTTGACTCAGTGAGTGGGCACAAGCGATTCCTGTCCCGGTCCTTGACTCAATGAGTGGACACAAGCGTTTCCTGTCCCGGTCCTTGACTCAGTGGGTGGGTACAAGCGATTCCTGTAACTATTTATTTAAGACATTTTTTTATTATTTTATTGATAGGCCAATTATGGTTAAGATAAAGGCGATGATGCTTCGTTTTCGCTTCATTATTGGTCAATTAGGGGGGGGGAGGGGGTCGTCGGCTCAGTTAGAAAAGACAATGTGTGGACCAAACGGTGTTCTGGATCGAGACTGACCTCTAGCACCCAGCATCTGCGCTCTCACGAAGTGAATAGAAAATTACAACAGACATATAGCAACTACACGCGTAAGATGGTGACATTTCCCCCAAGTTGACAAAATCAGAAAGTGAGCATTTTACAGTTATACATTATTTCTATAAAATTCTAAAATTTTATATTTAGATTAAAGTGTATTTTTAATTTTTATATAATTTTGTTTTCTTTAAAATATATTATAAAATTAATTTTTGAGACATGTAGAAAGTTAGTTTGAAAGTTTTAAGTTAGTCGAGTGT
>JBAIZL010000004.1:76994148-77069148 GCA_036971475.1 Prosapia bicincta | reverse complement strand
ATTATCCATGCATTAAGGCGTGACCTGGTTTTCACACCTTTATTAAACTAGTCATCTTATTAAAATTTCGTATTAACGTGTACCAGCCATATAATTCCGTACAGCAGGTCATTTACGCTGATCTTTCTGAGGGGCATCTTATTTCCTCATCTACGAGCCTATCGCTTCATTAAAACTACTAATGCTCCGATGAAAAATTTACGAACCGCAATTTTAAAACTGAAATAACACTTATTGTTTTCCTAATAAGTATAAAGAATTATCAGAACTGTATTACTAACAGCCTTATGCAAGCAGTGCGATGACGAGTCTTAAATCGTAATGACTACCCAATACTCTTTGTGTAAGTCAATGTTTTCCTGTTATATGCAACTAACGCAAAAGTAATTTATGTTTGGCACGTATTTGTTATAAAAGCTAGTTTAACGGTAATATAAGTTATGTATAACCTCTTGATAATCTATATAGATTTGTGCGTCCTCTTCTGCCTTTCCTAACATTAAAGCATTGTTCTTTATTGACGGTATTCGGATTGTTTCCATTTTTAAAACTTCAATGGCACTCTTATACTATCAGAATCATATAGTGTATTGTTCGCTTAAGCCTTGAGCTTGTTCTTATTAATGTTAGCATTGGAACCACTCATCCCCTTCTCTTCGATTATGATTAGACGAATTTGTGGTAAAAGTAAAAAGAAATTTTTATGTAAACACTTTACACAAATATGTAGATAAAACATGTTTAGAGTTTATCAAAAACATTTTTCTGTAAGCTATTGTAAAATGTAAAATACAACAAGATTAATTACGGAATACAAAGTAGTCAAATTTACAAGTAAAAAATAGTCGTGAGCAAGGAAAGTAATCTCGGATTAAACTTTATATTATCTTTGTGTTCCAACCCCCTTCCAGTCTTCTATGAACCCCAAACTCCATCTCTTAATTTACCACATGAAAATATTTCCACTCCAATTAAATATAGGTGTGGTCCTCTACATTGATACGTTACTTGTAATCATTACACTCACGAAATACATACTCTGCCTCAGGATCTTGAAGGAACTTAGAGTAAGCCTAGTCTTTACGACGTCCAGTACAATAAAAAGGCGGATCATAGCAAGACTGGCTCTTAGGCTGAGGTTGAAAACCCACTATATATAGCAATTTTAGTAAAAATCCTTAGAGAAGCTTACGATGTTAAATATTTTCAAAAACCTAATAATAATGGTTTTTCAGAAAATTTCACTAAGCCCATTCGATTCCCGAGTTTCAAAACCCCTTATTTGCCAATTTTGGTAAAACTCCTTAATTAATTTGCGATGTTTAAAAATTTTTGAAAAAGAATTCTCTTAGCCCATTAGATTGTTGAAGGTAAACATCCCCTATATACCAATTTTGATGAAAATCCTTCGAGTAGTTTTAGTGAAGAAATTTACAAATAAATCCCTCACTTGATGACAAGGATTTTCCAGCAAATTTTCACTTAGCACATTGTTGAGGTTAAAAACCTCGATATACCAATTTTGGTGAAATTATTTAAAGTAGTTTCTGAGAAAAAACTACAAATACACACACAAACACACACACACAAACAAACACACACACACAAACACACACACACGCCCACACACACACAAGTCTTTTAATCAAGACACACACACAAATCTTACAAGTCTTTTACTAATATTATATCTGTTTATATTTCACTTGACCCATTTTTCCTATTCGAATGATGCATAGAAAAGGGAAGGATTCGTTTGAATGCACATTTTTCGCTGTGTGAAGAGATACATTAAGGTAGCCTTGGCGCTAAGTGCGTGTGTTTGAAAGGAGAGAACCCCACTTGCAAACATAATATGCAATGCTTGTTACAAAATTGAGACTTACGTTGGAATGCACATTTTTCGCTGTGTGAAGAGATACGTTAAGGCAGCCTTGGCGCTAAGGGCGTGTGTTTGAAAGGAGAGAACCCCACTTGCAAACATAATATGCAATGCTTGTTACAAAATTGAGACTTACGTTGGAATGCACATTTTTCGCTGTGTGAAGAGATACGTTAAGGCAGCCTTGGCGCTAAGGGCGTGTGTTTGAAAGGAGAGAACCCCACTTGCAAACATAATACGCAATGCTTATTACAAAATTGAGACTTACGTTTGAATGCACATTTTTCGCTGTGTGAAGAGATACGTTAAGGCAGCCTTGGCGCTAAGGGCGTGTGTTTGAAAGAAGAGAACCCCACTTGCAAACATAATATGCAATGCTTGTTACAAAATTGAGACTTACATTGGAATGCACATTTTTCGCTGTGTGAAGAGATACGTTAAGGCAGCCTTGACGCTAAGGGCGTGTGTTTGAAAGAAAAGAACCCCACTTGCAAACATAATATGCAATGCTTGTTACAAAATTGAGACTTACGTTGGAATGCACATTTTTCGCTGTGTGAAGAGATACGTTAAGGCAGCCTTGGCGCTAAGGGCGTGTGTTTGAAAGAAAAGAACCCCACTTGCAAACATAATATGCAATGCTTGTTACAAAATTGAGACTTACATTGGAATGCACATTTTTCGCTGTGTGAAGAGATACGTTAAGGCAGCCTTGGCGCTAAGGGCGTGTGTTTGAAAGAAAAGAACCCCACTTGCAAACATAATATGCAATGCTTGTTACAAAATTGAGACTTACATTGGAATGCACATTTTTCGCTGTGTGAAGAGATACGTTAAGGCAGCCTTGGCGCTAAGGGCGTGTGTTTGAAAGAAAAGAACCCCACTTGCAAACATAATATGCAATGCTTGTTACAAAATTGAGACTTACATTGGAATGCACATTTTTCGCTGTGTGAAGAGATACGTTAAGGCAGCCTTGGCGCTAAGGGCGTGTGTTTGAAAGAAAAGAACCCCACTTGCAAACATAATATGCAATGCTTGTTACAAAATTGAGACTTACGTTGGAATGCATATTTTTCGCTGTGTGAAGAGATACGTTAAGGCAGCCTTGGCGCTAAGGGCGTGTGTTTGAAAGAAGAGAACCCCACTTGCAAACATAATATGCAATGCTTGTTACAAAATTGAGACTTACGTTGGAATGCACATTTTTCGCTGTGTGAAGAGATACGTTAAGGCAGCCTTGGCGCTAAGGGCGTGTGTTTGAAAGAAGAGAAGCCCACTTGCAAACATAATACGCAATGCTTATTACAAAATTGAGACTTACGTTGGAATGCACATTTTTCGCTGTGTGAAGAGATACGTTAAGGCAGCCTTGGCGCTAAGGGCGTGTGTTTGAAAGAAGAGAACCCCACTTGCAAACATAATATGCAATGCTTGTTACAAAATTGAGACTTACATTGGAATGCACATTTTTCGCTGTGTGAAGAGATACGTTAAGGCAGCCTTGGCGCTAAGGGCGTGTGTTTGAAAGAAAAGAACCCCACTTGCAAACATAATATGCAATGCTTGTTACAAAATTGAGACTTACGTTGGAATGCACATTTTTCGCTGTGTGAAGAGATACGTTAAGGCAGCCTTGGCGCTAAGGGCGTGTGTTTGAAAGAAAAGAACCCCACTTGCAAACATAATATGCAATGCTTGTTACAAAATTGAGACTTACATTGGAATGCACATTTTTCGCTGTGTGAAGAGATACGTTAAGGCAGCCTTGGCGCTAAGGGCGTGTGTTTGAAAGAAAAGAACCCCACTTGCAAACATAATATGCAATGCTTGTTACAAAATTGAGACTTACATTGGAATGCACATTTTTCGCTGTGTGAAGAGATACGTTAAGGCAGCCTTGGCGCTAAGGGCGTGTGTTTGAAAGAAAAGAACCCCACTTGCAAACATAATATGCAATGCTTGTTACAAAATTGAGACTTACGTTGGAATGCACATTTTTCGCTGTGTGAAGAGATACGTTAAGGCAGCCTTGGCGCTAAGGGCGTGTGTTTGAAAGAAGAGAACCCCACTTGCAAACATAATATGCAATGCTTGTTACAAAATTGAGACTTACGTTGGAATGCACATTTTTCGCTGTGTGAAGAGATACGTTAAGGCAGCCTTGGCGCTAAGGGCGTGTGTTTGAAAGAAAAGAACCCCACTTGCAAACATAATATGCAATGCTTGTTACAAAATTGAGACTTACGTTTGAAAGCACATTTTTCGCTGTATGAAGAGATACGTTAAGGCAGCCTTGGCGCTAAGGGCGTGTGTTTGAAAGAAAAGAACCCCACATGCAAACATAATATGCAATGCTTGTTACAAAATTGAGACTTACGTTGGTATGATATCGAATAGAATTGTCATGACTGTAAATTCGGAAGAAGTAGAAGATTCTGTCTCGCCTTGTAACGCATAGAACACACCCTGAATATATATTTCTCCCTCAGTTTATAATTTTTTTTTGTTTACGTAATTGTCACTTCATATTTTGGGTTTGGTCATGGTCCAAGACTCAAGATCTTACAAAATATTAGATTTGTATTTAAATAAATTTGGTGCCATTTTTAATAATTTTTTTTGGAAAGTTTTAACCCTGATATCAACTTTTATTTCCGTTCCTGTTTACATTGATTATTATTTTCTGAGGAGGACACATCTGTGCTTTAACTGGCACATCTCTATGATCCCGATATGGTGTATCATACGCAGAACTTTTCCGTGTATCCCTTCCTACCTACTTTTTTGTCACTCTAGAATAGGAATGCAGAATGAAATGAATTTATTGAAAAAATTATAAACTAAAACTATTACAAACTCTTTAAAAATATTTACCATAACCAAGAGATCTTACACATAAACAAAAAAAAATAAAATACAAACATATTAAACGAACAAACCCAATACAAATCACACATACTCTTTGATACTATCGAAAACCTGCCTTTCAAACCGTCACCGCTTAACCTAACAACTCCAAGCCAAAGACCCTGATGAAGATCGCCACGGGGCGATCGAAAACGTTCTGTCTCAGTAAATTTTTACAAATTTACAAAATTTAAAGTTCGGATATTCATAAACTAATGTAAAAGTGATAATTAGAATAATTGTTATATCTTTTGGGGATTATACTGCAGTATATTTAGAGGCTTATTACTTTTACATCATTTCTTTAAAATAATTCGAACATAAATTTGACACGTCACATTGAACCTTAAAAAAAGTGAGCTGTTCTAACTGTACGCGTTTTGAGGAGAGAACAAAATTATGTTTACCCTGCTTACTCACTGCATCCATTTTGTCTCCTCAGTACAGCCCTTACTTAGGGTGTGACACGCGCATACAATGTTTTATAAATGCAATGTTCTTGTGTACAGCTTGTAATTAGGCCGCCTAGATAACACGATTGTTAAACGCACTTATTTTTCTAAGACCAAGGGTCATTATTGTTGTGCTTGTAAATAGTATTATAATTTTATAATATTATTAACATCCGTAATACGTCACATGACGCACATGCTATTGTATCTTTGTGCCAGATGTGCCTTTATAAATAAAACGTTGGACATAGCTGCAGTAAAGCAATAAACCTATTTCAGAGGAACCGATCAGACTTCCAATGCGGACCTTGATTTGAATCCATGGACAGGACCTTAGTGTCTATCGTACCACAAACGGCTTTCCTCTTGTGATTCGCACATCATAACTTCGAGTGTTGTCTGTAAACGCACTGAGAGAGAAAACTTTAAGGTGGACCCAACACCTCCACTGTATCCAGCCCACAGATCTATCTATTGGAGGAATATGACCTTAACAAACAGAATTATACGTTCTGAAATTACGATCGGGTCTTTTGCGTTATACGACCTCATTTCTTTAAACGCTTTCTACGTTTATTTAGAGTGTTTCACTGATGCATTAATGATATGAACACATTCTTAGACCTGTATTACGTCAATACATGAAAGTAGATAAGCAGTAATCAGTGAGCAACGACCAGTAATCATTGTTACTTATCTTATCACAAAATCCGGTTTTATCTGGTATTGGCGCAGGTCAACCGGTCTACCTATACAGTAGCAGTGTCTTGTTGTACAGTGGTTGAGAACTGTAGAATATGTCTTTGTTGCGTCTAGTAAGGGAAATTGATACCAATGAGAAAGTTGTTGAATATTTATAGAAGATCGGTATTTTGCACAATACACACCTTTGCGATGCTGAACATGAAATGGCACTCAGTTTGAGTGAGAAACATGACAGATGGCGATGCCAGAAAAAAGAATGCCGCGTTACAATTGGTCTGAAGAAGGGCACGTGGTTGGAGGGAAGTAAATTGTCATTCGAAACTATTATATTTTTCATATATTCTTGGGTTAAAGACTTTGCGACATACAAGTTTTGTGGCGAGGAACTGGACATGAGTGAACACTCAATATGTGATTGGAAGAATTTTTTGAGGGAAGTGTACACGGATTCTCTGCTTAAAAATCCTAGAAAAATTGGCGGTGTAAATAAAACTGTTCAAATTGATGAAGCGTGTTTTTCCAAACGGAAAAACAACGTTGGTAGAGTTTACCAATGGGTGTTCGGCGGTATTTGCACCAAGAATAAACAATGTTTCATGTATGCTGTTCCGAATAGAACTTCGGCAATGCTACTTAGCGTTATCACAGAGTGTATTGAACCGGGTACTACAATAATATCAGATATGTGATCTTCTTACGCCGGTATATAAATATTCCTGGGAAGCAGTTTGAACATTTGACGGTGAATCACTCCGAAAATTTCGTTGACCCGTATACAAATCGAGTTTTTATGGGCGTCAGCAAAAAGGCGGCACTGGAAAGAGTGCGGAACCAGGAGAGATTTGCTTGATTCCTATTTATGTGAATTTCTTTGGCGGCAACGACATAAAGAGATCGATGCATTCGAACAAATAATAAAAGAAATTGTTGGCTTTTGACCACAAACAGTTTAAGGAATTAATTTCTTATGTTCGCTAGGAAACACTGTTATGTTGCGTGTATGTTTTATTGGAATCTAGTGATTTTTGCGTGGAATATAGTGCAGGTCGTATAACGCAAAAGACCCTTTCGATCATGGATCTTAATCACAACGCGAAACATTTGTTACTCCTACCTAATAAGTGTAATATTAATTCATTTACTTGCTTTTAGTTAGATTCGGTTCTTGCTTTTCGAATCTAACGCAGTTTCGTTCGCTTCACGCAGGGCCTAAAGACTCTTTCATACCTAGAGTTTAGGTTTATCACGCTCATTTTCCCACAACATTTACAGTTCTGATTTGTGTTTAAGACTATAGTCGGTGTAACTATAAGATAAATAGAATATATATCGAATATATACACGACCTACTGTTCAAGGGTTACTGTTAGTTGACTCCCAAGTGAAGCGCAAGTAAGCGAGTGATCCTGTACGCGGGTGTGTACATATTAATTTAAAAATATAATTTTAATTGACGTGCATATTTTCAGTTATACTAAATATGCAATGCTAAACAAACAAGTCATTTCATATATCCATTATTTCGCCCGTTCGTTTCCATTCAATACTGGTACGATAACGTACAGTCGACAGTTATAATCCTAAAGCTATTCCGTGTTGATCCCAAAAGGTACAATTATACTAAATACGCAATGGTAAACAAACAAGTCATTTCATATATCCATCATTTCGCCCGTTCGTTTCCATTCAATACTGGTACGATAACGTACAGTCGACAGTTATAATCCCAAAGCTATTCCGTGTTAATCCCAAAAGGTACAATTATACTAAATATGCAATGCTAAACAAACAAGTCATTTCATGCATCCATCATTTCGCCCGTTCGTTTCCATTCAACACTGGTATGATAACGTACAGCCGGCAGTTATAATCCCAAAGCTATTCCGTGTTGATCCCAAAAGGTACAGTTATACAACTCTGAGCCTGTTGTACAATAGATAAATTATACTACAATGTGTCCCTTGGGATAGGGTCGAACTTTCTGAGACAAATGTTTGTCTTCTCCCAATTTCAGTATCTCCGGGGTTAAGTCCTTTTCGTTACGGAATTGATCCGTTAGAATGGGTTTTTGAACAAAACTTATTTGAAGAAGTTTTCAAACCCTAAACGGAACTTGTTTTTTTCTTTGTTGTGTTATTATTTTGCTTACCGAACAATAACTTTTTATTCATGATACAATTTATTATTTTTTACAATTCTTTTATTCTTTTACAAGTCTTCATTTCTTCTCACATTTAATTTTTCCTCCGGATTCAACTAGTTCTTTGTTTAACTAATTATACGTTCTCTCGTTTGATTATCCACAGTTTAGTTTCACTATATTACAAACTACTTTTTTAACCCTCGAGCGGGCGCATGCGGAGTTTTTCTCCGCAGGTATCATTATTTGTCAAGATGTGATGTTTATTTCCAGGTCGTTACTCCACAAACTGCATTATAGAAAGATGCCCTACCTATTTTTGTTAATTGTTTCCACATAGCTTTAGTGTGAATTTAATCTTTGTCACACTAGCAGTCAGGTTGCGGAGGTTTCGTCCGCAAGCGCATTTTTGAGTAAGTTGTTTGTGCGGAGTGCCTCGTGCCATTATTTACATTATAAAAGACTTAGTGGAGGTAAATTATTACTGTTTTTGTATTTATTTTTGGAGAACACCAAAAAGAAACATAATTCTCGTGAAAGTAGGTCATGTTCATGCTACACTAGTGGTGACTAGTCAGAAAAAACTATGAATTGGTTCTTCAACAAAGACTGTAAGATTCTGCTAGAACCTGTGTTGTTATAAAGCCAATATTTTTTGTCATCCACTAATTTTTAGGGTTATATATTTTTATACAAATATTCCTTATTTTCACTAATAATTATAATTATATTCATATTCTTATATGTAGGGTCTATCATCACGATAATATATTTTATACGTTTGGACATTGAATTACTTCATTACAGAAAAATAACCCGCAAACACCTCCCTCGTAATGAAAAAAGTGCTCTAGTATACATTGCTTACACGTTTTAACAACTTAAAATAATTTTAGAAATATGACGGTTAGAAAATTAAAATTGTACAATAATGATGTCTAATATTATTTACAATACATTTATATAGTATTCATTTGGTAAGTCACCCAAATATTAAATCGTAACCCGTTTATATTTTAAAGGGTGTTTGTGCGGAATAAACCTCCGCAAGCGCCCTCTAGAGTTTTAAACTCTATGCACCCTCTCGATGGTTAAGAGTTCTTTGTTTTATACTGTTCAAGTATATACTGCTTTAAGATTGGAAGAAGTTTGTTTTCCTTAAATTGATAAATTTATTATATTTAAAAACCTGTATCACTGTGATATTCGCTTTATTCCGTATAAGATAAGGAAAATCTAAAATGTTTTATGCAAATTCTTGTTGTCCCTTCACACCTTATAACCCATCCTGTTGTAACTCATATGACTAACTTATCTTTCGAATTGATCGCCAATTTAAGGAATAGAATATTCAGATAGTCAGAGGCCGGAAAATTAGTATTTTTGTAGTATTCATAATAGGTTTTATTTTTTTTAATATTTCAAATTTCGTAACAAAATATTCTAAAAAGCCATGCAGCGAACAGTTCGCCTAGTCACCGTCGGGAACTCAGCACGCGGAACAATAGTATTCACGTCAGAAACTAATTCTGAAATTAATCATCGGCTGTCATCGCAGAGCTGAAACAAGGCAGTCCAAGTCGGATCAATAACGCCTGGATAATCACTTGCATTAGTTCGATTCCATTTCTCACTGGCGAACCCTAGCCTTGTTACCTGTCTTCCTCCAAAGAAGTAAATAGTTACTTTCATCAATTACAGTTTATTTAAACATCTTAAAAATGCGTGTTAAATGGGTTTATTCAACATATTAATATTCTACACAGTTTACTTCAATAAAAAAAGGCGAATATGTTGAAATAAAATATAATGACTAAAATGACAATATTACAACAAAGCTAAATACAGAAATTATAAAAAAACAAATATGAAAAAGCTATGTACGTTTTAAAGATCATGCCATCACAATCAGAGGTTTTATAACACTCTCGTCGTCAAAAGTTTGTCCTGCGTTCTAAAGGAATGACAGGCGTCTCAAGTGGTTAACAATCTTATTATTTATTCACTTCTGGGCTCGTCCATCACCACAACATAAGAAATTCAGAGTGTTTGTTTCAGTTTAAATTAAATTTAAATCACAAAGTGAAGACGGCAATTATACATGTTTAAATAAATAATAAAAAACCAACAATGTAGACAGAAATTTTAAAATTTACGTTTCCTATGTACTGTATGTAATTATTTTAAATGCTTAAATATAAATTTTTTATTACTCGTATATTACCAAGAAATACATGAATACATTTTCTATGGTTTGCATTCATTAAATAAAATCTTTTAGCCATAAACAAACCTTTTAATTATTAAAGTGCTTAGCGTAAATTTCGATTGTCAACTCAAAGGCTTAACTCCTTTCAGAAAGTTGATAAGTAACTATTCTGGAGAAAGAATTGATAACTCCTTACGTCTTGCTGTGTCAAAACTAACTCATTGGATCTCAGATAAAAAGGGCGATCCCTCTCCCTCGCTACCACAACCCACCTCTTACTGCCTACCGATTACTATCAGTCACTCTTTCGTGTTGCTCACCCCACCACGTCACCACTCCTTAGCCATTACTAGCGATAACTCTTTCTCTCTGCTTCGCTCCCACGTCACCACTCCCTAGCTATTTCTAATGGCCACGCTTTTGTTCGGCATCCCCACCACCTCACCACTCCTGTATGCTAACTCCTTACCCATTACTAGCGGTCACTCTCACTTGGCTACTACACCCCGTCACCATTAACTACCCTTAATTTCTTAACCATTACTAGCTACGACGCTTTCATTCTGCACCCCCCACCACCTTAACACTCTCTATGCCTAACTCCTTAGCAATGACTGGCGATTAATCTTTCGTTCTGATACCCGACCACGTCACCAGGCACTACCCCTAACTCCCTGGCGGTTACTAGGGGAGGAGATAGTTATTTCAGAGAATTAGCGATCCCGAACCGATCTCACAGAAGACTTACTTTGTCCCTCTCTGCTACCCAGGAATATCGAATTTATCTATACGGTACCTTCCTTTTACGTTGTTAGGGGAATTGGTCAGGAGTTGTATTTTCACTAAGCAATTAGTAATTAAATTTACCCCCTTGTGGTATACCACAGCATTACCGAAATTTTGTTAAAATTTCTGTAACACAATTTTCACTTTAATGGACACTGAATTCTCTCTAGCCGTGATGAACTCACAAAGCTGGAAGCGGATTGGTTGAACTGAATTAAGAGTGGGGTTGAAGAGGATTTATTTTAGATTACATTATTGCGCCACAGCCATGTTTGTGTAGATTAGTTTCTTCATGTTATATCTTCAAGCTGTCGTTTTAAAGAATATAAACATTTTCTTCTGGCCTCATTTTAATCTAAATAGGTTGTAGTATATTTTAATATTTCTATCCTACGTGGATTTTAGTGGGTATTACAATAATTTTGTTGAGGTATTAGCCTTAGACAATTAATTATGAATTGTTTATACAATGCAATTTGTACAATTGTATAATTGCATTGCAAATTATAACATAGTATTTTATATGTTATTTATAACAAATTATGCATAGTATTTTTATATGTCATTTCAATACTAAAATATAAAAATTCAAATACCTATAAATAATGTTTGGATGTGAAACATAATATTTACCCACAGATTAAATATGAAAACCAGCTAAACCCATTACCCATTACCCAGCTAAACCCATTAGAAGTCTCTATACACACAAAATATTCAAACAGTTGAAGATACAAAGTACATCAAGCTACTAGTTATTGTGAGAATCGAGGATCATTTAGTAATGCAAAATTTCACTGGGTAGGTATCTAGGATTCCTTGCGAGTTTCAAATCTGAAGCGTAATTATTTCCTTGTTTTGTCCAAGAACTTTGAAAAATGAATAGCTTGTTAAAGTAAATTTAGGCATATAAATTTAATTTTGCTATCTTGATACATTCCAATAATAAGTGTTATTCTTGGAAATATAATTTAGCTTTAGAAGTAATAGGCCCAATATATTTTTCAATTTACTTCTTTCTCAAAGTTATTCATTCATTGTAACGCATAAATGAAATATACATTAGGCTCGGAACTGTTGGACAAGTAAAACTGACAAAGGAAAAATTTAAAATTTTCATTAACTTTTTCACTGATTTTGTTTGATTATTTTTGTTATCAGTGTAGATTTGCATGTATTAAAACAGCAACATATACAAAGGAAAATACACGATAATACAAAAGGAAATACCGTAATAAAATATATTTACAATAGTTGTTTATAATTCGATTCGAACTATAGAATTTACATTTGTATTTCCTACGGTGATGATCAAATAATTTGAATAATAGACAGAATTATAGTCCAGATGAAATAAAAACCTAAAGTAGGTACACATAATCGACCTAATCAAAATTTCTAAATAATAATGCAATTTCCTTTTGGGATAAAAAGTATTAGTATGTTATCTTCCACAACCAATAAATACTAGTTTCCATTATTAATTTGCTAACTTTTACAGGATCAAGCGCTTTGGGAACTTCTACTGATTATACTCGTAATACTGTAAATAATATAACAGTGTTGTAAATAAATTACGAAATCAAAAAATTTTTCATAATGGTTAGGAACAGAAATTTATCACTACGTTAGTAACTAGGATCATTGTTTAACACATTTTAACTTAAAATGACTTAAGGAGGTGGGATTTTTTTGTGTGCTGAACACTTGAAAATGTATTTTTATTGTAACGGGTTTTTGTATTTAGTATTTTTTTTTAATTTTCGATCAAAACCTCATGAGTGGCCTGTCTAGACGTATAAAGTATGTCCATACTGTATAAGGAAGACTTTATTTTCCGGTATTTATGTAATACATAATTAAAAGCGAATGAATTAGCCTACCTAAATAGAGTATGTGGATAGGATTAAAAATGCAGGATTATAATGAGGGTATAGCCCTCTTCTGCTCTGGACAGTGCAGAGTTGAATTGTTTATGACGGGTTACTTTCTATCGGAGGCACAAGCTGATTGTACCCATTGTCGAAAGAGAGGAAAAGCTTAATAGATTTAATTTTAAATTTTTTAAAAATAAATTTTCTAATACGACTTTTTTAAATGATTTAAAAAGTATAAAATAATTTTCATTGCCCTTTTATAAATTTGAGGAGGAATTATTAGTGGTCATGGATATATCTATGAAGCAGGGAGAAATAAACGTGGGGCGCAGCCAGTAAATAATGCAAGTAGAAAATCCGGATGAATTGGCAGCTGATTTCAATGAATTGGAAATGCTATTCAATATAACTTAATTCATTTACTTCTCCCTAACTATCATGAGCTAACGGCACTCAACTTTAATTAGAAATTTAATTGCAAATATATATTTAAATTATTTAAAAAATATATTAATTAAACAAATTAACAAATTATAAATAACAAAGAAATTAATTACAAATATATATTTAATTATAAATATATCCATACGCGTCAATAATTCTCCCTCAAAATTGTAGAAGGGCCATAAAGAATTAATTTATAATTTTTAGTCCATTTTAAAAACGTGGTATATTAAAACAAATATTTTTAATTTATTAATTCCTGTTTTTTAGTCAGTCCAGGTGAAAATTTAAATCGATTTTGTATATGTTTATGAATAATACACAATAGTGTACAAAAGCAAATCTAAATTTTTGTGACAAATAATGTTTAAACAAACTTGAAGCGTTTGAATGTTGCTTTGGCATTCCTGACCTGTACGTGATATTTCAAGTCTGTAGCGGGTCAATCAAATTTAGTTCGTTCAGACAATCGTGCAGACAAGAAACAAAAGTAATATCAGGCTATTATTTTGACATATATTTGAAAAAATTCCAAATCTCACGCTCATTGCCTAAATTCGATTTGTTTAAACAAATGTAAAGAGAAACAGAGTGAATATTGCATTGTTATCTAATTCTGAATTATATTTAAAATTTAATGTATCTAGCTCTTCGGGAAGTTAGTTTAAACTCGGTTGCAAAATTCCAACGGACACATAGACAGATACGACGGTAACCGAACTAATATAAACGTGGTAAAAAGGCGCTTGCAATTAAATTACGTGTAATTCATGCATTACTGAGAATGGGGGAATTTGGCTTAAGAGAAAGCGATCGCACACTCGATTCACTACTTGACTCCCTAGCAGGTCCACATTGCAACATCCATACTAAACCCTTTGTTGCTTAGAGTAGTTCTAATATTTCCTAACAGGTGAGCTTACAAACAGTATTTATAATTCAAAAAGGAATTCATTATTCATTATTTACTAAAATCTATAACACAGTACATATACCGCACTTACCTTACAAGTTACAGAGTTGTAAGGTCAGATATTCTACACTTGTATTTTTGTCATCATTAACTTATAAAAAAAACCTCTCAAATTTTTCTATTATAAAATAAAAATATTCTAGTCCTAATGTGTATGAAAATGGGATACATTTTTTACTCCTGTTAAAGAGGATGATTCAGTAGTCCAAATAGCGTTTAATAGAATGAATTATTTGAATTTCGAAATCTGTGTTAATTTAACCATAATTTATATTTGTATCATAACCAGAGTCATTAGTATTATTCGTAAAATTTTAATTAAAAAAATAATTCAATATTTATATTCTTATTGTATTTAAATAAGTTAACGTGAATATTTGTAATTTTAAGGAATAAATCTAGACAATTGCTTTTTTATTTATGTAAATAAATAAACATTGGTAATACTGTATAAAGGTAACACAATATTTCGCCAACTTTATTTTTCCATTTCCTATTGTTAATCTGTTTCTGAATGAAATACCTTTCTCGGCATAATTTTGTAAGTAAAATTATAAAAACTCTTATACACTCTAAAGAATGTTTGCACTTAGTTATTACTTTGTGAAAGTTGTTGACTCGAGCGGTCTAAGGAGAATGTCAAACAAAAAGAATTTTAGTGTTTGAAGAAGAAAAGTTTAAGCCCTATCTCGAAAGACTTTCACTTACCCACCAACGGGAACGCTAAAAATGTATATTGGCTCGGTTCCAAGAGAAAAATCCACCCCATCCTTGTTGCCACACCGCTTCGATCGTTACCTAAACAAAGACCTTACGTGGAATGTTACCTTAGAGAGAAACAATATATTAGTAGGCTGGAGGGAATGGGTGTAAGCCGAGTTACTGGGATATTGAAGTGTAAAGATCGTTGTGTTATCTCCTGCAATATTAGTTATAAGTTTCTTATTACTGGAAAAATATTTCATTTATATATTTGTTACAAGATGAAATTGTAATTATTGTTTAAAGAATAAGTTTTATATAGCTTCTTTTCTTTATGATTATGAGAGTTTTTCTCATGGGATGATACCACTACCTTAGGTTCTAATTTCAATGGGTCAGCCTAGAGCTTCACTTGGTTTTACACATTACCATTGTTAGTAGTTTCAGTCTTATTTTAGAAAATAGTAATTCTTTTGAGAAAAAATACTATTTCAAAAATCTTTTAAGAGATAGTATTTATGTTTTTGATATGTAGTACTACTTCACAAATAAATCTTTCTCTCTGTCTGTCTGTCTCTCTCTCTTTATGAATATATATAGTTTTGTCGGCAAAATATAATCCAGCATTAACGGAGTATAACTAGCAACAGTTGAAGTGTAAGTTTGTTTAACAGTAAAACCCGTATTAACTAATCATTATATTAGAAAAGAGAGAGCTGGGTAAAAGAACACTTCACATATAAGTTACACGTTTGCGCGTTTGAACATTTATGCAAACCCTAGAATCTATATGTAAAGGTGAAAGTTTAATAAAAAAAACACGTTAATGTTAATTATTCAGAAAAAATTGCCAGGATCATTTAGTAATTTTCTTAAAAACCGTAATTTTTCTTAATTTTTATTACAATCTTGAATACGTAGATTAAAACAAGCAGCTCTGAAATGTTACTCTTCTAAAACTATTGTATTACACGTTATTGTTTTAAGCTAACCTAGTGAGAATACTACTGCTATTTATTACAACCCTAAGTCAGGTGAACTGAGAAATCATTGGTCAAAAAACCTGAGGTTTCAGAATGTGACATCTGAAATCTCCTTGCGCAACCCCATCGTAGAGATTTCCCATTGAAAATTGTGTTTCGCAACTTTTTAACTTAAAAATGCTCTAGCGAGAATGTGATGTCGTCTGAAGAATAAACTGAGAAGGGTGGATAAAAAGATGTATGAAGGGAAAATAAAGTTAAAGTGAAAGATATGAAAAAGAAACGTGTATTTTGTACGACTAATTGTGTTTGGAGCGAAAACGTTACAATACTGTTTCACAGGATGAACCGATTCAAAGATTACCATTTTCTAATTTTTTGAAATATTAACTGACTGGTCACCATGTGTGCCATTATAAATAGACCCTTACCCAACCGTGCATGGATGGATAAAGTCATTGTATAACTAATTAGACAGTTAATCCTTTAAAGCAATCGGTCTGCATGAGAAGGACGCGCCAGTCTGGCTTTAGCAGGGGAAATCTACGCAGTAAATGTCGGTTTAAAGTCACTTTTATCTCTTATAAACGGAATAAAATGTTCGCTTCAGATATTTAATCCCTCATCCGTTTCTGGCGACAATAGACAAATTTAGAGCTTTTGAAGTACTTTTAAAATTTTCAAGAATGAATTCAAAATAATATAAAACGTTTCAAATAATTCCACATGGGACACTTAAATTTTCCTTTATATAAATAAAGTAATATATTGTTAGTATATATGTTTACTGGTCCGATTGTGCAGAACTATTAGTTATGTTTCTTCCAATCTTCCACTCGTTGCCAGATATTTATCTCCTGGACCTTGTCTGGTATCTTCCTTCCCTAAGAAAGTTGTAAGCTTCTCTTACCAACTTTTGGAAACCTATCATCACGTTTTTTTTTGTATGTGAGAACCATTAAAATCCATTTTTCTAGGCATTTATTTTGGCGTTTCTTGGTATTATCTATGTAACCTGGGTCATTACCATGTTTTTTTGGCTTTATATTTTTTTAGTTTTAGTGATCTGTATGTTTTCTCTTTAACTTCTATTTATTTTCTCATACTTTTAAAATGGTATTTCAAAAGGATATGAGTACAGCTATAATAAAAACATGAACGGAGTCGTATAGAAATGAGATGGATTTCAAGAGAATGTAGTCGAATGCTAGTCGTAAGACTTAAGACCAACTGTTGGTTGCGGTAACTTATGCTGTTGAGAGAAAAACTGGAAAAACGGCTCTGGAAAAGAATATAACATAGGTATAGGGTGAAAATATCCAGGATAAATATATTTAAAAAAATATTCAATACAGGTAACTTGTAACAGATTACTCATAGTATAATACATATTACTTATACTTGTATTTCTTTCTTTGCGGATACGTTTACTAAAGTAAAGCGATACAAATAAAAAAATTACAGAAAAATATACGGCTCGAAATCTGTTGAGTAAAAGTTATTTTTTTAAACTTTATTTAATGTCTGTTAATAACTATTTAATGTGTTTAAGTTTAATGACGGTCACAGATCAATGCTTCTACATATACACTCTACGTTACGATGTTTTGTCCGAAAATTCTTTTCAAGAGCTATCTTTAAAAAGATTTCTTAGGCGATGATAACCTATATAGGTTTTTTGCCTGGAAAAAAATCGTGTGTTATAGATTATTGTTGTTTTTTGTTATTTATTGATGTTTTTTTAATTGATGTATATTTATGGTTATATAATTGTTTTGACGTATTGCTACTTTGTTTTGAACTTTTTGTTTTGAATAAAATTGTTTTTGTTATTCTATCTTATTCAAATTATTGCTTGTTGTTTCAATTTTTGATTGGCTATGATAACCGCAATTGGTTTTCGCCAGGAAAAAAAATTCTTTGTTTAAAATGATTTTCGGATAGAAAATCGAAACGTATAGTGTATTTGTAAAAGCATGAATTGGTTTGTGATCTGTCATTAACGTTAAGCACTTTAAAAAATTATTTTCTTATACGCGTATCGTTACGGAGAAGAAATGTCTCTTAGAAACGGAACTTGAAGCAATTGTTGCGTAACTTTTATTTTAAATAAATAAAACCTCTTATCACAAATAGAACGTTTTTTTAATCTTTTATGTACATTTAATACAAAGCAATAATATCCATATAAACGTAACACAAAAATAATATTTTTAAGATGGATTTGTGGTTAGGAGGTTTTATTTATTTAAATAAAATCCTTCTTCAATTACAACGGATTTTAAAAAGTAATATTCTCTATACAATATGATTGTACAAGTGTTTGAAGGAACTCGTTATATTTGCCTGATAGAGGAGATGGCGTTAGTAAAACATGTATCAAGACGTTTCATGTATCATGTTCTGAAATGAACATTATCCCCTGAAATCCAGGTCAATTTCCTGAAAGAAACTTATACTCTAACGAAGAGTAGGTATTAAGGTGTCTAGAACCTTCCTCCTTCACTGATTATACTATCTGCTCTGGTTCCGACGCACGTTAAACAATTTGTTAGTATTTATAAATCTTAATTTAAAAATTATTTGCTATTTGCATTTCACGTAATAAAAGATATTTGTAATAAATATGAACACTACAATAAACCAGTAAAATTTATCACGGACTTATAAATTACCTAATTCTCAATTCCAGAAAATCAGAGATACGTGCAATCTGGCAACATGGCGTTCACAAGCTGATTGCGTCAATAAACATTTAAAACTAAAGATTTCCTAAATACACTTGCAGATGAATTGATTATTTTATGATTCCCTGCGTCATTTAAATGATTGTCTATGTTAAGCTGCCATGTTTTATATTATAAATTCCGTGAATGGTTTCGGAATGCAAACAGTCGCGAATGACGTCAATTGTCTCTGACGTGTAACGCATATAATTAAGGTCGATCAGTTGACGTACAGAGTTAAACGAGCTACGGTTTAACGTGAACGCGTAAGGGATAAAGTATTAGATTTATATTAGCAATTAAATATAAACAAGCACTTCAGTTTTATACTTTGGTTATAAATTGATGAGGTATTAACAAATGTGTACCTTTAAATTTCATTCATTTTAAAATGTTGCTTTGAAAAAATAATTACAGTCGAAATAGTTAATATTCGTAGGGCTATATAGTTTTAAAACATTATTTTGAATTTTTAGCATGAACAGTTCTTTAATATCTGTCTTTTTCCTGTATTGTATCTGTATTTTACGAATCAAGGAAGCTTTTCAATACGTTTTGAATACACCTATCCATATACCACATACCTTTAAGTTCTGTTTCAAGATAATACAGTAACGTTTGTTCTCCTGTTCACATTCTTCGCATTTCTAAAATTATTTAATGTTAATTTAATTTAAAACTGATAGCCATCTACCAACATTCTCACATTGTACATTCGTACTCAACCTGCTTGTTTATAGATATTAACTTTCTCTAAATTGAAATTTCAAAATTCGATCTGCTGCTTAGCTCCTTGATAACCCAATGCCACTACAGAACCTACTTACCTTGGTCCTATAGGATGTCCTATATATACTACATGGCCCTTTGATAAACTCCAATAGGGCACTTTGATAAACTTTTAACTTTCACTACTGCATTTACTTACCTTTTGTATAGGAAATCGTTATATACGAGTATAGACTACATGACTTGATCCTTTATTCCGTTTTAACCCAAAGACTAGTGAGCATGAATTTTGTAACGTTTTTTGTTATTTACATAAGGCAACAAATAAAATAAAATAAATAATAAAATCTTCATTCGCAGGATCGTTAAGTAACTCTTAGATAGATAGCGCGAGATAACTCTCTTAATTTTCTTTATCTCAAAACGTTCAGAACCTGACAAGATATCAGATCGGTCTGAAGAGATATCAGAAGAGTCCTATCAACATTTTGAATTTAATAAAATATTATATTAGTATTTATTCAAATTTATATCCTTTGCATTTGTTAAAATATACCTGTGATGGCGTCTATGAGAAATCAGATAAAGCAATTTACAAAATTAGAATAAATGTCAATTAGAATATTTAATTACCCTGAATATTCCGGTTATTTGTATTTTGTAAAATAATTTAAGGATTCGAAGTGCTTGTGTAGTTTAACATATAAAAGGATTTTGTGGAATCGACCTATTATTTGAATTAATACTACGGTTTAATATAGTTGTCGTTTTCTTAACATCATATCTGAGTACAGGTGTGGAGCCATATTGCAAGTTTGGGGCCATATTGCAAGTTTGGGGCCATATTGTAAGTTTGGGACCATATTGCAAGTTTGGGGCCATATTGTAGGTTTGGGACCATATTGCAAGTTTGGGCCATATTGCAAGTTTGAGGGCATATTGCAAATTTAAGGCCATATTGCAAGTTTGGGGGCATATTGCAAGTTTGAAGGCATATTGCAAGTTTGGGGGCATATTGCAAGTTTGAGGGCATATTGCAAGTTTAGTGGCATATTGCAAGTTTGGCGGCATATTGCAAGTTTAATCCCCATATTATCCGTTTAAGGCCATATTTCTAGGTTTTGGGGCAATGAGTTCAAACTTGCTAGTCAAACAATGGACATTCGAACCGTCCTTATTATTGTATTACTTTAACCTGTTAATTTTAGTTATTTAACTGAACTATTTAAATTTTTTGGGAGTTGGATTGGATCTAAAAGCACCAGTGAAAGGGCCTACCGGACCCCTATTGTGAATGTGAGCTATTTTTCCACACCATTGGCTTGTGTTTATTAAAACGATTAATCGATAAAAACTATTTTTAAAACCTAGTCATTTGATAAATAAACTATTGTGAAAGATACATTTTCTGTAACTAGATGTTGAATAGTCCAATTATAATTTTTTACCACCCTTCTACAGCACTGTAAGGCACTGTAAAATTATAATCAATATATGTATCCAATAGTTACAGTAAACTATGAAACAATTGCCTTACCTGAGACCTATTTATTTATCCAAAGTTAACAGCAAAGTGCTAAGCGGATAACCTTACATAATGATTTAGAATTACTTATTTGTGAATTAATTATACAGCGTTTTGATTCCTCGTAGCTATGCGCAACGTTCAAGGCAAATCCGGGGTTGATATTCAAATTTTCTTTTGAAGCGGATTTCTAAATTATAATTTAAGGAACTGTTTCGAAAATTAAGCATCCTACCGGCCCCGGCGGTAGTCGACATCAACCTTCAAACTACTAAATTATCATAATCACTAGATTGATATCTTGTTTATGTTCTTTCATATGATTTTGACGATTAGAAGTGTAAAAACCAATTCCTCGGAGGTAAAACCTCAGTTTATTTCATAAACGTAAATAAAGAAATATATATATATATATATATATATATATATATATATATATTTCTTTCATTTAAAACCTAGACACATATGATTTAAAAAGGTAGCACATATGAATTAATTTTGTAAAAATATTTTATTAGATAATTATTTTCCTGAAGATGCTGGTACTATTTTATCGGCGAAAAGCTTTGAATAAATATATTCATTAAAAGTATTCTTTTTTTTGAAATATTTTTAATTTATTAACTATTTTACAAAAAAAAAATAACCATATTTAATTTATATATATATATATATATATATATATATATATATATATATATATATATATATATAAAGAACTAAGTCAAAACACAAATACAAGAATTATAATTGAATTTACAATTCAAAGCTTTTCGTTGTTTCATATGTGAATATTCCTGATGATGTTGGTACTGTTAGCCAACGAAAAGCTTTGGATATAAATTAATAAATATTCTTGTATTTGAATAACCTATGTTGTTTTAAATTATTAAACAAGAAAACGTATTATATATATATATATATATATATATATATATATATATATATATATATATATACGATCGATTCACAAAAGAAAGAATTGATAAATAGGAATTCGGTAGATGGTTTGGAGCTTGTAAGATCAGTGAGGATAGTGGAGACATGCTTTAATTATATTGGTAAGATTGTTGGGATGCACAACTAAATGATTTCTATAGTAATTACATTTCTTCTGGATGAGGTCGCAGATTTATCATTTAAAAAATTCCTATTTTCAAATGGAAATGCATTTAATATTAAAATGTCAATATTTTGTCAAGTTTTAATTGGTTTCTAATAATTAAAACAAAGACTAAATACTAGAAGCTGAAGCCCAACCACGAGTCAGAAGCAGCAAACACAGAAAAACACAGTTGTTTCTGTGCTCGCTCGTCAGAAGTAAGAAGGAAAACGTTTTCGATATGTTTTGGCTAGAAAGTTAAAAAAAAAATTTTGTAAAAAAAATGCGATTCAAAACTGAGTTAAGTCGTGAGAGGAAATAGATGATAGCTACATGGGAAGATAGAATTAAATAAATAGATGGTCCAAGGTAGGTGGATAGAGAAATATATATATATATATATATGAGTGTGTGTGTGTGTGTGTGTATATATATATATATATATATATATATATATATATAGATAGATAGCAGGATTGGTAGATAAATAGCTACATAGATAAGTAGATAATTAGATATATATAGATATGTTTATAAACAGAAAGATAGGTAAATAAATACATAGATAGTTGGAGATAGGCGGATAGATAGATGAAGATACAAGTAGGATGGATTAGATAGACAGAGTTAGGTAGAGATGAATAGTTTGAAAATAGGCTGATAGATAGATAAATTAATAGACTTCTTGAATACTGTGGACTAATTTTAACTAAATAAATAAAAAAACACTAAACACAATATAAAATAAATAATTAACCCTGATAGATATGAAGTTACAGATAAACGGATAGATAGGTGAATACAAAAGGTATATAACCATATATATTTATATAATAAATATATATATATATAGATAGATAGCAGGATTGGTAGATAAATAGCTACATAGATAAGTAGATAATTAGATATATATAGATATGTTTATAAACAGAAAGATAGGTAAATAAATACATAGATAGTTGGAGATAGGCGGATAGATAGATGAAGATACAAGTAGGATGGGTTAGATAGATAGAGTTAGGTAGAGATGAATAGTTTGTTAAAAATAGGCTGATAGATAGATAAATTAATAGACTTCTTGAATACTGTGGACTAATTTTAACTAAATAAATAAAAAAACACTAAACACAATATAAAATAAATAATTAACCCTGATAGATATGAAGTTACAGATAAACGGATAGATAGGTGAATACAAAAGGTATATAACCATATATATTTATATAATAAATATATATATATATATATATATATATATATATATATATATATATATATATATGTATATTTATTATATAAATATATATTTTATTAATATATATATATAATATTATGTAATTATATATATATATATATATATATATATATATATATATATATATAGAGAGAGAGAGAGAGAGAGAGAGAGAGAGAGAGAGAGATCATTGATGTCAATTTATTATAAACAAACTTATAATAGAGTTGTGAAATACAGTAACACAACGATATCATGAGTAGGGGAGATTTATTTAAGGCAAAAGACGCAAGATTGGTTGATTTCGAAGTGTTTGTAACAAATAACTTAGTATTCACTTCGATAGTAAAAACTAAATAATTTGTAGTTACAATTCCTCAACAGGTGCTATGGATAGTTAACTGTTACACCATGTGAGATTGAATTGGCAAAACTTTGATTATCAATAAATCTTGTTATAGAAACTTTGAGAACAATGTCAGAGATTACTTTGAAACAATGGCTTGTCAAATGGGTCCGTCAGGCTTGCACAGTAACCGGATGAAACTTTTTATTAGCTCAAAGTTGCCAGGACTTGCTTCAACCTGAAAGTAATACACAGACTATGTTTTGAGTAACGGAATCATATAGCTTTGTTTTCTGTAATCTAGTTTATTTCTCAAATCCTTCAATATAATTATATTTGTGAATTTTGGAATTATTAAAAATACAAACCGTTACATTCTAAAGACTTTTTGTCGCCTTTCATAATTAATTTGAATTTATATAATGATATTATTCCTGCAAATGTTTAGGGTTTGTTTTTTAGAATAATAGAATTTCTTTTATTCAGTATATTACTTTCTCTATTATTTGCGCTCTGTAAAAAAGATAAGTTTTGTTTATTCCTTTATTCACACGATAATTTTATTAAAATTGTCACACTTGACATCTCATTTTCATACATTTTTACAATCTGTTTACAAAATTAGATTTTTTATCAATATTTGTTTACATTTTATTTATTTTTTAACTATGTCTGTATTACGATATCATTTCAAATTATTCTTATTTTTATTTGATAGTTTTTCTATGTTTTTTCTCTTGCAAAATACAATCGAAGTTTTTTGCTCCTTCGTGTCTCTTACTGGAAGCGATTTTACCTAAAACCATCTTCACTGCTGTACAAAAAATACTACTTAAACTACTATATTATATTTTCTCTTCATTTCCAAATCTCGTAAATATATTCTCTGTATAATAATCACTGAACACCTCCAAGTCTTATTTCTCGTGGATGTGGATTTATCTCGAAAAACAACCATACCCGTCTTCTTCTATTGTAGTTTGCGTTATAACGGCGTTTGTAGGTTTTTATTTAGGGAGATGTGCAAAGGTTCTTGCATTGGAGAGATATGGTTTAGGGTGAAGAATGAAATAATCCCTTTTTGCGAATACTTCAGCTTTATTTGTTTCCTAATACATTAAATTTGTTTTTCAACTTCCTTAATTAGTAAGCTCTTAGTTCAAAATTATAATTTATAATATAATTAAATAATAATTATATTAAATATTATTAATTTCTGTATTGAGAAATTATACGGTTTCTTCAATACTAAGCCTAAACCTTTTCCCTACATTTAAATACGATATTATTGTCCAATTTAATTTGGAAAACAGTCGAACGTGCAGCTACCCTTAGCGATCTACAAAGCCTGTTCCGAAATAAACACGACAGGGGGGCTTATTGCTAAAGGAGGCTTTTAGGAGATTTACTTGTAAGGAAAGCAGTTGTCCTGCGCCAAATTTAAACTACGCATCACCCAATGACCTAGAAAATTTTATCTCTTTCATTGTTATCATTCATCTCGCACTGTCTCGTAATATTGCGTAGTTTAACTTAACACTTTCTCAGGACATTCACGTGTACGTCACATAGGAACATTTTTAGCGTAACTTGAACGTTTATTATGAAGGTCGAACAAGCTGTTCCACAAATTATAAATTTCGCATCGGAAATTCAAATATAAAGAAAATATGCACACTGATTCAACGAGGAGCCTAAACTATACGAAAGATACTTCACATTTTATCATGGTTTTCGTTTCATAATATAAGTGAATAAGAAGAAAGAATGTTATACCTTTTTTAAATTAAAAAATAAAAACATCTCACCGAGATTATTCCATTGAGATTGTAGAGTGGCATCTATTGGAATTCTCACCGTTAGATGTGTTCATTTTATTGAATCTAGTGTAGCCACGCGGTATAACTTACGCTTTAAAATAGACAAAGAAATTATTAATATTCTTTTAACTATTCATTATACTCTCTTGAAAAATACAAACTCTGAAAATGTTTGAATAGTAAAAATCGAGCAATATCTTTTGTAATTATAATTCATTCATAATATTTTCATAATATAATTCAAGTGGATTACTAGTGCTAATTTTGCGAAATTATATAGCTAAATTGTTATTTTTTTTGAATTAATAATTTAAAATTTGCTAGATTTGTCAGGTTTCGGAAAATATAATGATTAGCAAAATTAAAATTATCGTTTGTTTTTTTTATTTTTTAAAAATATTTTTTTTATTACGCTCCTAAACCAAAATGTAGACAAACGATATTTAACTTAGACACAATAATAAGTACTTTAAGGGTTTTTAGAAATTAAATTATCATTGTAAACCTAGAGCACAAACGAAGTGGGGATCATATGAATAAAGCTATATACTTCCTAATATTACACTACTTCTGAGATAAATTATATCCTATTACGTTACATTTATTTGAGGTAAAAGAAATACCACATAGATCCATCCTCATTGTAATAGATTTAGAAGACGCAAACCTTGCCGTTTAAATTATGTTTCGAGGCTCACCTGAGTGTAACTGATGCAACATTTATTACTGATAATAGTAAATTAAAGGTAATTTTGTTAAGCATTTTGAATATTATATTTCAAGAATATATTTTTAAGGTTATATAAATTGTTTTAAACGAAACGTATTTTCAACTGTTGGCCTATGATTTTCAGAAATTTAATGATATAGATAAGTATCTGACAATGAATGATTGTGTGTTTTTCTATTAATAGTAATTGAACAAAGCACTAAAAAGGTTACCATTAAATTTTCTTTTCTTTCAGGATGATCGAACGGGCAACCCCTTGGCAACTACTTCCTCACCCCCTCTTAACCGCTCACACCCCCGACAATCGCCAGCACCTCCGAGCCCTTCCAGGCTTTCACTGCAGTCTACAAGCTTACAATGCAGGTACGCTACATTTGTACATATTTCATTCTATTTTATCGGTGGCAAGGGGATTTAGTAGGCTAGTTTTTGTTTTAATATTTTAAATAATAAACCCAATAGCCCCAAATTAAATTGTTATTTTATTCACCAGATGTACATTTCAGTTACAAGGTAACCCTCTTCAGAAGTACTGAACCAAAAATTAATTTAATTTAAAACGTATATATATATATATATATATATATATATATATATATATATATACATAATATAAATAGCAAAAAAATATTGAGGTTAAAAATTTAATTCTTATTTTGTCTTAAACATTTTCACTTGAAATCAGCTGATTTTTAATTTAATCAATCAAATTATATAAAACTGAATTAGGAATAGGCCCTTTGTCACAATTCATTAACTTATTGTGTACATTTATATATATAAATACTTTCAAAAACATTTAATAAACTTATGTTATTAACATTTTTCATTAACTTAATATTATTGACATCTAAACTATGGTTTGTGTCTATTATATGTTCTGCTGCACTAGATGTTTCTGGTCGGAGGTACTTAATAACGAAAATATGTTCTTTAAATCTAGTGGCAATTTTTCTCTTAGACTGTCCTATACAAATTTGATTACAATCTTTACAATTTATATGATATATACCCGATTTTTCTAACGGGTATAAAGTTAATTTGTGGTTGTTGGGTTTATTATTTAAAATATTATAACATAGGCCACAGTTGCTCAAGAAATCATTACTTTTTGTTTGTTTGTAAAAGAGTAAAAAAACTTTATTTTAGTATCATAAAACGAATGTGAAATCTCGAAGTTTTATTTAAAACATTAAATTAAAATCATTTATTTCCTACTATGTAATAAGAAACAAATTTAAATAATTGCAAATTCTAATACAATTTTTAAAAAAGAGAGGAAAATATTAAAATAATGAACGTTTTTGCAAACAAAATTAATAATAAACTATTTTTTTTTTTAATATCGAAATCTTGTTGTTGTTCATGACGAGCTGGCTGTTAATTACTTATTACACTTTTACTATTACTTGCGACCAGACTTTTTGTTAACTAAAAGTTGTTAAATTGTCAACTTACACTTAAAGGAGGCTGAAGAAGTAGTAAGACGAAAACGTTTCCTCCAAGTGTAAGTTGAAAATTTAACCACCTTTAATTAACAGAAAGTCTGGTTGCAAATAATAGCAAGAGTGTAATAAGTATTTTTTTTTTTTTTTTTTTTTTTTTTAATATGGAGTTGAAAAAATTTAATTTATCTTTTTATCTTTAGCAAACTTGTAATCGAATTGCATATTTTTACCAGAATGGTTTTAACGCAAGTAAAAGTTTTCACTATTTTATTGTTTTGGGATTCGTTTTTTATTTGTAAAATTATAATACAATTTTGGTCATGTGGTTTAACTCTACAGTACATACATGTCTCTGGGTTTAGGATAAATTCGGTTTAAATGTTGGAGGAAATTATAAACAACGTTTGGAATAATTTATAAGAAATCATGAAAATGCGTTATAAAAATAATATGATAAAATACTTCTAAAATACATTTTTCAAACTACGCTAAAGAAGGTGAACTTTGAAACACAGTGGAATATTCAGTTTTACTTATTTTAAAGTATCTATTTAAAAGTCGTTTTTCTGCCTGGGGATCCAACTTCATCGCATATCGCTTTCTACCCAACATTAAACGCCGAGAGCATGAATGCATAATGGAAAAATATTTTGGAAATATTTATGGGAAATTCGTTAAAAAAGGAAGGAGTTTACTAAGCCATGTACGAGTGGTGTGGAGGGTTGCTTTCTAGACATTTCTTATTCTGGCCTGCGTTGCCACGTCGTGCATTTTATTTATTTCCTTTTAACAATCTAAATCCTATGACAAATAGATTTCTAAATACGGTTACTAGATATTGTTGTTAATCACATTGTAATCATATTTACTCACCGTACTGTAATTAAACAAAATATTATCTCTAAATTATAAAACTTATGGTTGTGTTGAAAGTTTGAATCACTTAATACTATAGAAGCACTTGTTGTTACAGGATTCTATTATAATTTCCAAAGTTTGTGTATATATATTATTTTAATTTGTCTTTATTTCCTAAGTACTTTATACATTCTCTTTGTAAATATAAAATCTCTGCGTTGGGCGCTCAACAAGGAGGTTCTAAAAATGGTCAGTTTATTCGATAGTTTGACTCCGGTTGTTTTGTCATTAAAATTAATATCGATAAAACTAATGCCATTTCTTTACGAGTTTACAATTTCAGCTGTTTACAGCTTTTGATATATTATCACTTGTATTATTATTAAATTTATGACCGTCAGAATCACTGTGATTAGTAATTGTTGAATGGTTTGATTTGTTTCATTGATAGTGAGAGTCTAGACCCCACCGTCTAATCTAATGAATTATAGAAGCAGATAGAATACGCTACACTAAAAACATTACTGACTGTGCAATAAATCGAGATACGCTGGTTGATGGAGAGACTGCCAGATGCTTAGTTTAAATGGAAAGAACCATTGTTATTCCAAACACTAATCGATCGATGTATCGACAATTAATTTCTGTCACTAGTTAATTGAAAATATGGAAAAAAATGTTCTTCTAAAGCCGAGTATTTAGTGAAAATTAAACCTACAAATGTCTATAGCATTGATGCATTTGTATCACTGACTCTCCAACAATCTAGTCACACACAAAATTTATCATATATTGATACAGTTAGATCTAGTTTAGTCATAGCAAATGTACACATTTAATAATTTATTATTACATGCATCCTTAATTAGGTGACCGGGTAGCAGGTAGACTCCTGTCTTCATCGTAGATAACAAAATATCCTGTCATATTTTCCTTTATTCCCTTATAGGTATGGGAGAATTATTGCACTTTCTTTATCCTACCTAATTTTACCTTATCTTCCTTAACCTTCTAAGAAGAACTTTCTATGTTGTAAGAACAACACAGATAGATAAGTCTTCATAACATAGATAGAACAATGTAGTTGGCGATCCTCCATTTGTACTGTAACAGAGTGGTATGACCGCCCTATATATCCTATCTATATTGTTATAATCTCACTATCAAATATATTAATAAACAATTTTAGACTAAATGTTATTTATTAATGGACATAGGTAAATCTCAAAGGCCAATAAATCGTTAATCAATTTTAGACTAAATACTATTTAATAATTCACATACGTAAATCCCACAGGCCAATAAATCATTAATCAATTTTAGACTAAATACTATTTAATAATTCACAAACGTAAATCCCACAGGACAATAAATCATTAATCAATTTTAGACTAAATACTATTTAATAATTCACATACGTAAATCCCACAGTACAATAAATTATTAATCAATTTTAGACTAGATATTATTTAATAATTCACATACGTAAATCTCATAGGCCAATAAATCATTAATCAATTTTAGACTAAATACTATTTAATAATTCACAAACGTAAATCCCACAGGACAATAAATCATTAATCAATTTTAGACTAAATACTATTTAATAATTCACATACGTAAATCCCACAGTACAATAAATTATTAATCAATTTTAGACTAGATATTATTTAATAATTCACATACGTAAATCTCATAGGCCAATAAATCATTAATCAATTTTAGACTAAATACTATTTAATAATTCACATACGTAAATCCCACAGTACAATAAATTATTAATCAATTTTAGACTAGATATTATTTAATAATTCACATACGTAAATCTCATAGGCCAATAAATCATTAATCAATTTTAGACTAAATACTATTTAATAATTCACATACGTAAATCCCACAGGACAATAAATCATTAATCAATTTTAGACTAGATATTATTTAATAATTCACATACGTAAATCTCATAGGCCAATAAATCATTAATCAATTTTAGACTAAATACTATTTAGTAATTCACATACGTAAATCCCACAGGACAATAAATCATTAATCAATTTTAGACTAGATATTATTTAATAATTCACATAAGTGAAGCCCACAAGACAATAAATCATTAATCAATTTTAGACTAAATACTATTTAATAATTCACATACGTAAATCCCACAGGACAATAAATCATTAATCAATTTTAGACTAAATACTATTTAGTAATTCACATACGTAAATCCCACAGGACAATAAATCATTAATCAATTTTAGACTAGATATTATTTAATAATTCACATAAGTGAAGCCCACAAGACAATAAATCATTAATCAATTTTAGACTAAATACTATTTAATAATTCACATACGTAAATCCCACAGGACAATAAATCATTAATCAATTTTAGACTAGATATTATTTAATATTTCACATACGAAAATCTCACAGGCCGGCCAATAAATCATTAATCAATTTTAGACTAAATACTATTTAGTAATTCACATAAGTAAATCCCACAGGACAATAAATCATTAATAAATTTTAGACTAAATACTATTTAATAATTCACATACGTAAATCCCAGAGGACAATAAATCATTAATCAATTTTAGACTTGATATTATTTAATAATTCACATACGTAAATCTCATAGGCCAATAAATCATTAATCAATTTTAGACTAAATACTATTTAATAATTCACATACGTAAATCCCACAGGACAATAAATCATTAATCAATTTTAGACTAGATATTATTTAATAATTCACATACGTAAATCTCATAGGACAATAAATCATTAAACAATTTTAGACTAAATACTATTTAATAATTCACATACGTAAATCCCACAGGACAATAAATCATTAATCAATTTTAGACTAGATATTATTTAATAATTCACATAAGTAAAGCCCACAAGACAATAAATCATTAATCAATTTTAGACTAAATACTATTTAATAATTCACATACGTAAATCCCACAGGACAATAAATCATTAATCAATTTTAGACTAGATATTATTTAATAATTCACATACGAAAATCTCACAGGCCGGCCAATAAATCATTAATCAATTTTAGACTAAATACTATTTAGTAATTCACATAAGTAAATCCCACAGGACAATAAATCATTAATCAATTTTAGACTAAATACTATTTAGTAATTCACAAACGTAAATCTCACAGACCAATAAATCATTAATCAATTTTAGACTAAATACTATTTAATAATTCACAAACGTAAATCCCACAGGACAATAAATCATTAATCAATTTTAGACTAAATACTATTTAGTAATTCACATAAGTAAATCCCACAGGACAATAAATCATTAATCAATTTTAGACTAAATACTATTTAGTAATTCACAAACGTAAATCTCACAGACCAATAAATCATTAATCAATTTTAGACTAAATACTATTTAATAATTCACAAACGTAAATCCCACAGGACAATAAATCATTAATCAATTTTAGACTAAATACTATTTAATAATTCACATACGAAAATCTCACAGGCCAATAAATCATTAATCAATTTTAGACTAAATACTATTTAATAATTCACATACGAAAATCTCATAGGCCACTAAAACATTAATCAATTTTAGACTAGATATTATTTAATAATTCACATAAATAAATCTCACAGGCCAATAAATCATTAATCAATTTTAGACTAAATACTATTTAATAATTCACATACGAAAATCTCATAGGCCACTAAAACATTAATCAATTTTAGACTAGATATTATTTAATAATTCACATAAATAAATCTCACAGGCCAATAAATCATTAATCAATTTTAGACTAAATACTATTTAATAATTCACATACGTAAATCTCACAGGCCAATAAATCAATAAATTAATTTTATACTAAATACTATTTAATAATGCACACTTTTACGACTGTTATTATGTATATACTTGACATTTATAAAAGGATATAAACAATATTTTAATTAAGTGCTGAGCTTGCTAAGTCTATTTACACAACACGCACTGTCATTCTGTTACTTAAGCCTTTATTCTCTTCACTACATTGCATACACTTCCTCGTTACGCTTAACACAATCTTTGTAAATTCATTCCCGATTCCAGCGTATAGTAATTTCCGTCCGCTACTTCTAGAAGTTTCAGGCATTTCTACGCGAAATGTCGACTGTTCTGACCGCTCTTGAAAGCACTTGTAAACTTGTCGAGCCGTGCGCCAAAAATCTCGGGAAAGCCCTTGCATGACAATAGTCAGAATCATTTCCTTTACTTCGTAGCGGTAAGACTCATACCGGCTAATCACCATAGAAATTCAGAGAAACAAGATGGTAACTGTTCACTTTCAACACGTAAGCTATTCCGGTCGAAATATCTTACCGCCCGATGAAGAAACTTATAACGAGACCAAACAGAAAATAAAAACACTTTCGGTGACGTTCTTAAAGTATCTCACCCTCCCCCTCTTCAAATATGTCTATTACATTCTAGCCCGGACTATGTTTTTGGGAGCGGACTACAACAGCGCACAGTACTACGTCTAGACATGAATATACCTATAAAGTAATCAGTCAGGATAGACTTGGTTGTAATTTTAATCAACATTGCTATATACCTATATTAAAATATATCTGTGAAAAATGATTACGTAGGAATTTTATATAACATTACTATGTGTCTCTAATAAAATACTTTTGGTAAAATTTTGTGACCGAAATCGCTTACTTGGCTAAAGTAAACAATTACCAACCAAATAAAATAAATATCGAGACCATTTTCTTTAATGTTTAATATACTATAACCATCAACATTGTAAGGTTTTTATTATTTCCTTTAATGAACATATTGTATGCTTCTCTAATTCTTATATTTTTGCAATTCTCAAGCATTTTCCCCGGAAAATTGACGAATTTTAACGATTATTTATTTTACGCAAGTTATGAAAACCTTCCGAAGTAAATCCGTTTAAATAAAGTTGCGTTTTAACAAAATGCGATCAAATAATCTATTGGTTGAGGTTGTTTTTCAACCAAAAGACATAAAGGTATAAAGGCAATGTTAACTGCAAACCTTTTAAAGCTTAAGATACAAATATTGAGCATGTTTACAAATATTAAGAGATGTCGTAATACTTTAACAGATAGATGTGTTCCTTTATAAAAAACTCTACTCTTCTTACACCACATCTATTTATTTCGGACTTCCCCTAGAGGATTCAAACATCGTAACCGAAAAATCCGATTGATCCCCAATGCTTTCTTCCTGGCGCCCTCCTTCCACTAACAATTAGGAAAACGTATCACTTTGATAAAAGAGTATAATCAAATCCGTTTCTTACAATTCTCATTCAAGGAAAGCTTTTAAATGTACGATAATGTTTACAATTTTAGTTTACATTTTTTTTATCTCTTGAAATTCAGTAGTTTTGAAAATGTAGTTAAAATATATAAAATAAACAGTCATTACGCCTAACGTAAAGTTTTAAATATTCCATCTAAATAGGTACAAACCGTTGTATTACTTGCCTAAGTAAGTATGGACGGGCGTGGATTCGCATTCACCCTCAACCCCCCCCCCCAAGAACTTTAGATTAAATTACCTCGTTAAAATTCTTCTCAGGTAACAGCAGACATTGCAAAGTTAGAAAGTCACATTTCGGATTTGTATTAACGCGATTTCCCCTTGCTGATAGGCGCTGATGAAACCTCTCACTTACAATTCCGATTGCGTTGCTCAGGTCGTATTACTGATCCTGTCTTATAACAGAATGCTGTTAATATTTTAATTTTGTAGCTGATTGCAGGAAGTGCCAAAAGAATAATGTGGCCTTACCGTATTTATAAGTAATGTCTGCGCATTAGAAACAAATAAATAAAATAACAAATAATGTTTACTAAACACTTGTTATTTTAAAGAAAAAATAATAATGCTCTTTTATAGCTCTAATAGAAAGCAACGAGTTATTTCTCCAATATTTGTAATTTATTACAATTTTGAGAATTTAAAGACAATCAGAAATGCTGGAGTTATTGTTAAATTTTATTGTTTACGACACAATAATTTACAGGTATAATATGCTATGTTTAATGGTACCTTTAAAATACCAAGTATATTTTTTATTGCTGGTGTATTTTTAAGCACATACTTGGCAAAAATTAAAAGCTATACAACTAATCCAAGAAATAATATTGAGTATTATATAAATTACTATTTTGATTGCAGAGTATAATTTAACAATGTTTACTAGCAGTGAAAGAGATAAAACCATAAAGTGAAACTTTTGCTGGACAACTAGGGTGTATGATTTGGTTATTTTTAATAAATACTATTTACAAATCATCCAAACCGTTTGAGTTCTTACAAGTAGTCAACTAATGGCTTGCACAAAATAAAACTGTCGTCGTAAGGGTGTAAATAAAATAATCAAGTAGATTAATATCAGCAATTTCAGGGAGGGGCTCTAAGGGGGAAGTCAAAAATTAAAATGTTTTAGTTAGGGCACGTGATCCATAAAAAAAGTAAAGATGGAAAAGAAACAATTTTTTAAATTAATTGAACTTTAAATATCGGCATCAAAATTTTGTTTATCTTTCTCAGTATGTTTTTTTGTATTTACTCAAGAACAAGTGAAAAATTTCGAGACTGAAGTGTTAAAGAATCGTGTGTTTAAAAAGTTCATTTTAAAAGTTTAACAAATGTTAAGAATGTTATTGATCTTTCACTAACTGTGGTGAAATTTATTAAGTCTTTAATGTAACCTCTAAACCTGGGTTTTTTTTACTCTTTCAGGCTCTGCACCCCCTATATAACTAACATGAGGTCACGTCCCCTCCAATTATCAAGAATTACAATCCGAGTATGAAACTGAAGCCGGTCGGGTCAATCGATTACCGGTTTTAATATCAATGGATAATTTTATTTAACTTTCATTATGAAAATCTTTATAATAAATAGTTATATTTAACCCTACAATGTATAAAGCTGATAGATTTGATTAGTTGATTCGACTTGATACACAACAGATATATTCCAAAAGTTTTAAAATTGAGTAACGTAGGTGAACAATATAGTATTTTGTATTGTGTTATATATATATATATATATATATATATATATATATATATATATATATATATATATATATATATATATATATATATAAAGAACTAAGTCAAAATACAAATACAAGAATTATAATTAAATTTCTAATTCAAAGCTTTTCGTTGTCTAACAGTACCAACATCATCAGGAATATTAAACAATTAAAATTAACATATGAATGTTAATTTTAATTGTTTAATATTCCTGATGATGTTGGCACTGTTAGCCAACGAAAATCTTTGAATTATAAATTCCATTATAATTCTTGTGTTTGTATTTTGACTTAGTTCTTTGTCAATACACAAGAATACATATTGCGATATTTATATATATATATATATATATATATATATATATATATATATATATATATATATATATGTATATATATATATATATATATATATATATATATATATATATATATATATATATGTATATATATATATATATATATATATATATATATATATATATATATATATATATATATATACTCTTGTCACAACAATGGACTAGTGTTTTTAAATCTGTTGCAAAGAAAAAAGATTTGAGCTAAAACGTCACAAATTGTTTGATCTCTTTGTCTCTGACTTTCTTCCATCTAACTCCTCCTAGATCGGATCAAACAACGAAAATCAGATAAATAAGCAACCTCCATCACCTGATATGGAGTGTACAAAAGATAGGGAAATATCTCCCAACCTAACTAATCATTGATTTCTTGTGTTACCTGGAAGGTGTGAGAGAGAGAATTAGTATGTAGCAAAACACTCAATTCTTTTGGCGTTACTTTGTTGAGCAGAATATATGAATATCACTTCAGCAATTCGACACTTTTCAGCTTGTGTAGATATTTACTGAATTTCATATTAAAAAAATTTAGCTAGTGTGCCTCTACTCCACCACATCTGGTGGAAAATAAACTCTGGTTTAAAGTAATGGGCTCTGGATTCATCAGACACAACTTCAGAAAGCAATAAAACAGATCAGTGAGCGTTGTTCAACTACTGTGTAAACTTAAAACTGAGACAACTTTGTTGAATGAAATTTTTATCGTATAAAAAACAATGTTTATTTCCAAACTGTTCGTAGTCGCTGTCCTAGTGATGCCTACAAAAGTAATAAAGTACTAAAATTCTCATACAAACATTTCATTTCTACATCAATCTGTCTCGATAATTATTGAATGTCACTCTCAACATCGTCAACGAAATGTGAAATTGTATTGAGGAAATGTTTTAAACATAACTTTCTGATAATAGGATGTTGATATTTACCAAAGATATCACGAAAACAAGGTAAACATTTCGAATCTGGATTAAGTGGGAGATTCTACAGAGTAAGAAGAAATATAAACTTAGAATAAAAAAACAGGTATCTATCTCGAATATATTGAAACAACGAGCCCCCCTCCCTCTGTGGAATGTCTACGTTAATATTACGCTAAAACAAAGGCGTTAAAAAAAGGATAATAGAGTGGTAATTTTCACAGAGAATTTAATAATTAGTTTCAATCATCTAAAAATTCATGACAATAGAGCCTTTCTAACTAAACACAATTCATATAGACTTCATCATGCACTTAGATATTTCCCCCCGTTCAGGTCCGAATATGTGAGGTCAAAGATCGAAGATATGCTTCCCCCTCCCCTTCTCTTTGGCGTTTACTTCATGTGTTACAAGAACAAATGGTGTTCCTCTGTTATTAATTTCTAAAAGCAACTTTTCTATACGTTGGAATATTGTAGCTCCGACCATAGATTATCACAGTGTCAGATACGTGACTGTTGTTAATATAGAAGTAAGTTATTTGATCTTTATAAATTAATTTATTTACTAATTGTTTTTGTTTTTTCTTCGGACTGTTGATATTTTTTTCTTTAGTTTCTCTTCATCCAGTTTTAATATCACTCAGGACATCATTATTTATTAGAATTATTTCACAATTATCTGAGGTACATCAATTGCAATGCACAGGTTACAATACGTTGCATTACACTTGCCTTACCATATCTACACATTCTTATTGTGTTTTCCTTCACTCTGTGTTCCAAGCTCTGACACTGTCACTTTTTATTTGATATCGAACCCGTTCTTGAAGTTAATGACGTCGGGTTGGGGTAACAATATTAAAGTCCAGCGCGTAAGGTTTCCAAGTGCCAGTCCCCTCATGTTCCAGGAAAATATTTTATACGGCACACTTCCATTTATTGTTCTTATTGCCAGCAGTAAATCTTATAACTTGCGTAAAATACAAAACTGCCCTTAACATTTATCAGAAAATACAATGTCTAGAACAAACGTGTTCCTGTGATATTCAAACAACCTTTTATTAACATTCTGTTCTTGCGCTAGTCATAAGAACGATGTATTATATAGCAGAATATGAAGTTAAGGCTAAATGCAAAATATTTAAAGACCGTATAAATTAAATTAAACTCTTACACGAACTAATAAAATAAACAATATATTCAATGTATGGAATCTCAGATGAAAGTAATGTCCGTGTCGAAACATACACGAAAGCTGTATTAGGTACTAAACTGTCCTTAACATTTATCAGAAAATACAATGTCTAGAACAAACGTGTTCCTGTGATATTCAAACAACCTTTTATTAACATTCTGTTCTTGCGCTAGTCATAAGAACGATATAGCAGAATATGACGTTAAGGCTAAATGCAAAATATTTAAAGACCGTATAAATTAAATTAAACTCTTACACGGACTAATAAAATAAACAATATATTCAATGTATGGAATCTCAGATGAAAGTAATGTCCGTGTCGAAACATACACGAAAGCTGTATTAGGTACTAAACTGTCCTTAACATTTATCAGAAAATACAATGTCTAGAACAAACGTGTTCCTGTGATATTCAAACAACCTTTTATTAACATTCTGTTCTTGCGCTAGTCATAAGAACGATGTCTTATATAGCAGAATATGACGTTAAGGCTGAATGCAAAATATTTAAAGACCGTATAAATTAAATTAAACTCTTACACGGACTAATAAAATAAACAATATATTCAATGTATGGAATCTCAGATGAAAGTAATGTCCGTGTCGAAACAAACACGAAAGCTGTATTAGGTACTAAACTGTCCTTAACATTTATCAGAAAATACAATGTCTAGAACAAACGTGTTCCTGTGATATTCAAACAACCTTTTATTAACATTCTGTTCTTGCACTAGTCATAAGAACGATGTCTTATATAGCAGAATATGACGTTAAGGCTGAATGCAAAATATTTAAAGACCGTATAAATTAAATTAAACTCTTACACGAACTAATAAAATAAACAATATATTCAATGTATGGAATCTCAGATGAAAGTAATGTCCGTGTCGAAACAAACACGAAAGCTGTATTAGGTACTAAACTGTCCTTAACATTTATCAGAAAATACAATGTCTAGAACAAACGTGTTCCTGTGATATTCAAACAACCTTTTATTAACATTCTGTTCTTGCACTAGTCATAAGAACGATGTATTATATAGCAGAATATGACGTTAAGGCTAAATGCAAAATAATTAAAGACCGTATAAATTAAATTAAACTCTTACACGAACTAATAAAATAAACAATATATTCAATGTATGGAATCTCAGATGAAAGTAATGTCCGTGTCGAAACATACATGAAAGCTGTATTAGGTATTTAAACTGTACTTATAGTATGATAATAGCTTCTCTCTTTCCCTCATTTCCCCTTTAATTTCGCTCTTCCTCTCCTCTCATCTCATTTAACAGAAGCTTCTTAGAGCCAAGTTGTATTGCATCAACCAAGTGAAAGACAATTGAGCTTAACCCTTCTCAAAATTGTTTTAAAATTTCATGAACGTCTCAAGCGCTCGTAATCCTCAGAAGAATACTTTCCATTGCTGTTTCTCTGACTCTAAGGTCTTTATCATTTCTCATTCCTCACAACCGCCTCCTCTTTGTTAATGGGATGACAAGTGTTTGCTGAAAGATTAATATTAATTTTGAAAACATAAATTCATAAGTGATAATTATTTCTAACTAATAACCGATTAGGTTGTTCTTTTTCCTCCCTCGTAAAGCATGCAATTTTTCAATTCATTCCATTTATACGGAAATATTTTAATTTGCTTTTTCTTGGAAAAATGGATTAACAAAAGCTTAAATAAAACAAAAAGCTTCATGTCATCAATATCACAAAATAAAAATGAAAGCTTATGAGATGAAACTCATCGGGTACATCGTATAAAAGTGCAACATGATTCAGATGTCTAAAAATTGAAGGTATAAAAACGTTATTAATTTTATTTAAAACCCATACAAAATTCATTAAAACTTTTAGTAAACAGAGCCCTAAGCTAAATAACACAACAATATAGCTATAACTTAACCGGGCCTTTTACAAAAAGAAATCGACGAATGAAATAAAAGATGCCAACCACCTTGTGTACCCCAATACAATACTTATATCAACTTGTACATCTGTTACCTGGTTATCTTATGTTAGAAAACTATATTTCATTATTTAAAATATATCCTCATTTGTTACTTTGAATACAAATTGAACCATATTATAAAAGAGATACTTTTCAAAAAGACTCATCGAGTTTATAAAGAAGTTCGACTGTTTAAATTAGGGTTATTTTTGTTGTTTACAAGTAAGTTTTCCCTGATCAATGCAAGGTTTAATTATTTTATTCTTGTTCCTGAGGGTTTTATACAAGATGTGGAACTTGTATATTTTTTGAAGTTTCATGTAAATAGCCCTAAGCTAAATACTAGCCTACTATAAGCTAATATAATAGCCTAAATATTTAAAAATAAAATATGTTAATAGAACACATAAAACTATTTAGGAATTGTATGGGTTTGTTTGTGTGAATCTTTGTGTGTTTGTGTGTGTGTGTGTGTGTGTTTGTGTGTGTGTGTGTGTGTGTGTGTGTTTGTGTGTGTTTGCGTGCGTGTGTGTGTGTGTGTGTGTGTGTGTGCGTGTGTGTTTGCGTGTATGTGTTTGTGTGTATGTGTGTGTGTATGTGTGTATGTGGGTGTGTGTGTGTCTGTGTGTGTGTGTGTGTGCGTGTGTGTGTGTGTGTGTGCGCGTGCGTGCGCGCGTGTGTGTGTGTGTGTGTGTGTGTGTGTATGTGTGTGTGTTTTTGTCTTGTTATTCCTGTTGTTTAGTATCGAAAGCTACAATAATATAACATTTTCATGAGCATGATTTTTATTGATTGTTAAATTTTACTTGAGGCATTTAAAAAAATTCCATTAAATAATTAATGTCCTGCATTTTGAATAAGCTTAATGAGGTCACAACATTTCCAAAACACATTGTGTTTACGGACTGATTGCCTTTCCCCCTCCCCCGTTACGGACTGTTGATCGTCTCGCAACGTGTGAGAGGGTAGGCGATAGGATTCGTTTTTTTAAAGGATCCTCTCTAGACTATAAATGTTAATGGAAGTGCTGTGTTTTAATAGAGCTCAGCGACCGTTAGCAACGCCATGGGACCCATGTTTGGGCAATCATTTCGATAAATACTCATTGATTTCCACTGTGAGGCGAATTCTGCTATCCTTTGTCAGGTCTAGATTGCACGTTTTGGTTCGTTTATCGAAAGAGACGTGTTACAATGTAAAACGGAAACTTTTCTGTACAAAGTAACAGATAGGTTTACACAGCAGGTTAATTCTACAAACCGAATTTTCTCTACAGAATCAGAAATATAGTAATTGATTAACAGGATTAATTTCGGTATTTTGATGTCAAACGTCTTCTACTTTTATTCGATATCTTATCGGAGGCTGGAAGTCATCATCGCCATTTTCTTTTTATTAACCATGTCTCTAAACTGTTCCACTGTATTTATTCCAGTTCACTAACTGAGAATCCGTAACCAGAAAATATTTCTACATCAAATAGTTCTTGTTCTTTTTTTTTCTTTGGAATATGAGACACAGTAGTGATTATTTTTTCTCCTCATTATATGAGCTACACATTTTAATTTTCGCGTTTTTATAATGACTCCTTCATTTGTTGCTCCTTACTGTGTCCTCCAAACCCCCTATAAAAACACATCGAAACAGCTTCAATCGCTTGATGTCTTTCTAATTTAAAGCACAAGCTTTCACACCGCGTAGTAGCATAGAGAAAATATAACAACGTTTCATTCTCATTCGCAAATTCAAATTAATACAAAGGCAGCATTTAGTACTTTATATTTATAAACACTTGTTCACCTATGTGTTCTTCAATATTAAAATAAAAAAATGAAAATAAAACTCATTTAACAGAAAACTATCTCATCCAAATCTAAAGTGGCTCTTTGATTCTTTTTAGAAATTTCCCCCAAGTAAAGTTGGTCAAGTAAAATCACAAATACTGTGTACTTACAAGAAGAATTTATTTTTTTCTGCCACAATAAAATTACGCATTTTCTTTTTAGTTCATTCAGAGCGAATAATTAATTACAATTTGTATTTACTTTATTTTAATTAGAATACTTCTTCAACTTTTGTTTTAAAACAATTGGTCTACTTATATAACTACTATATCACAGAAATAATATTTTCTGCGATAACTTATTTGAAATTTTAAAAGTTGTCAACATAACCTCTTATTGGGTGCTGGACATATATTGTTTTTTGCACAATATTAGGCTATTACAGTTGAGTTTTCACGAGGGGAGTAACAAGCGTGGACCCAGAGTAGGAACAGTAGAGGCAGTTGCCTCCCGCCGAGAATTTTGATACTAGTTTTATTTTAGGAATATATTTTTCATATTCGGAACACATTTAAATTTATCCCAGTTTAGTCTTATTTAATCATGTATTTTTATTTTAAAGCAACGTAAATTGTTTTTACATTTATGTAATGTTAGGTGTAGAAATTCATCTGATAACAGTGGTAGTTCCACCCAGCATAAATAACACTGGCATGTTACAAGTCGCGCACTATATCCGTCCCGGCTCGGCTAGGTAAATCTGTGTACTACGACTCTGCGTCACCCTCGTCAGACCGAGCCGTTTGTTGAAACGATGAAAATTAAACGAATAGTAAATTTGGTATCCATGTAAATTCAGGTAAAATAGATGTTTTGATAAAATAATGCCAAATTTTCTGTGATTTTTAGGTTCAAGAACAGCTTAAAATGTCATTTCTAGGTGTTTATTTTTGAATATTTTCCGCTCCAAACCGCCCCAGAATATTTTCCTGCTATTGTGACCCCCCCCCCGAAAGTTTATCCTGGAGCCGCCCTTGGAGAGTAGGGTTCGTAATTTAACTTAAACAAAAGGAATTCTAGCTTTCTAGCTACTAGGCGAAGAATGCTTCCTTCAGAATAGGGGTTTGGTTCTTTCTCTACCGAAAAGATTTATTACATTGCATACTTTTCATAAGATTTTCTATTCTGGTTTGATGAATCAGAATCAGGTGGAGCCCTGGAGCAGAGCTCTCAACAAACCCTTCCCGAATCGGCACCAAGCAACTACTAGTTATTTCACTACGAGGATATAATTATTTTTAATAAAAAAGTATGATTATTTATATCAGCTATTTGACACGTACATAAAAGGATATGGTAAAAATAAGAAATTCAACTATATATTGTATTAAAATTACTTGTAGTATGTGCTAAGCAAGAAATGTGTATTAATTTCTTTACCTAAATAATGGTTTTCTATTAATGTTATGCTTCTAATTCCTGCTGTTCAGTCAATTAGTAATAAACTTATGCTTCTACAGATTAAAATAACTTACTTCGTAAAGCGGAGATGCTTCCATTTTCTCATCCTTCTTATGTACAATAGAAATAATATTTTGTTTTAAATCACGACAGAGACAAATCCTGTAAACATTTCTCTTTGATATATGAGCACTTTGTTGGAGAAGAAGCAATAAATTCAACTTGGATGTATCATATTGGCTGCGTTTAGAGCGGAAGGGGAAGTTTACTGGTCAAGCATTTCGTATTCCTGGCAATGCTGCCAACATTCGCTTTCGGTTTACTGCTTCGATTGTTGGTTGAATCCTGGCAAAAACTCTTACGCCTACTTTATATTTACAAAAATCTACTCTACGAAAAACGTATAAAAACTGTGGTTTTGATCATACACCAGGATCTTCTGAGACGTGAGATAATATTAAAATGATGTAGCGAACCTTTAAAATTTGCCTAAGGTGTCCAGTTACTGAAGCCTATTTTTGTGTGTGTTTTTATTTGTAGAGTTTGAGACAGACAGTGACTAATTTATTGTATGGTTTTCCTGTTCTGAAAATATAGGTGATGTATAACTCATATGGAGGATTGAGTTTTTCAGTTATGGCCAGCTTAAAGGATCTGTAACTCAAATCTTATCAATAGAGATATAGCAAGTAAATGAATACGAAATAGCAAAGGAACGCATGCGTAGCCTACCTGTAAGACAAAGATATTAAATTTTGTGACGAAAAACCATTATCAATAATTTTAAAAAAATAATTTCGTACAGTTTGTTGACGTGGATGCTTTTTACAACTTCGGTCACAGTTTCTAAAAAAAGGGAAAAGCTTAACTCAAAATCGTATGTAGAAGCTCTCGTAGCTTCTAAGTTAGAAAAATATTTTCTAAAGTTAGATTTTATTAATCAACCTCGTCTAGTTATATTATGTAAATTCCTCTTAGAAAATATATAAGTAAAATAATCATTTATTTATAACATTATATATACAATATATAATAAATATAACGCAACTATCGACCGGGCCAGTAAACTCACCTCACATAGCAACCAGCAGGAAGAAAATGGACCCAGCATGTCACCAAGGACCCATTGACCTCAGGCTCTACGAGCTGTAGGAGTTTCCAAGCTCAGAATGCAGACTTGCCACGTCGCATCGGTGTGCTCCCAACACCGGAATGCCCTCTCTATGGACACGATGCGATTGATCATCTCCAGAAATGCAATGCACTTGACCATTCCGGAGATGATAATGACCCACTTAAGAAAGTTCGTATATACTATTCATCGCGTCACCAAATGTCTCAATAGCCAAAGGTGGGCGTTGACTAGTAAGTAAGTAGTTGTAATAAATATAAATGTGTATAATGTACTTGATTGCATATTTATACCTATAGATAAATATATGATATTTACTGATTTTTTAATGACTAATTCGATATCAACCTATCATTAGGTATTTTAAATTTTACCAATAGACTTGCGTACTGTTGAAATAGACAGAGATTTTTTGCAAGTAAATCCGTCTAGTAAATTGTTAAACTATTTTAGAAGATATTATTTGAATTATGTCTCATGGCTAATAATACTATATCTAAAGAATGTTAGCAGGGTTCTTCCCTGAGAACACCTCTGCAACTCTCAACAAACAGACTGGAGTATCAAACATTCTAATTGTAAATCTCAATATCATGATAAACTAAACGTTAGGAATTTATCAGTAGCTTGTTAGCATTTTAAAATCGTTTCCTGTGTTGTTTTATTTTTAGTTATCTCTAACGTAATGAGTTTTAAATCCTAAATTTTAAAAAATAACTAAAATTTCATTTTTGATTAAATTATTTTCAACGCCGGATGTAACTTAAAGATTTACAAAAACAATTATAATGCCTTCTGTATATTTTTTTATTTTAAGATTCATATTTAATAAATAATGTATAATTGATCAAATAAAAGCTTTGAATCAAAATCCTGTTGACCAATATTTCCAATGAAAGTATTAACGTCCGAATAAACGTAATTACAGACCTTTAATGTGAAATTCGTTTCCAAGTAACCACAAACGGAAATTTAAAACTTTCCAGTTCCATTAATGTGGAGACGTGAAATCTCCCCTGCTATTACCGCTAAAAGAACCTCCACCCTTTTCTTCTTCTCCCCTCCCCCACCCACTGGACAATATACGTTTCCGTTACGCTCAAGACAATATACAGTGACAGACTGGAATTTAAAAATTAACTAAGGCTTGTTTCGGATCACAAAGAGAGAATATTAATTATCACTCCTTTCAACTTTGATTACAAAAGAGAGTCTGGGGGCATTATTTTGTTAAGAGTGGCTAATTTCCTTTTTCGTAAGGGTAAATTTAGGTAGTAATTATTTCTAAATACCACAATATTTTTACTATAATATTTTGACAATAGAAGAACAGATGTGTGCGGGCGGACGTGTGCGCGTGTGTAAACGAGCACCATTATTTTTTAATTAAACCATTAAAATGAAATGGTTCTTAGTTATTTCTCTATATATTTCAACAAGAAAATATTTTTACTCGAGTTTTAAAATTATAATATGAAAAAGGTAATGAGTTATATTTGGAAGAAGTACAAAGAATTTATATCAAGTAAAAAACCTCTTGCTAAGCTATTTTATTAGAATTTCCTATGACTTAATCATAGTAAAAAAGCCATTATACGTTACATATAACTTACAGCAACTAAATGTCCTATCTAAGAATATATATCAAGGTAAAGGTTCCAAAGAAGAGGAACGAAGTAAGGGTTTTAGAAAAGATCAGAAAATATTTTAGGAAAAAGAAAAAGAAAAACAATAACTTAATTTCCCCATCAAAAATACATTGAACAAAAAACTAAATTCAATGATGCTATAATAATTGGAATGAGCTTCGTTCTTTAGAGCATAATAATATTATAAGCAATAAAAATAAGAAAATGATAAAAATATACGAACTTTCGTATAAAACGTTTATGATCACTTTCTGTAGGCCTACGTTCGTTTGAGCCTCATAATATTATAAGCAATAAGAATAAGAAAATGATAAAAATATACGAACTTTCGTATAAAACGTTTATGATCACTTTCTGTAGGCCTACGTTCGTTTGAGCCTCATAATATTATAAGCAATAAGAATAAGAAAATGATAAAAATATACGAACTTTCGTATAAAACGTTTATGATCACTTTCTGTAGGCCTACGTTCGTTTGAGCCTAATAATATTATAAGCAATAAGAATAAGAAAATGATAAAAATATACGAACTTTCGTATAAAACGTTTATGATATCTTTCTGTAGGCCTACGTTCGTTTGAGCCTAATAATATTATAAGCAATAAGATTAAGAAAATGATAAAAATATACGAACTTTCGTATAAAACGTTTATGATCACTTTCTGTAGGCCTACGTTCGTTTGAGCCTAATAATATTATAAGTAATAAAAATAAGAAAATGATAAAAATATACGAACTTTCGTATAAAACGTTTATGATCACTTTCTGTAGGCCTACGTTCGTTTGAGCAAATAATATTATAAGCAATAAAAATTTGAAAACGATAAAAATATACGAACTTTCGTATAAAACGTTTATGATCACTTTCTGTAGGCCTACGTTCGTTTGAGCAAATAATATTATAAGCAATAAAAATAAGAAAATGATAAAAATATACGAACTTTCGTATAAAACGTTTATGATCACTTTCTGTAGACCTACGTTCGTTTGAGCAAATAATATTATAAGCAATAAAAATAAGAAAATGATAAAAATATACGAACTTTCGTATAAAACGTTTATGATCACTTTCTGTAGGCCTACGTTCGTTTGAGCCTAATAATATTATAAGCAATAAGAATAAGAAAATGATAAAAATATACGAACTTTCGTATAAAACGTTTATGATCACTTTCTGTAGGCCTACGTTCGTGTATAACAATGAGTAAATCTTAACGTTTTTATCGATATCCTAAAAGCTTTCACCAAGAAACGTTGAAACACGTGATTAATCAATGAAACTATGCAAATGAAGAATGTAACGTTACCGGGATGGGTGGAATTATTTTGTGGGTAAAAAACATTGTCATATTCCAAATTGTCAGAGCGTCAAGCGTATTACTTTATAAAATTAAGAAACTTCTTGTATGTTAAAAACTTACAAAATGTCATTATTGTATATTTAGGGTTTCTGGAAAAGTTTCTATTCTAAAACTTCATATTACTTTCAACTACAAACAATAGGTAATTTTAATGTTCAGCTCCAAGTAATAGTTAAGAGCTCATCTTTTTACTAGGGAATCTTAAATTCAAATTGATTTCATCATAGATTTCGTTCTGGATCAAACGATGAGAGTAAATCAGCACTTCAAGGTTAGTCAAAAGTTAGGCCTTTTAATCTATGACTGAATAAGGAGTCAAGTAGAAGTAGTAACAACATACCAAAAGAGTAACAATCAAAAAAATTATTATTAATACAAAATATAAGAGAATTATTATTAATAATAACTGTATTAGTAACAGCAATATTATAATATTAATAATAATAGAAGTATCTTTATTATTATTATCAGCAGACCTATTATTATTATTATTACAATAATAATGTTGAAAAATATCTAAAATTTCAAACAATCTGATTAAACTATTGGTCACATGATAAAGTTGTATGTCCCTGTCATATATAAAGGTAGTAAAAAACCTAAAAACTAAATAAATAAAATATGTATTTTTTGGATTGTGTGTATTTCGGTTCCTCGCATCTCATCTATGCTCTTTTTTCTCTTTCGTATATTTCGCAGAAATTTTTGAAACTTTCCATAAGTACAGATTTCACATGTTGAAAGACACATTTAATTACGTTTTCTTGCTTAACAGTGTATATACACATTCGTCTATATTTTGTGTGACTTTTAAATTGGTAATGTTCGTCTGCATTTTAGACGTCATTATTACAAAACATATTGAACGTGATGCGACAGAACAACCTTCGTTATAAAGCTTATGAAAACATGATAAAGAGTACAGAATTTATAGAAAACCAAAGTAATTATGTAATAAACAAGGTTCATAATATATATTTATGTATTAATTTTAATTGATAGAGTGATGTATTCAAATACATACTTTTCCTTTTTTTCTTCTACAAAAAAATTTTAAAAAATATAAAATAAGAAGTGTATTTAACAAGCGTTTTAAAGCTATAGTTGTGGATTGCAAATTAGTTTGCCTTCGCAGATGCCTATGTTTGGATCAAAACGTAAAGTATAAATACACGAGACTAAAATAAAAGTTGATTAAATTTAAAAATAAATTCCTTCAATGTTAATTGAAAAAAACGTTCAATGAAACGTGTGGACAAAAACTTTGTAAAGTTAAAGAAATTTTACAATGTTGCCGAACTAATTTCCTTGAAACTTTGTTTTGGAAAAAGAACTTTATGAATAATTTGACGGATATTTAAGAAAACTTATCTCTCCCGGCGTTCGTTTTATGTGAAAGCGTAAAGGTGGGCAATTTCTCAGCAAAACTTCATCAGCAGTAAATAAATGAAGCTTGTATAAATAGTCTAAGAAAATCCATTACTCAAAGGAAGAAAACAATGCTGAATTACCCCCATTTCAGTCAAATGAAACCGTTATTTAAAACGGGTTGCTTTGAATTAATGCGGGTTGATTAATTTGCTTCCTCCGGAAGACAGAGGGAGGCTTTAAATGTCTGCAACAATACAAAGGCAAATGTAAATGCTTTTATGATTTAAAAGTTTTGCTTTTTTATTCAGGTAACCAGGTCGTGACGACAAGTGTACAAGTGTCCTTTTAAACGCTGTAACAGTCATTTAATTTGATAGAAATAAAATGGGAAATATTTTGAGTAACACAATCTAGTTTACAATGAAATAATATTTCTCACATTTATTTTCTAAGATTTACACTTCAATTAGCTCTTCCTCTATGATTTGGTTCTTTAAATACTCAAAATCTAACTCATATAAATTTGTAGGCATCGTTTATATTTGTAGGGGAAAATTTGTAGACATCGTTTATATTTGTATGGGAAAATTTGTATTCTTGATAGAAGTACTTGCAAGTATTGTTTTATAAGTATACACGTATTTTAAAATAATAGGATGTATTTAGTGTGTGAAATATAAATAAAATATTGCGTTGATAAATTTCACACACAAAATATTTTAATTCCACAATTTATTACAGTGATACCATCAGTATCATACCTGATTATAATAATTTCATTAAATAGGACAGTTTTAGTGCCGTAACATTTTTGAGTTTTGTACAAAGACAGTTTTTTACCAGGAATACATACGCTTTAAACCCTATGAAACATAACTTTTTCATTAAATCCCTTTAAGTAGGTCAAGTACAATAACATTTGACATATTATGTTGTAATATATTTTATACTTATTTTTATTTTGTTTTGGTGATCATAGAGGTTTCCATGTTATAATTATTATTGTTTTCACCTTTAAAATACGTTTACTTCTACTTCATACTTTTAAGAAGCCACTTTTTACTCCTACTTCATACCTTTAAAAGGCCACTTATCACCGTCTTCCACTGAGTCAGAAATTTGACGTCGGTTATTGCAAACTAAGAACCGATCATTTCAGAGCGATGAAGATTCTCCCTAACTAGACCAGGACTTACGTTCCCTGGAGAAACTGTCAGGATGGCAGTCTAACGCTGAAACATATTCGAATGCCCAGCACTCACGCCACAAATTTGGAATGGTGTCACATAAAGACCATCTGAGAGCTGACATCTTCAGTCAAAAGGCGCCGAGACTTTCGATATGATCTAAAACTCCATGGAATCGAAACCAACAACAATAAGTTTCCTAATGAGATATTAGGTGATAGCAGTAACTTATAGATATTTCAGGTCTTTTTTTGTTAAAAACATGTCAAAATTTAGCTTAAACAATAACCAAAAATAATTAATTAAGTTCTAAATTAAAAAATACGTCATTATTTTTAGTTATTATTTTTTTTTAATGCAATTATTAAATGGCGGCAATATATCTCCTGTTGATAGTTTCATAAATGTTTAGATGTATTGTATTGTTCTTTGGAGTTGAGTAATAAAAATATATTTAACATTATACAATAGTTTTATAACGTTTAGACCTATACTCGACAAATTTATTTGCCCAATTAAACCATGAAAAAAACGTAATATTCTTTAGTAATAAATTCCATTTTGTATCACTGAATATAGGAAAAGGATTCATTGGTATGCGGACTAGAATCATATCGTTTCAAAAACATTTATATCAAACTGTAAATAGTGTTTAGATTAAAATATCGCATGGTATTTATTTTCACATGTGATAGTAATGCAGCTCTTACACAAAGCTACATAGCTTCATGAATCCGCTGATATCTAATAGAAAACAAAATAAGCACGACGACATACTTGTTTTTTGTTTGTTTGTTTGTTTTTTTTTTTTTTTGAGGTAACACAATGAGAATGTGTTTCTTATTTCCTTATGTAATCATATAACCATGGTAAAAATTAAAATTTTACATTATATGGAATTAGGAGATATTTTTTTTTAAATCCCTCAGATTGTAATACTTTTAATTAATTTCAACCGTTTAAACATAATTTCACAATTGGCTATTTACCGACAATTACTAATATTGTGTAATAAGTAAGTGGTTCATTTTACTACATTAGCTGTAATCGATTCCTTAATAGTAACACATCAAACGATATAAAGTATAAAACACAATTTTAAACCAAGGAGTTGGCTAAACTGCTACAGTTACGAAAACGTTTCAATGAAACACCATAAATCAGAATGATCCCGAATGGTTTTCTCCATCAGGAATTAGTTCTTGTTTTATATCTGGGTGTCGAAAAAGAGGACAACATTTATAGAGCTTGAACGGAAATAGTTAGGAATAGATTTCCTTGACAGCATATAAATCAGAAGGTTTGCAATTGGTTTCTTGTACATAGAGTCAGTTCATGTTTTAGCTCTGTTTAAAGAAAAAGAGGAAAATATTTATAGAGGTTAAACGAATGCAGTTATGCATTGATTTCCAACAACCTCTATAGTTCAAAGTGTTTCTGCCATTTGTTTTCAGTATGTTGAGATCCTTTCAAGCGTCACAGATGCCATCACGTTTTCATAACATTGTTGGTTTGGATCAATATCATTGTGGGACGCAATTTGCACACGTAACGATCAGCCTTTAGAGACCAAATCCAATATTAATCCTTTTAGATTAGTTTTTACTTTTATAAAGGATTTACTATCTGGGCTTTTTGCATTCAATTAATGCAGATTATAAACCCGGATGCTCTGTAAATGAGCAAATTAAAACATTTATTCCGCTTCAGCTTTTCCTTTATCTGATAGTTTGTGCATATTTCCAAGCTCTTTTATTTTCATACGATTGTTTTACATTTATTTATTAACAATAATAACATAGTTGTTTTTCTTTTTCCAAATTTATGTCTGACGTTCCTAAAAATTAACGTTATATTTATTTATTTCAATTAGAGTAAAATTGTGAAAAGTGTTGAAATTATTCAACACTGTAAAATTAGATTTATTTGTGTTGTAAAATGTATTAAAAAATACATACCATTACACACACACACACACACACACACACATACACACACACACACACACACACACACACACACACACACACACACACACACACACACACACACACACACACACACACACACACACACACACACACACACACACACACACACACACACACACACACACACACACACACACACACACACACACACACACACACACACACACACACACATACACACACACACACACACACACACACACACACACACACACACACACACACACACACACACACATAATCCGCTCATATATTTAGATAACATGTTGAGGATATTAAAAATACATTCTAGTTAAATAAAATAAGTTCCAAAGTATTGTAATTCCACAAATACATAAATAGTAGATTTGAATAAGTAGGTATTATTTGGTTTGTCTGCATTGCTTTTCTATATATATTATATTCAAATGATTCATTATTTCTAGTAATTGCAATATCTAAATAATTTAGTTGAATTGATAATAATACAAAATTAATATCATTTGACGTTACTAACATGTATAATAACATACCTATAATGAAAACACTTGAAATAATAAAAAATAATATAGATACATTTGAAAAAGATAACACATTAACACGAGAAATAATAAATACATTAAAAATCATATTAAATCAAAATTATTTTTTAAATAATAATAACATTTATAAACAAAAGGATGGATTAACAATGGGCTCTCAAATGTCCAGCATATTATCGGAAATATTTTTACAAAATATAGACATTGAAAAAGATAAGATTATTAAAACATATGATCAAAATGCACACTGGTTTAGATATGTAGATGATGGATTATACATATCAAATAATTATGGTTTAAATATTGACAAAATATTAAAATGTATAAATAAAATACACGAAAATATAAAATTTACTCATAAATTTGAATAAAAAAATAAACTAAATTATTTAGATTTAAATTACTAAAAATAATGAATCATTTGAATATAATATATATAGAAAACCAAGGCAGACAAATCAAATAACACCTAATTATTCAAATCATAGATACAAACAAAAAATGGCAGCGCTTTATAATTTACTACATAGAATGCACAAAATACCAATGAACTTAAATGATCAAATACAAGAGAAATATATAATATATCAAATTGGTTTAGAAAATGGACATAAAAGAAAAACTATAGATACGATAAATAATAACATAATAAGAAAACAGAAACTCGAAAATAACTTTGTACCTAATAAGAGAGAAAATATTTGGACAACTTTTACATTCACTGGTAACGAAATAAATAAAATTACAAGATTATTTAAAGAAACAAATTTACAAATTACATATAAAACTGATAATAAAATTAAAAATTTAATAAACAATAATAAAAATCAAAATAATATGCACGAAAGAAGTGGAGTACATAATATAAAATGTCAATCTTGTAATAAATTATATGTAGGACGAACAAAAAAGAAATTAAAAGAAAGATACAAAGAACATTTAAACGCTTATATCAAACCAAACATATACAAATCAAATTTAGCTACGCATTGTATTAATAATGGACACGAGTTTCCGGAAATAGAAAATATGGAATTAATAAAAGAATTAAATAAAGGATTAAAAATGAATATATTTGAAACATTGAAAATGTATAAGCATAAAGTTAAAGACAAATTAATTGATGAACAAATTGAAGTGAGATCAAGGCACCAAACTATTTATAAGGTCATTGATGTTATAGAAAAAATTAGATAAAGTGCAATACTTATAAACATATGGTCGTTTGTAGCACATATGATTTAATTTTGTAAAAATATTTTATTATATAATTTTTTTCCTGAAGATGCTGGTACTATTTTATCGGCGAAAATCTTTGAATAAATACATTCATTAAAAGTATTCTTGTTTTTGAAATATTTTAAATTTATTAATTATATATATACATATACATATACATATATATATATATATATATATATAGAGTCTATATATATATATATATATATATATATATATATTGTAAAACTTAGATGAATTATTTTTTCTTGTTGAATATGTATGGTGACATAAAATAATTTTCATAAACAAGAATATACGAATATTACTTCATTTTATTGTTCATTGAAGCTTTTCGCTAATTTACATTATTAGCATTTTCAAAATATATGAATCACTGTCCAGTTATGTGGCCAGAGTAAGACCTGAGTCTTACTCTGGTCACATAACTGGACAGTGATTCATATATTTTGAAAATGCTAATAATGTAAATTAGCGAAAAGCTTCAATGAACAATAAAATGAAGTAATATTCGTATATTCTTGTTTATGAAAATTATTTTATGTCACCATATATATATATATATATATATATATATATATATATATATATTGTTGGAATTAAACTGTTCCAGTAAAAAATAAAGTAAACCTATTTACTGAAAGGGTCTCAAGCTTTTCGCCACCTATATTGCTAGCTAAAGCAGATTATGCGATCGATAAGGTATCACGTTTGAAAACTGAATTACAATTGTAAAAATATTGAAATAAGTCACAGTATTATAAACTAAAGTGAATTTAATTTCCTGTCAGTATTTAAGCTATCAATCACCTAAAATATTGTTACGCTTTGATCTAATAGGGGTTTGTTCCTATATCAATAATCACTTGACGCCTCTAAGATTTCTTCATCGATGTTATATTATATCCATGAACTCCATTACCATAATTTTCAGCCACTTCTTAACATGTCTAAGCAATTTCGTATTTTTAATATAGCGATGTGTTCTGCCGATGTAATAGCGATAGATTTAAATAATAAATAAACGGCTGTTTGAAGGCGTTTAATTCCTTTTTTTATCCGTCATTAAGTGTTGTGTTTTTGCTTTACCTAGCATTTACCGAAGTCCTGGCATTTGTTTTTTGAAATTCCAATGTTATGTAAATTTTAAGGATTTGAAGTTATAGAATATTGTTAATTTTGTTTTTAGTAGTATAATATGTCAGAATTTTTTTTTGTGTGTTTTTGAACAATATATTAATTGGATAAATTTCGTATGGTGTGAAAGTAAATGCTGACTATATTGATTTATATTTATATATAAGCTTTCTATATCATATATTTCAGATATTAGGAGTAATTTCAAGTTAAAACCTAATGGTATTATTCAGAAATGTATTCGGAAGTAATATTGAAGTAAAAATATTATTAGGTGATACGGGAAGTCATGAGAAAATTTGGTGGTGACAAATAGAAACTTTTAAAAATAAACCTAATGAACACTTTTTGTAGAGTAATATTCTCTGCGAATATAAGATACCTTACATTAAGGTTGGTAATACTGGTAATGCTGTATTGTGTAATAATTTTATGCACTTGTTTTCATACAAAGTACTAAGTAGATAAAGTTATACAAAGTAGTAGGCATCCGAAATAACAGGTTTGGACAAGTTTGGGTACATAAAAATAATTTTCCAAAGTAGGCAACTGTTGTAGGGTGAAAGGGCTTCAGTTTTGGAACATTAAAACTGATCAGGATATGTGTTGTTACATTATAGTCTGGATCCAGATGTAACTTTAGACATCAATCGGTTAGTTTTATTTTTTATTTTGGCTAACAAACCGGTTCCAAACTTAAACCAGCTGGATAACATAGAGTTACAACCATACTGAAGTTAAGCATAAAGTACTTTTTTAAAGCTTTTATAAAATTGACTTTATGAGGTTTAATGTTTTTAAAGATATGTTTGTGTCAGGGCGGAGATTTAATACTTTTTTCGTATTCCATAGGATTATCCGTGTCGCTTAGTAAATTGCTTTTGCAATACGATTTCCTTTGGGTAACTGATAGATACGAAATACAATTTTCCCAAGTTTCTTTTCTTCCCCTATTCAGCTTTTGTTAGTTTCCTCTCGTGCATTTCCTGAAATGTCTGATTCTCACCGTATAATTTCCGGCCATACTCTAGGATATCTTCTTCTTAGATATACAGCACTTTTCCGTCTCTATTTCGTTTTGTGAATTCAATGTATTCCTGTTCCGTGTTTAAAATAGTCATCAACGATTGGGTTTGCAAATGTATGTAACCATAAGAGCATATTGTCCTAACTGGTTATGCAGATCATATTATCTCATCTGTCCCTATAACTCAGGGTTTGCCGTTTTCTCTGCTCTTCCAAGTACTTCAACGACAGCTATGTATACGGAAGCAGCCTTCAAAGGATGACATCATAATTATTTGTTGTAGAACCAAGAAACCTTTATGTCTCTTAATTTGCCCTATTTATACATTCAAAACCTACTTACCTTTACTCCGTTAGAGGATAGGTTTACTTCAAGTACACGACCTTACACACTTAGTGTATGCTCTACCTTTATCCTCTACCAGAGGGTTTTATGTCCCTACCATAGTTGTATCTATGTTAACAATTCTTTCCTATCTTTAATAGTTGAAAATGGTCATACTCGCTGGACGAGAACTTTCTTGTTCACCGGAAATAATCCTGCTTCTTGTGACAAGTATTTCGTGCATGGAGAACAGTCCAATATTACCTGAGCGCTATGAGTAATGAAACGATTGTTTATAGATATTCAAGGTCAGGTGGGAGATCGTTTCATTTTGTTATCCCCTGACAGTGAATTTTTTGTCAATATTTATTGTTATTCTTTCGCCCGTGTTTATGACTTTATTCTACTTTAAATTGTGCACAGTTCTGATTATATCTCCTTGTACCTTTACTGTAACTATATTTAGTATTTACACAACAGTAATATTTTTTAAACAGGTTTTTTTAATTTGTATTATGTGTGTTAACATATCGATTATGAAAATGGTGAAAATGAAATTCCATTCTTCTTACGATCTATGTTTACGCTATTGTAAGTTTTTCTATCTACACCCTAACTTACATTTCTTATGTTGATTTAAAGTTTTCAATTTTTAAATTATTTTTTATTTTTAATGATATTGTTATGTCAATTCCTTAGTTATGTCTAATTTCATTTAACATTCGTTTAGTACGACCAGGTGCAAAGGGTAAATTTTGTAGAACAGGTAGGTCTATACTATCGTACACGAGTATGTAATAATATAAAATCCCTACCATCCCCATTTATATCAACAATTCTTTCTTGGTTCATGTAGGCAGTAATAGTCATATTTGTCGGTCGTCTTTGAACTGCAACAAAATAAGAACAATAATAACATTAATAGTAATAAAAACAATAATTATTATGAATATCATCAATATGTATACATTATACCAATTACTGCTCAGGTTTGTGGTAACAATAACTAAAAAACTAAGCTCTGAAGATATTTCTAAGAATCTTGAAGTAGAAGAATTTATGGAAAAATTTTATTGAGCAAACATTACCCAAAAGTAATTAGTTTTACAAACAAATTTAATTTTCAAAACAAACGCCAAAGAAATATTAATTTTCAAATGAATTTTAAAATTAATTAAAACCAAAGTTGAACAGAAATTTGCTTTCCGCTTCACAACCTGCTAACCAATAATTTAACCAGTGAAGTATCATCACAAGTCCGTATCTCGCTTTGAGTCAATTATGCACAACGCCCCCCCCCCTGCTTCTACCCGCTGGTCTCTGCTTGATGAGAATAATTTATAAGTTATTTCCGACTGAAACGATTTCGGTCTGAAAGCGACATCTGAAACTTTCACAAAGTTAATTTGCGTTAACAAAGTATTTATCAATTCATGAACGCTAATGTTGGTTCAAATTGTGTTTGAAGTTGTATTGTTACGTATTTAAGCCACTTCTAGCGACAGTTACCGGCATTTCATTGGTGTTTAACCACTGACTATCCCACTATTGGGGATTCGTACTTTGTCGTAATCCCTAGACAGTGTTTCAGCTGCGTGGGATACAGATTGGCTACGTCTAATAAGAGGGATGAAATCCTCTTGTGTATAAACTATTTTCTGCTTCATCCGGAAAACAGACCTTAGACTGAAGATTATATAATAAGTTTGCTCACGTATGTAATTAATAAATAAAACAAACACAGAGAATTGGAAATTTAGTACCAGTTGAAAGCTTCAATAGAGTCTTGAATTCTGTAGTCCCTTACGTTCGGTGTATCTTAATTAATCACTTTAACATTATTTTATGACTATCCTAACTTTACATTTTGTAAATGTATGATGAAGATTTCCACATAGCGATCGAAAACGTTCTGTCTCAGTAAGTTTTCATAAATTTACAAAATTTAAAGTTCGGATGGTCATAAAATAATTTTAAAAGGCTTAATTGAATGGATTGGTAGTATACACCTGAGCGAGTATGTCGAGCAGTAAGATAGATGTGACAAGCTCACATGATTCGATATTTATATTGTCTAAAAATAACAATAAATTGGAATAACTAGAAAAACTTTATTTTTTGTATTTGCCTCATATTATTGAGTACTTTCTAACTTACAACAGTGAAATTTCGTATACAGTTTGTTTAGAAAAAAACTTGGTTTTCGCCGCAAAAAAGCTGTGTTTCTGTTTTGTAATGTTACATTCTAATTGTTACCCTCCATACCTACCCCTACATAGAGTCCAGTGGAGAGACCTCGATGGAATACTTATACTAACAAATTTATTCTACTTTCTCCACTATTTTTCTCTTTTACCAATTTTTCGTCACATTGGACACCTGGTCTGGGCCCCAGATCCCTCTCCCTCTAATGCCAGGGATCGTCTGGAGAACTACCTCCATCTCACATGCTCATGCGATTACTAACACTAAGGGCGTTAAGGAAGGAGGATAGATTGTCCGTGTACCAAGCTATTAGACTCTTTCCATGGACATCAGGAAATAGTGGAATGAAACACTGCGGTACGTGTCACGGGAGAGCGCGATGAAAAAACCTGATAAGAAAATAGCACTGCCTGGAAAAATCCACTAATAGATCATGCAGGGACCCTGAGGCCTAGGATATCCTTATGCCAAAGGATAAGGATAGAAATACCTCGAGTGAGGCTTTGATGAGGTGACAAGCGCTTCTTCTTCTGTAGCCTACTCGAATCTGAAATGGGCATTCAAAAATAAATTTGTAATTCCGTTGGGGCTTACTGAGTCCCTCGGGATGTGCCTCCGCTTCATTGAAACAAAGCAGTTCGTTGTAATATGTACAAGTGATGTGTCCAGATCCAACAGTAGGCTCTAAGCCACTAATCTGGGTGGTTTTATGTCTTATCTTTTTCTTAAGGTCATTATATGTTGCCAACGACATTGCATTATATAGTTTATAATTTTTTTTCGCTTGTTTTACGGTTATCAATTGCACTGTTAATAATTATATTTGTAAGTTCGAAATTATGAGCTAAACTAAACATATAATAATTATAAGTTAAAACTAATAAAGTAAAGAATGTGGTTCTTTAACAAAATTCAAAAATAAACATGACGCCTATTCTTGTATTATTTAAACCTATTGCAAGTTTATAAAAACGAAACTTCTATTGCTCTAATATAATGGAGTTTCTGCTAATTGAGCTTTTTTATTTTATTCTATTTACAATTTATTACGACAAGTGAAATTATTGGTGATCAACCCTTCTTGAGTAAAATCATGTGCCAACTTTACTGGGAGATCCTTTCTCGTATAACAAAATAAAGGATTTTTCTATATGATTTTAGATTCCACTTAGATTTTAAATAATGTTTGTATAATAAATACTACCAGAATATGAATTGAATAATTAGGTATTATCTGTTATAAACTCCAGTATCACAAATGTTTATTTTACTGCCATAGAAGAAATTAGGCCTGAAACTAGATCGATCGTTTAATACTATATTTGGTTTACGCTTTATACGCTTTATATCTTAAGGCCAAAGAAAGTGGAATATGTACTTCAAAGGTACGTCTTGGATCAAGGAAACAGAATATTTCTTCTAAGCTGTAGTGTCTAATCGTACAGTTTCGCCGTAGAATATTTCTTCTAAGCTGTAATGTCTAATCGTACAGTTTCGCCGTAGAATATTTCTTCTAAGCTGTAATGTCTAATCGTACAGTTTCGCCGTAGAATATTTCTTCTAAGCTGTAATGTCTAATCGTACAGTTTCGCCGTAGAATATTTCTTCTAAGCTGTAATGTCTAATCGTACAGTTTCACCGTAGAATATATCTTCTAAGCTGTAATGTCTAATCGTACAGTTTCGCCGTAGAATATTTCTAAATGTCCGAAATATGGGAACAATAGACCTGTTCCTTGTCACCTAATCAACCGTGAAACACAGAATCATTACGGTCCACCGGAAATTTACATTTCACTTAGTTTCTCTACGCTCTAGCAAATTAACTACTGATGGTGTTTGACAATCGGCTCAAAGCCAACTCGAATATTGCTCCCTCCTTGCGGCATGTCATTATCTTCCGGTTATTATATTCTCCTGCGTAAATGAACTTGGAAATCCCGGAGAGACTTCTGATACACCCGGTATTAGATACAAGAGTACATCTACTTCGTGTGATCCAGTGGATATTCGTACACGTATGTGCAGTCGTATCGGGAGCTCATCGCGTCGTGTGTTTATATATAATGTAGTTCTGTTAGTTTAAATCTATATAAAGAAGCGCATCGAATAAATGTATTTAAATAAATATGTACAATCAGTAGTTTATATATGGAAAAGTATCATGTCACATTTGAAATATTTTTATGTATATTTTTTAATATAAAAAAGAAATATTTTTTTTTGTAATTTGTTATTTTCAGAATTGTTTTGTAAAAATATTTCTAGTAGATTTTCTACATGTAGATTTTTGTGTATCCGTGAATTTATTTATAATTAAAACTAGATGTAATTGTTCAGATATTTTTCTTTTTACTAATAACACTATTTTTCACTTGTAACAAAATGTATTTTAAGGGCAAAATTTATTTGTTATTTAACAATGAACATCTTGCATAGTTACCGTTAGAGCCAAATATAGGCTACGTGAAATTGGCCTTCCTTTTACATTTTTATTTCAAAACATGAGTTTTGATAAAGTATTTAAATATTGCTTCCTTTGGTATGCCTTCTGTCTTCGTGGTAATGCCTCTCATCCTGTTTGGTCCTATCGGTAGAAGCTGGACTCGTCTAGGTTGGTCTGGAAACCACCAAGTACTTTTCATCTTCTCTATTTGGAGGTGTGATCTTGAATTAGCTTCGTTTTTTAATTTCTTACAGTATCTTGAATTTATATTGACGAACGGATTTTAAATTTTTTACTGACTGACGTGTTGAAAATTTTACTTTTGAAGACAGTTCTGTTACTTTCTAGAAACGTTTTTCGGCGGAAATACTCAAAAAACCGACTAATAGGTTACCTGGCGGAGTAAAAACTGTAGTCTTAGTCTCCTAGGGTTTCTCTTCATGCACCTTGAAGAATATCATCGATGTTGGCCCTCTCTGCAATTGTATCTCCTCTCTCTCTAGCGACTTTTCTAAGACTGTCCTAGCTTGCAATTTTCTTCACATTGTGAGTTTCTTTACCTTTTTGGACTATGTTCCTACTATCAGTATGTCCCATCTGCAGACATCTTCCGCCGTTAGCCGTGTATTGCCACATCAAATGCTTTATAAAAAATTATTTGGTATTTCTTTATAAAATTTTTTAATTTTATTTCTATTGATTTAGATAATTGTACGTTGTAGGTGTTAACAATTTGGCCTTACCTTTCATTTTCCTTGAGTTGTTATTCATTTTGGTTATATTGATGATTTTAAACTCCTTATAACTTTAGTTTTAACTATTTTTAATTTATAAACTATTTAAAAATTTAGTTATGACTATCATAAGCTTCAAATGGTATATCTGCGCGTTTGAGCGTGTGTGCGAGTGCGTATGTATGTATAGAATTCGTTAAAATCCTGATTCTTAAAAAGTAGAAAAATATTCATTGCGTTGAAAAGTGTGTGTTTATATTATCTAATACTTTCGTAGCATTAAATTGTAAGCCTTTACATTTTCCAACTCTGAAACTCATTTTGCTGTCGATTTTCTAACAATCGATGGAGAGTTTTATTTAAAATATTATTTGATAAGATCGATCGATGAGTATACGTTGTGACGATATGGCAAGGCTGTGTAACTGTGTTGAAATAATTCCGTCAAGTTTACTTTAATAAAACGCTCTGACACAGGAATTTAAATGAACTGTGACGAGGCAATTTCTCTTGCAGTGTAACTTGAATTCATCTCCGTTAGATGAGATAAAAGGCGCATTGTTTCTCCTGCGATACGACGCTCTGAGGTCCTGACTTGGCAACACTGGCAGGAATACGAAATGTGCGCCCTGTGTGCCTCACCCCCTGGCCGCATCTCTCCAAACGCAAGCAGGGATCACACCGTTAAATTTATCGCTTATATATTTCCACAAAAATCTCATAAATCGTCAAAATGCATTTCAACAAAAAATATGTCCAAGCATTGAAATAACAGGATTAAATGTTCGGGAAAATGTTCAACAAATTTCATGTTTTACGGAGTTTGTAAACAAAAACATCATTGTTATATTCACACTCTCTGCAAGCGTGAGGGTTTTTCAAACATTATCAATTCATCTCAAGTATGTGGACTATTATGAGCAAACTTATTATTTACCACTAGCCATTAAAAAAACATTTTTTAACGTAATTATTAGTCAATAGAATAATAATTTATTTGCAAAATATTCTATCTTATAAATTTTCATAAAACATTGCACAGTTAAGGGAATTTTGTATGAGTCCGAAGCATACAGTTATTTTCCAAGTGCCTCTTACACAGATGGGGAAAATAATTTAACAATGCTTCAAAGTTCAAGTACAAGCTCAATAAAAAGTACACTTATTTATTTCACTTTATATTTTCAAAGCTTTTAAATTGCTAACAAGAATAGTTTACAATTGTTCAGCTTTAGCCTATACCTGATTCCTGTTCTCTATAGCTATATTTAAAAAAAAAAGTTGCACATGTGTACTGTTGATCTACAAACTTGTTGAATTTCTTAAACTCTATTATAGATATATAAATTGTGTATATATAGTATTTAATAAATATTATTGATATATAATATTTGTCTTCGAAAAACCGATGATTTATTTTTTTATCTACAGGATAGTAAGTCTCTTAGGAACTCGGTAATTGAGGTATTAGGGATTGTATCTCCGAATGTTTGAACATTTTATTCCTGGAAAAAACGTGACAAATTGCGATAAAACTAGTTGCCTTTTATTTTACTTAGAGGGTGATAAAAAAATGAGCGTGTAAAGGCGTGGAGTTAGTTGCCAGTAACAATTTTTAGTTTAGGTAAAATAATATGATTTACCATTGAGCCGTTCGGGATAATATAGAATGGATTTGATTAGGGTTTCTATAACCCATTAAGTGAGACAAGTTTTGTTATTAGAGTATTTCCACAAATATTGGCATCTTACTTGATAAGGAACCAAAGTTCGCATTTTCGTAACCTTATTTTAGTAACATATGGAACTTACTTCACAAGAAAATGGTTATAGCTGATGAAAGCCCGCACAGCATTAGAATCACACACTTCAAGCCTATGTTTTCATTTGATGTCGTGCCAGTCGGAGATAAAGGTTTGGCGAGCCCGTGGATGTAGACAGTCTGTCTTGTAGAGATGGATGCGGGTTGGAGTACAGGAGCGGGCTGTTTGTGTTTGGTCTGGAATTAAGAAGGGTGTTTTGTTGCTTAGGGACGTTTACTTGGTAGGACATTATAAATATTCCCTACTGCGACCCCTGGTTTGTTTATCGTAGAGCCTGGCCCTTGATATGCCATTGATTCTTTATTTTTACCAAAAGACTCAATTGATAAAACTGTTTTAAACTGTTCTAGGACAAAATTAGGCAGACCTTTAGGAAAATAATCCAGTTGAAGTTGGTATATGACATGTGTATTTTATAATTTTAAGAAATCAACATATATTACTAATATTGTCTGAGAAAGATGTAAGAGGCCTGCAATATAGGGTGAATGAAGGTAGCGATATAAACCCCAGATATTTAATATAGAGGAGTTATTCTGGTTTAGCGTGTTTAGGACCGCAAAGCTGAAGCAAGCCTACTCTCCATCAGGGATATAAATAAGTGTTTACCATCTACTTCCCCATTCTAAGAAACAGAATATAAAGGGATCTGAAAGTATTATTTAAGAATAAAGAAAGAGTACTTTAATCAGGGAACGTTACGTCACCGATTGGTCCAGGTGACTTACATGAATTAGTCCGTTCTCGAGGGAGCAAAGAGAGGTCTAATCATAATGATGTCTAAACAAAGAGTTCAAACAATTGAATCATTTTAAATAAAATATATTCTTTAGTGCTTCTCGTTAGATTTACTAGAAAACTTTTATTTTAAATTCATTCTTTAATATTTTACCAATCTTATTTATTTACGACGAAATTTTCGTTTGCAAGAGTGTTAATCACTTATAGTTGTTAACCTAATTTTTTTATATTTTAAAGATGCTTGTTGTAATCATCTTGTATTCACTGTTTAAACTATAATTAAATGATACTTAACTAAGTGAATACTCAAAGTCTTACTTGCTTCTCCATTAGAGGCTTTGCTTCGTGTAAGGAACGATTGTTTCGAAACGCGTCAGCAAGTAAACCCATTACGTATTCTTTTAGTTAGGTATCATTTAATTATAGTTTTATATTTTACCATCTTATCGTTATCAATTGTTAGATTTAACTTCATTGTGTTTAACGGTTCTATCTTATCCTGATTAAAAGGCTACTTCGAGTAGACGGTGAGCGGGAAATGCGTGAAAAAAAAGGGCGAGTGAAGATTGCGAGCGGGAAATATGTGACCTACTACTAGACTGAGTAAACATTGCGGAAGAAAAGGATAATACTAGCAGCACTACTACCGGACCGAGAGAACATTACGCGTGGAAATTTTGTGAACTACTTTTATTGTGCTGCTAGTAATCCCCTCTTAAGACACAATGTTTATTCAGGTTTAATATTGTTTTGTATAAGTTGAGCCAATTGATTAAAATAATCTGTATTATTTCAAAGACTCACATGAAACAATAAAAAGGTCTATATTTGCGTCGACAGTTTTGACTTTTAGCCGTAGTTTAACTCTTGTTATACATAGAAACGTGCATTACTATGTTTTATATGTATTGTGCATTATAGTTAGTATGCACAATATAGTATGTTTCGTGCGTTTCTCTTCTACTGCTTCACCTTGCAAACTATTTTAGTATACTTTAAGCTATTTTAAAGCCCTAAGACGTTTTCCTTTTTGTGTTTTGTAAAAATTAGGCCTAAAAAATATCACAAACGTTAAGTATTACTAAGAAACTTTAACGTGGACCTTCAGTAGACGCTGCATAGAAACAGTATGATACACTTCGGAATTTATTTTTACGAGATTTGATAACTATCCGAATATTATCGAACTGTCTTGAAGATTTTCTAAATAAAACAATTGTAAGTTGAAGGTAACGTATACTTTCTTCTTTACTGTGAGGTTTTTTAGAGAATATGTTTAACATGGTGCAGTTTCGCAGATTACTAGGGGTCGGCAATAGCTATAAGACCTTGAAAGCTTTTATACCTTTCATCCGCATATAACCACTTCTGTCACGAATATCAAAGTTCAAAACAGACTAATAGAATTTTACGAAATATTGTCGAACAAGGTAGTTTGAATGTGGATTTATAGTATATTTATGTTTACGCAGACTTTGTATTGTGCACCTGCAAGTTAGTGTGCAGCCATCCATAGACTAGAACGGTTGTAACCACTCCCTATACTCTGATTGCATATCAGTTGCTTATGTAAAAAGAGTTATTGTAATAATTTCAAGATATATGTAATTATTTTTCAACTAATAAACAGAATTATTAAAAAAAATTATTTAAAAAAACTTTTTGTGTTTGTTGAAACACTCAACTTATATATATATATATATATATGATGAAAAGTTATTATCTAGAGTACATCCGTTTATTCTGCAATGCATGAAATGGCAGTTCCGACGTTTCGCTGGAATCTCATCTAGCATTGACGAAGTGAGTCCAACAACAGTTGAAGAGCGAATGAAGAGCGCAGATAACTCGGCTCCTATATATAGAGGAATGAAGCCACGCCCATTGACGTCAAATCACACATTGACGACAATCCAGACACACCTGATCCAAACAATTACTCACATTACTTTGCCTTTGTTCACCTTTCTGCCGATAAAATCTATTGACGATACATTTCCACACTGCGGGCAAATTCAAAGTATCATCGCGTTTGTTGTGACGCCCTTGCTTCTCTATTTCGATAACCTCACGAATAGTTCTAGTCTTGTAGTTTTCCATACATATATATATATATATATATATATATATATATATAAATAAATAAATAAATAAATATATATATATATATATATATATATATATATAGATTTCCTGCTCCTATATATAGGAGCAGAGTTATCTGCGCTCTTCACTCGCTCTTCAACTGTTGTTGGGTTCACCTCGTCAATGCTAGATGAGATTCTAGCGAAACGTCGGAACTGCGATTTTATGCAATGCAGAATGAAAGTATTTACTCCAGATAATAACTTTTCATCATATTTTTCCATCCGTGAAGGAATATGTATCATCATTTATATATATATATATATATATATATATATATATATATATATATATATATATATATATATATGTATATATATATATATATATATAGATATATATATATAGTTCATCGCAGCATATATATATGTACGATACGATATATATATATATATATATATATATATATATATACATATATATATGCATATATATATATATACATATATATATATATATATATATATATATATATATATATATATATATATAGTTCAAACCATAATCTTTTTTCTCAAATTTTAAAATGTAAGATTTTAAAATAAAAATTGGATAAATTACATAATTTTAATTTAAAAATATTATAATTATGTTAATTCTATAACGTATTATTTTTATGCCTATTCCATAGAAGATTAGAATATAAAATAATATCTAAAGTAAATTTTACGATTAAAGGCTATTTTGCGGTTCCTATTGTCTTTTTAATAACGTGGATACTATTATAAACCTGGCTATTGAAGTCGCATTTCTGTTACCAGCTGCACAACTGTTATTAATTATTGTTTTTGTATAATACTTGCAAGAGATAAATGTCTAAGAGATAAAAGAAGAGAAGTACATACAGTAATCAATATCCAAACCATTACAAATTTATTTAGGCTCCGTTAAATGTTAATGAACGAAACTACGTAATATATTTATTTTTACTTTTAAAATTGCGGTCTCGTTTTTGAAGCAAAAGGGTCAAACCCAATAATACCACCTACTGATGTTATTACTGTAGAGTAATCAGAGAAGATTACACTGCAAGTTCAGGTTTCAATTGATCACAGAGAGCTTTCCCGTAGAAACTCGTTCTTTGATACGAGGGTTAGAGTACCCTTAGTAACTTAGATTGATACTCAATGGATGTCTCGGTAAGGATAGCGACCACAAGTGGTAATGAAGCGTGCAAGCTATCAGAGCATGTTCACTGGATACAGGTCAATATTTTAAACTGTTGTAAGGGAAATAGCGATGGTTCTGGTACTATCTAGTGAGAAATTGTTAAATGTATTTCAAATGTTTGCAAGTTCATAAAATAGATAATAATTACGTTTTAATTAATTTGGCCTATTATTACAGGAAAATTTACGGTTAGAAATTCAAAGACTCAAAGAAGAAACAAATTAAAATATTTATTCCATGTAAAATTGCAAATATCTAGTTAAAAATTGGGGTGTTGAAAAACAGTAGACCTAATTTGTATAAATAGAAAACTTCATATATTTCCAGCCACGGGTTGTTACGATGTCAGTAGGGTGGGTGTGGAGAGTATGTTTTAATACTGGTCATCATCAAAAAGGGAAAAGATATTTCTAATGTCACACATTGTAGTAGAGATAGTTTAGAATGTCCATAGTTTTTGTAAACATTTTAAAATTTTTCATCGAGTTAAAGGGAAAAGTTTTTATATTACAGATTATATAAATAGATTAATAAGAAAGGCAGTGTCAAAAGGTTTAGAACCTAATCATCTAGGAAAGAGAGAAGATATTTCTAATACCCCACATTGTAGTAGAAATTGTTTAGAATGTCATTAGCTTTTGTAAACATTTTAAAACTTGTCGTCGTGTTAAAGTGAGAAGGTTTTGTGTTACTGATTCTGCGTATAAATAGATTAATAAGAAAGGCAGTGTCTGAAGATTTAGAGCCTAATCAACTTGGAAAAATGAGAAGAATATTTCATTCACAATAAGTCTAGCCAAACATCCTTAGAAAGGTATAGTCTCTTTTTACGAAGGTTTTGAAATAGGTCATCTTGGCAAAGTTAGAATACTCTTTCAATCTCAGTAATAAGGTCTTTAGAAAGACAGTATTTCTTTATAGATGAAGGTTTTGTAACTGAATATCTTCATAAGGTGAGAGGATTTTTTTAATATCTTTAATCCCACTAAAGAGCATTAGAAAGATCGTTTTACCTTGGGAATTTTTCTTTATTTAAATATGTTATTTTGCTTATTACAAAATAATTAAATTTACTTACCAGGGTTTCTAGTCCTAACGTCACAGCCCAGGCAGACACTGTCTGTCTGTCACGGCCTCCCTATCTTGGAGATAGAACTAGGTTACGTTCTAAATAACCATTGAATGTTTAAAAGACAATTATAAACAATTTATTTATTAAGCACAAGTTAGAAATTGAACAAATGACAACCAATGTATCAAGTGGTTTATATCAAATTACTGCTAACTATTCTTTACATATAGCAATTGCATATTAAGTGTTCAAATTTATGTATCGAGAAGGTAGTAAGTTAAGTGTTCATATTTATTTCAGAAATGAATGTCTAAAGACGATTTCTACCGTTTATGTGTTAATTATTTATCTATCAAATTTAAAGTTAGTTAAAATTAAAATACATTTTCTTCATTATACTCTAAAACGTACCTGATTGTGCACACCACTTGTATAACACTATAACATATTTTATTTATCGCTGCACATCGCTCTTGCTATAAGCGCACTTAAACAAATAAAGTACAAACTTTTACTATTTGGAACTCATAAAAAAAAAGGTTCTGGCTTCTTCTGTAAGTTGCATTAATAAACTGGTACCGGACTTGACATCTTAAATTTTGATTTATGAAAGCTTACAAATTTTCTAAATCATGTCCGAAATTACTATCACGTGTGTCTCGTCCAAAGACTTTTAGTGAAGTGGAGCAGTTGGATGGATCCGCGTAGCTCAGTTCTCTTGCAACCCCTACCCTTATTTGTTCTTATATACATTTTTGATTGGTTCGCAGGTATCACCCCATGCTTACGTCATATAGCATGTTCTGGTTAACTTCCTTAACTTACCAACATCGTACGATATTTTAAAGTTTTGCCCGCTAGGGGAGCCTTAGTTCTTACGATAGATTAACAAGTGTTCACTAAGAAAACTAAATTTTTTTTTTATATTGGGCTGTTCTAATTATAAAATAAAAATTAAATATGTAAATGAATTTATATGTAACACCTAATTATTTAAGAGTGTTACAAAAGATAGTTCTTTTAAGATAAAGGTTTTATAACTGCTAATCTTAGCATAGTGAGAAGGCACTTTTTAAATTAATATTTATGCAATACAAACAGTTTTTATAAGGGCATTAGACATTTACAATGCAGGTTTTATATTTTATAATTAGTCATCACAGTAAAATAAAATTTGGGTATTTGTATCATATGGGAGATATGGTCGTGGTACTTGTAAAAGAACTGTCTGTAGACTACATAGTTTTTGATAGTTATGGAACGTTTCTCGTTTACTAGATATAGAATGACTGGGTTAACGTATTAATGCAAAATTAACGATTTATTTTAGATAATCATAGCCTTTGTCTTCATTAATGACCGGTAATAAAATTAAGGGATGAGCCGATTCCGATTCTCGATTTCAGAAATCGTAAATTTTATTGGTTTCGAGGAATCGTCGATACTCGATTCTCTTTTGATTAAAGTGCCGATTCCGATTCTTATTTTTTAACTGTTAAAATACGTATGTAGTGTAATTTATAGGAAATATAATTAATTACCAACAATGCCTTATTTAGGTATGAGTTGCTTTGAAGGAATTATACGATTAGAGAAAATGTCTATTTAAGATCACGGAAATATTATTATTGTTTATGACGCAATAACAGACGATCTGAAGCAATTCCGGTCCGTTTATCACCGCTCTTCTCACTCTGCTCTCTTACTCTTACTCGGGAGAGCTCGACACTCTCTCTTTGGCAGTTACTACTACGCCACCAGTTCACACTTGTTAAAAAAACGCAAAGAAAACTTAGTTTCAATTTTTTCAGTTATATAAACCTAAATTACTATTACTAAAGTTATATTACAATTGCAAACAGAAGTTCATATTTGTAATTTTAAATAAATCATAAATTTTATTCGATATAATTGTCATGCTTTCAGAAAATCCTATTCATAAATCAAGGTTGAACGTTTTGAGTAGCCTATTACATTTAAACGAAACTTCAAAAGGCTTCATCATAGGACCGAGTTGTTACCTAACTTTATTATTAGAGAATATCGTGTAGGCCTATATAACTTGAAAGAAACGAGTATCTAGAGAAAGATTTGATAATCGGAATCGAAAACTTTAGGTATCAGCTCAGTCCTAATAAAATTATTTACAGTTTCATGTTAGACGGCTGTTAGTGTCATCTTCAAAATGAGTTATAATAATACTCGGAAGTTTGTCATTTTTGCAAAAGCATATTTTTAAAAAGTTACATTGATTGTTGTTAGAAGATTTTAAAATAGTAGTGTGTAAAAAAGAATCGTATTGGCATATCAGTGAACACATATTTTGTAAAATTATCATTAGACTGATAAATAATAGCTTTTAAAAGGGAAATAATGATCTAGAAAAGGGATTTTTCAATTGTTTCAAGCCATAGGAAACACTTTCAATAAAAACAATAATTTAAATAATAAAGTTTCATATGACAGTATTAATGGAAAAAGAAATTATGATAAAGCCACCTTGAAATGCAAATAGGAATGTAAGAAGGCCAAATATGGGTGAGATTAAACAAAAGTTAAAATATTAGGTCAGCGAACTTTGAATTTATTAAATGATTTGGATTCTGTAATTCTTGAAATTCTCCTATTTAAAATAAAAAATAATCAATATAAAAAATATATTTAACTGTTCATTGAGTTCCAACTAAAATAATGTAAAAATCATTCGTAAAGCATGTTTGAAGGCCCTATGTTTCTTCAATATACAACTTTTCTATATCTGTTCACTAATCTGTTCTTTTTTGAATGGAAGACTTAGTATTTGTATTTGTGGAAGACTTAGTATATTTAAGTTGAAATTCTTAATATACTCATCTTCATTTCTGTTAGGAATATTTCTATATATTTGAGTACATTTTTCTGCCATTCCTAATTTTTCAATATTCTTTTCTGTTGACGCGTTTCGGATTAACTCCATTTTCAAAACTTCAATCGTACTCTCTGATTTCAATCGGAGTACGATTGAAGTTTTGAAAATGAATTAATCCGAAACGCGTCAACAGAGGAGAATATTGAATAGTTAGGAATGGCAGAAAAATTTACTCAAACATATATTTTTAAAGTCTTAAAAGTGAAAATGATTTTACGAAAGATCAGTGAAGTCCAACCTGATCAACACACTACTAATTCCGTCCAAAACAGACACACCGTAATAACCAATGCTTGAACAATACAGTATACGGTTTTTTTTACTGTGGGAGAGAATTTCCATAAAATGTTATCGACATTTTTACCCAAGTTGTTTTAGAAAACAACTTGATTTATTCTTAGCCCGGCTTGTAGAATTCCGTTTCCAACAATCTCGTCTCAACTTCAGCTTCTGTTCTTGACAAGGAAGGTTTCTTTCACTCCAACGCTTTTGCGATTTATTTCAAGGCCTAAAGAGCCACTGAACATCCTGTTAAAACAATGGTGTTAACAATCCTGTTAAAACATCGTATTCCAGTTTAATGAATGGACAAAATACAAGCCACAGGAGGGAAAATGCTATCTTCTAATTTGCTATTTTCAACTATAATAAATTACTCTTACATCCGAAACTATACCAAGGATGACTGAGATGTGGTTGAAACAGTTTATTATCATTCAATTTTAATGTTAGATATATGATTTTTGTGAAACTCGAAATAAATTGGCCATTGCAAATGTCCATTGATACAAGATAGTGAAAAGAAAATATAAAATTTAAAAAACAGATTCAGCTATTGGATAAACATTAGTAGAAAAAATATTAAACAATAAATATAGGTAAAATAAAATGAACATCCATTAGGAAATGGCATACGAGGCTTGGGTGAAAAGATCTTGGCGTGCCACTGAAAGATCGTTAATTTCAGTTTTTTAAACAAATTGTTTTTCCACGTAATCTCCCTTGATTTCAATACACTTAGTCCTGCGTTTCTCCAACATAAGAATTCCTTCTGAACACATTTCTTCAGGTTTGGGAAGAGATGGAAGTTCGAGGGTGCCAAATCAAGAAAGTAGGCGGGATCGCCGAGTAAACCGTACCCCAAATCTTACAATTTTCTCATTTCCAACACACGTTGGGTTGGTGAGCAGGTGTTTTGTCTTGAAGAGAGATGACTTTTTTCTTCTTCAAACCAGGTCTCTTCTAACGATTTATGACATCCAGCTGGTCAAGAAGGAAGTAGGAAGGAAGTTGGAGTAATATTCACTCGTAACTGTTCTGCACTTTCAAAGTAATCAATTAACAAGTTCCTTTTGGCATCCAAAAACACATTATCCATAACCTTTCTACCATATGCCATCGACTTCACTTTCGTTAGCGCTGAACCACCAGCTTCCATCCATTGTTTCGACTATTGTTTACTTTTGGTGGATCCATGTCTCATCCATGGTGACAAATCGTTGCACAAAATCAGTCGGATCCTTCTTGAATCGGTTCAACATTGTTCTAAATGTCGTTTGCGATTTGCTTTTGATCCGTATTAATTAAATGCGGCCCCCACATTGCACAGAGCTTTAGCATCGCTAATTCATTGTGCAAGATGTTTCTCACCCTTTCTTCTGAGATCCCACTTTGTGAGAGAGCTTCTGAGAGCCGTCCACTTTATAACTGTTGACATTGAAGAAGCAGAGTTCCCGTACACTTTTATCAACTTCGGGTGAATTTCCTTACAGGTTAATCCATCCAAAACGAAAAATTTGATCACTGCACGATATTCAAGTTTATCTATTTTATTGAAATAAACGCAAGACGTCTACTAAAAAAATTCCCGTACATAAACTACTTCTGCGAACAAGTTAAAGCTTAACATACGAGCTAATGACTTGTGCGCGCAGGCCGGAAAGATAAATTTTCGCTGATTAGATTGCAATCTCTGGGTAGCCTTACCTAGGTAGAAACTCTATTTTCATAGTTTTACTAATAACGATTTAATGAAAGAAGGAGTTTCAAACGCAGGTAATATCAATGACACCGTTCCCAGTATCACACGGTGTTTGACCGTATATAAACAAAACAATGGCATCGTTCGATAGAATCAAACGTGGTATGAAAGTTTATGAGCTATTCTAATGAAAGGTTACAAGCCGAGTTGGATGCATGGTAGGCCGTAAGTGTCAAAGCAGCGCTTGAAAACTTCACTAGGAGTTTGTAAGTCATCAGTTAAGATTGGGATAATCCTAACCAGCTGCAAGTATCATGGGACTTCAAGCCCATTCTTATATCTCCAACTTTCACATTGTCACTAATTAGAAACAATCCTGCATAATTGATTCTTTCACCCAAGAGGGATAGAAAATCCGCCTAAACTTTACCTAAGTCTTGACACATCCAACCCAAGTTCAATGAAATTCTTTGCTATGCAAGTGATATTTAACTTCTATTGTATATACACCATTAAAACAATCAATAATTTAAAGGCAAACCTTTAAATGATATTCCGGTAAACCTTTTTGATTGATATTTCCGTTTATGAAACATCAACACCGGTGAAGTAACAGTTAAAATACGTCTGATTGGCACGTGTTACGGTGGAAGCCCGATGCTGGCCCAGCAGCGTCGTCGAAAATGTTGAATTAAACTGGTTAAATATGGTCTTGTGCTGCCAGAATACTGTCTTGTGCTGCCAGAATACTGCCTCGTGCTGCCAGAATACTGCCGTGTGCTGCCAGAATACTGTCTTGTGTTGCCAGAATACTGTCTTGTGCTGCCAGAATACTGTCTTGTGCTGCCATAATACTGTCTTGTGCTGCCAGAATACTGTCTTGTGCTGCCAGAATACTGTCTTGTGCTGCCAGAATACTATCTTGTGCTGCCAGAATACTGTCTTATGCTGCCAGATTACTGTCATGTGCTGCCAGAATACTGTCTTGTGCCGCCAGAATACTGTCTTGTGCTGCCAGAATACTGTCTTGTGCTGCCAGAATACTGTCTTATGCTGCCAGATTACTGTCATGTGCTGCCAGAATACTGTCTTGTGCCGCCAGAATACTGTCTTATGCTGCCAGATTACTGTCATGTGCTGCCAGAATACTGTCTTGTGCCGCCAGAATACTGTCTTGTGCTGCCAGAATACTGTCTTGAGCTGTCAGAATACTGTCTTGTGCTGCCAGAATACTGTCTTGAGCTGTCAGAATACTGTCTTGTGCTGCCAGAATACTGTCTTGTGCTGCCAGAATACTGCCTTGTGCTGCCAGAATACTGTCTTGAGCTGCCAGAATACTGTCTTGTGTTGCCATAATACTGTCTTGTGCTGCCAGAATACTGTCTTGTGCTGCCATAATACTGTTTTGTGCTGCCAGATTACTGTCATGTGCTGCCAGAATACTGTCTTGTGCCGCCAGAATACTGTCTTGTGCTGCCAGAATACTG
>JBAIZL010000004.1:76949148-76989148 GCA_036971475.1 Prosapia bicincta | reverse complement strand
GGTGTAAGTATTCGTTTCTAACTTTTGTCACTATAATCCCTTAGAAAAGTGAAATATTTTGTGTTTATTTTATGGTGATTGGTGTAAGTATTCGTTTCTAACTTTTGTCACTATAATCCCTTAGAAAAGTAAAATATTTTGTGTTTATTTTTTGGTGATTGGTGTAAGTATTCGTTTCTAACTTTTGTCACTAAAATCTCTTAGAAAAGTGAAATATTTTGTGTTTATTTTTTGGTGATTGGTGTAAGTATTCGTTTCTAACTTTTGTTACTATAATCCTTTAGAAAAGTGAAATATTTTGTGTTCATTTTTTGGTGATTGGTGTAAGTATTCGTTTCTAACTTTTGTTACTATAATCCTTTAGAAAAGTGAAATATTTTGTGTTTATTTTTCGGTGATTGGTGTAAGTATTCGTTTCTAACTTTTGTCACTATAATCCCTTAGAAAAGTGAAATATTTTGTGTTTATTTTTTGGTGATTGGTGTAAGTATTCGTTTCTAACTTTTGTCACTAAAATCTCTTAGAAAAGTGAAATATTTTGTGTTTATTTTTTGGTGATTGGTGTAAGTATTCGTTTCTAACTTTTGTCACTAAAATCTCTTAGAAAAGTGAAATATTTTGTGTTTATTTTTTGGTGATTGGTGTAAGTATTCGTTTCTAACTTTTGTCACTATAATCCCTTAGAAAAGTGAAATATTTTGTGTTTATTTTTTGGTGATTGGTGTAAGTATTCGTTTCTAACTTTTGTCACTAAAATCTCTTAGAAAAGTGAAATATTTTGTGTTTATTTTTTGGTGATTGGTGTAAGTATTCGTTTCTAACTTTTGTCACTAAAATCTCTTAGAAAAGTGAAATATTTTGCGTTTATTTTTTGGTGATTGGTGTAAGTATTCGTTTCTAACTTTTGTTACTATAATGCCTTAGAAAGGTGAAATATTTTGTGTTTATTTTTTGGTGATTGGTGTAAGTATTCGTTTCTAACTTTTGTCACTAAAATCTCTTAGAAAAGTGAAATATTTTGTGTTTATTTTTTGGTGATTGGTGTAAGTATTCGTTTCTAACTTTTGTCACTAAAATCTCTTAGAAAAGTGAAATATTTTGTGTTTATTTTTTGGTGATTGGTGTAAGTATTCGTTTCTAACTTTTGTCACTATAATCCCTTAGAAAAGTGAAATATTTTGTGTTTATTTTTTGGTGATTGGTGTAAGTATTCGTTTCTAACATTTGTCACTAAAATCTCTTAGAAAAGTGAAATATTTTGTGTTTATTTTTTGGTGATTGGTGTAAGTATTCGTTTCTATCTTTTGTCACTATAATCCCTTAGAAAAGTGAAATATTTTGTGTTTATTTTTTGGTGATTGGTGTAAGAATTCGTTTCTAACTTTTGTCACTATAATCCCTTAGAAAAGTGAAATATTTTGTGTATATTTTTTGGTGATTGGTGTAAGTATTCGTTTATAAATTTTGTCACTATAATCACTTAGAAAAGTGAAATATTTTGTGTTTATTTTTTGGTGATTGGTGTAAGTATTCGTTTCTAACTTTTGTCACTATTATCCCTTAGAAAAGTGAAATATTTTGTGTTTATTTTTTGGTGATTGGTGTTAGTATTCGTTTATAAATTTTGTCACTATAATCACTTAGAAAAGTGAAATATTTTGTGTTTATTTTTTGGTGATTGGTGTAAGTATTCGTTTCTAACTTTTGTCACTATAATCCCTTAGAAAAGTGAAATATTTTGTGTTTATTTTTTGGTGATTGGTGTAAGAATTCGTTTCTAACTTTTGTCACTAAAATCACTTAGAAAAGTGAAATATTTTGTGTTTATTTTTTGGTGATTGGTGTAAGTATTCGTTTCTAACTTTTGTCACTAAAATCCCTTAGAAAAGTGAAATATTTTGTGTATATTTTTTGGTGATTGGTGTAAGTATTCGTTTCTATCTTTTGTCACTAAAATCCCTTAGAAAAGTGAAATATTTTGTGTTTATTTTTTGATGATTGGTGTAAGTATTCGTTTCTAACTTTTGTCACTAAAATCCCTTAGAAAAGTGAAATATTTTGTTTATTATTTGGTGATTGGTGTAAGTATTCGTTTCTAACTTTTGTCACTAAAATCACTTAGAAAAGTGAAATATTTTGTGTTTATTTTTTGGTGATTGGTGTAAGTATTCGTTTCTAACTTTTGTCACTAAAATCACTTAGAAAAGTGAAATATTTTGTGTTTATTTTTTGGTGATTGGTGTAAGTATTCGTTTCTAACTTTTGTAACTAAAATCCCTTAGAAAAGTGAAATATTTTGTGGTTATTTTTTGGTGATTGGTGTAAGTATTCGTTTCTAACTTTTGTCACTATAATCCCTTAGAAAAGTGAAATATTTTGTTTATTTTTTGGTGTTTGGTGTAAGTATTCGTTTCTAACTTTTGTCACTATAATCCTTTAGAAAAGTGAAATATTTTGTGTTTATTTTTTGGTGATTGGTGTAAGTATTCGTTTCTAACTTTTGTCACTATAATCCCTTAGAAAAGTGAAATATTTTGTGTTTATTTTTTGGTGATTGGTGTAAGTATTCGATTCTAACTTTTGTCACTATAATTCTTTAGAAAAGTGAAATATTTTGTGTTTATTTTTTGGTGATTGGTGTAAGTATTCGTTTCTAACTTTTGTCACTATAATCCCTTAGAAAAGTGAAATATTTTGTGTTTATTTTTTGGTGATTGGTGTAAGTATTCGTTTCTAACTTTTGTCACTATAATCCCTTAGAAAAGTGAAATATTTTGTGTTTATTTTTTGGTGATTGGTGTAAGTATTCGTTTCTAACTTTTGTCACTATAATCCTTTAGAAAAGTGAAATATTTTGTGTTTATTTTTTGGTGATTGGTGTAAGTATTCGTTTCTAACTTTTGTCACTATAATCCCTTAGAAAAGTGAAATATTTTGTGTTTATTTTTTGGTGATTGGTGTAAGTATTCGTTTCTAACTTTTGTCACTATAATCCTTTAGAAAAGTGAAATATTTTGTGTTTATTTTTTGGTGATTGGTGTAAGTATTCGTTTCTAACTTTTGTCACTATAATCCTTTAGAAAAGTGAAATATTATTTTGTGTTTATTTTTTGGTGATTGGTGTAAGTATTCGTTTCTAACTTTTGTCACTAAAATCCCTTAGAAAAGTGAAATATTTTGTGTTTATTTTTTGGTGATTGGTGTAAGTATTCGTTTCTAACTTTTGTCACTATAATCCCTTAGAAAAGTGAAATATTTTGTGTTTATTTTTTGGTGATTGGTGTAAGTATTCGTTTCTAACTTTTGTCACTATAATCCCTTAGAAAAGTGAAATATTTTGTGTTTATTTTTTGGTGATTGGTGGAAGTATTCGTTTCTAACTTTTGTCACTATAATCCTTTAGAAAAGTGAAATATTTTGTGTTTATTTTTTGGTGATTGGTGTAAGTATTCGTTTCTAACTTTTGTCACTATAATCCCTTAGAAAAGTGAAATATTTTGTGTTTATTTTATGGTGATTGGTGTAAGTATTCGTTTCTAACTTTTGTCACTATAATCCCTTAGAAAAGTAAAATATTTTGTGTTTATTTTTTGGTGATTGGTGTAAGTATTCGTTTCTAACTTTTGTCACTAAAATCTCTTAGAAAAGTGAAATATTTTGTGTTTATTTTTTGGTGATTGGTGTAAGTATTCGTTTCTAACTTTTGTTACTATAATCCTTTAGAAAAGTGAAATATTTTGTGTTCATTTTTTGGTGATTGGTGTAAGTATTCGTTTCTAACTTTTGTTACTATAATCCTTTAGAAAAGTGAAATATTTTGTGTTTATTTTTCGGTGATTGGTGTAAGTATTCGTTTCTAACTTTTGTCACTATAATCCCTTAGAAAAGTGAAATATTTTGTGTTTATTTTTTGGTGATTGGTGTAAGTATTCGTTTCTAACTTTTGTCACTAAAATCTCTTAGAAAAGTGAAATATTTTGTGTTTATTTTTTGGTGATTGGTGTAAGTATTCGTTTCTAACTTTTGTCACTAAAATCTCTTAGAAAAGTGAAATATTTTGTGTTTATTTTTTGGTGATTGGTGTAAGTATTCGTTTCTAACTTTTGTCACTATAATCCCTTAGAAAAGTGAAATATTTTGTGTTTATTTTTTGGTGATTGGTGTAAGTATTCGTTTCTAACTTTTGTCACTAAAATCTCTTAGAAAAGTGAAATATTTTGTGTTTATTTTTTGGTGATTGGTGTAAGTATTCGTTTCTAACTTTTGTCACTAAAATCTCTTAGAAAAGTGAAATATTTTGCGTTTATTTTTTGGTGATTGGTGTAAGTATTCGTTTCTAACTTTTGTTACTATAATGCCTTAGAAAGGTGAAATATTTTGTGTTTATTTTTTGGTGATTGGTGTAAGTATTCGTTTCTAACTTTTGTCACTAAAATCTCTTAGAAAAGTGAAATATTTTGTGTTTATTTTTTGGTGATTGGTGTAAGTATTCGTTTCTAACTTTTGTCACTAAAATCTCTTAGAAAAGTGAAATATTTTGTGTTTATTTTTTGGTGATTGGTGTAAGTATTCGTTTCTAACTTTTGTCACTATAATCCCTTAGAAAAGTGAAATATTTTGTGTTTATTTTTTGGTGATTGGTGTAAGTATTCGTTTCTAACATTTGTCACTAAAATCTCTTAGAAAAGTGAAATATTTTGTGTTTATTTTTTGGTGATTGGTGTAAGTATTCGTTTCTATCTTTTGTCACTATAATCCCTTAGAAAAGTGAAATATTTTGTGTTTATTTTTTGGTGATTGGTGTAAGAATTCGTTTCTAACTTTTGTCACTATAATCCCTTAGAAAAGTGAAATATTTTGTGTATATTTTTTGGTGATTGGTGTAAGTATTCGTTTATAAATTTTGTCACTATAATCACTTAGAAAAGTGAAATATTTTGTGTTTATTTTTTGGTGATTGGTGTAAGTATTCGTTTCTAACTTTTGTCACTATTATCCCTTAGAAAAGTGAAATATTTTGTGTTTATTTTTTGGTGATTGGTGTTAGTATTCGTTTATAAATTTTGTCACTATAATCACTTAGAAAAGTGAAATATTTTGTGTTTATTTTTTGGTGATTGGTGTAAGTATTCGTTTCTAACTTTTGTCACTATAATCCCTTAGAAAAGTGAAATATTTTGTGTTTATTTTTTGGTGATTGGTGTAAGAATTCGTTTCTAACTTTTGTCACTAAAATCACTTAGAAAAGTGAAATATTTTGTGTTTATTTTTTGGTGATTGGTGTAAGTATTCGTTTCTAACTTTTGTCACTAAAATCCCTTAGAAAAGTGAAATATTTTGTGTATATTTTTTGGTGATTGGTGTAAGTATTCGTTTCTATCTTTTGTCACTAAAATCCCTTAGAAAAGTGAAATATTTTGTGTTTATTTTTTGATGATTGGTGTAAGTATTCGTTTCTAACTTTTGTCACTAAAATCCCTTAGAAAAGTGAAATATTTTGTTTATTATTTGGTGATTGGTGTAAGTATTCGTTTCTAACTTTTGTCACTAAAATCACTTAGAAAAGTGAAATATTTTGTGTTTATTTTTTGGTGATTGGTGTAAGTATTCGTTTCTAACTTTTGTCACTAAAATCACTTAGAAAAGTGAAATATTTTGTGTTTATTTTTTGGTGATTGGTGTAAGTATTCGTTTCTAACTTTTGTAACTAAAATCCCTTAGAAAAGTGAAATATTTTGTGGTTATTTTTTGGTGATTGGTGTAAGTATTCGTTTCTAACTTTTGTCACTATAATCCCTTAGAAAAGTGAAATATTTTGTTTATTTTTTGGTGTTTGGTGTAAGTATTCGTTTCTAACTTTTGTCACTATAATCCTTTAGAAAAGTGAAATATTTTGTGTTTATTTTTTGGTGATTGGTGTAAGTATTCGTTTCTAACTTTTGTCACTATAATCCCTTAGAAAAGTGAAATATTTTGTGTTTATTTTTTGGTGATTGGTGTAAGTATTCGATTCTAACTTTTGTCACTATAATTCTTTAGAAAAGTGAAATATTTTGTGTTTATTTTTTGGTGATTGGTGTAAGTATTCGTTTCTAACTTTTGTCACTATAATCCCTTAGAAAAGTGAAATATTTTGTGTTTATTTTTTGGTGATTGGTGTAAGTATTCGTTTCTAACTTTTGTCACTATAATCCCTTAGAAAAGTGAAATATTTTGTGTTTATTTTTTGGTGATTGGTGTAAGTATTCGTTTCTAACTTTTGTCACTATAATCCTTTAGAAAAGTGAAATATTTTGTGTTTATTTTTTGGTGATTGGTGTAAGTATTCGTTTCTAACTTTTGTCACTATAATCCCTTAGAAAAGTGAAATATTTTGTGTTTATTTTTTGGTGATTGGTGTAAGTATTCGTTTCTAACTTTTGTCACTATAATCCTTTAGAAAAGTGAAATATTTTGTGTTTATTTTTTGGTGATTGGTGTAAGTATTCGTTTCTAACTTTTGTCACTATAATCCTTTAGAAAAGTGAAATATTTTGTGTTTATTTTTTGGTGATTGGTGTAAGTATTCGTTTCTAACTTTTGTCACTAAAATCCCTTAGAAAAGTGAAATATTTTGTGTTTATTTTTTGGTGATTGGTGTAAGTATTCGTTTCTAACTTTTGTCACTATAATCCCTTAGAAAAGTGAAATATTTTGTGTTTATTTTTTGGTGATTGGTGTAAGTATTCGTTTCTAACTTTTGTCACTATAATCCTTTAGAAAAGTGAAATATTTTGTGTTTATTTTTTGGTGATTGGTGGAAGTATTCGTTTCTAACTTTTGTTACTATAATCCTATAGAAAAGTGAAATATTTTGTGTTTATTTTTTGGTGATTGGTGTAAGTATTCGTTTCTAACTTTTGTCACTATAATCCCTTAGAAAAGTGAAATATTTTGTGTTTATTTTATGGTGATTGGTGTAAGTATTCGTTTCTAACTTTTGTCACTATAATCCCTTAGAAAAGTAAAATATTTTGTGTTTATTTTTTGGTGATTGGTGTAAGTATTCGTTTCTAACTTTTGTCACTAAAATCTCTTAGAAAAGTGAAATATTTTGTGTTTATTTTTTGGTGATTGGTGTAAGTATTCGTTTCTAACTTTTGTTACTATAATCCTTTAGAAAAGTGAAATATTTTGTGTTCATTTTTTGGTGATTGGTGTAAGTATTCGTTTCTAACTTTTGTTACTATAATCCTTTAGAAAAGTGAAATATTTTGTGTTTATTTTTCGGTGATTGGTGTAAGTATTCGTTTCTAACTTTTGTCACTATAATCCCTTAGAAAAGTGAAATATTTTGTGTTTATTTTTTGGTGATTGGTGTAAGTATTCGTTTCTAACTTTTGTCACTAAAATCTCTTAGAAAAGTGAAATATTTTGTGTTTATTTTTTGGTGATTGGTGTAAGTATTCGTTTCTAACTTTTGTCACTAAAATCTCTTAGAAAAGTGAAATATTTTGTGTTTATTTTTTGGTGATTGGTGTAAGTATTCGTTTCTAACTTTTGTCACTATAATCCCTTAGAAAAGTGAAATATTTTGTGTTTATTTTTTGGTGATTGGTGTAAGTATTCGTTTCTAACTTTTGTCACTAAAATCTCTTAGAAAAGTGAAATATTTTGTGTTTATTTTTTGGTGATTGGTGTAAGTATTCGTTTCTAACTTTTGTCACTAAAATCTCTTAGAAAAGTGAAATATTTTGCGTTTATTTTTTGGTGATTGGTGTAAGTATTCGTTTCTAACTTTTGTTACTATAATGCCTTAGAAAGGTGAAATATTTTGTGTTTATTTTTTGGTGATTGGTGTAAGTATTCGTTTCTAACTTTTGTCACTAAAATCTCTTAGAAAAGTGAAATATTTTGTGTTTATTTTTTGGTGATTGGTGTAAGTATTCGTTTCTAACTTTTGTCACTAAAATCTCTTAGAAAAGTGAAATATTTTGTGTTTATTTTTTGGTGATTGGTGTAAGTATTCGTTTCTAACTTTTGTCACTATAATCCCTTAGAAAAGTGAAATATTTTGTGTTTATTTTTTGGTGATTGGTGTAAGTATTCGTTTCTAACATTTGTCACTAAAATCTCTTAGAAAAGTGAAATATTTTGTGTTTATTTTTTGGTGATTGGTGTAAGTATTCGTTTCTATCTTTTGTCACTATAATCCCTTAGAAAAGTGAAATATTTTGTGTTTATTTTTTGGTGATTGGTGTAAGAATTCGTTTCTAACTTTTGTCACTATAATCCCTTAGAAAAGTGAAATATTTTGTGTATATTTTTTGGTGATTGGTGTAAGTATTCGTTTATAAATTTTGTCACTATAATCACTTAGAAAAGTGAAATATTTTGTGTTTATTTTTTGGTGATTGGTGTAAGTATTCGTTTCTAACTTTTGTCACTATTATCCCTTAGAAAAGTGAAATATTTTGTGTTTATTTTTTGGTGATTGGTGTTAGTATTCGTTTATAAATTTTGTCACTATAATCACTTAGAAAAGTGAAATATTTTGTGTTTATTTTTTGGTGATTGGTGTAAGTATTCGTTTCTAACTTTTGTCACTATAATCCCTTAGAAAAGTGAAATATTTTGTGTTTATTTTTTGGTGATTGGTGTAAGAATTCGTTTCTAACTTTTGTCACTAAAATCACTTAGAAAAGTGAAATATTTTGTGTTTATTTTTTGGTGATTGGTGTAAGTATTCGTTTCTAACTTTTGTCACTAAAATCCCTTAGAAAAGTGAAATATTTTGTGTATATTTTTTGGTGATTGGTGTAAGTATTCGTTTCTATCTTTTGTCACTAAAATCCCTTAGAAAAGTGAAATATTTTGTGTTTATTTTTTGATGATTGGTGTAAGTATTCGTTTCTAACTTTTGTCACTAAAATCCCTTAGAAAAGTGAAATATTTTGTTTATTATTTGGTGATTGGTGTAAGTATTCGTTTCTAACTTTTGTCACTAAAATCACTTAGAAAAGTGAAATATTTTGTGTTTATTTTTTGGTGATTGGTGTAAGTATTCGTTTCTAACTTTTGTCACTAAAATCACTTAGAAAAGTGAAATATTTTGTGTTTATTTTTTGGTGATTGGTGTAAGTATTCGTTTCTAACTTTTGTAACTAAAATCCCTTAGAAAAGTGAAATATTTTGTGGTTATTTTTTGGTGATTGGTGTAAGTATTCGTTTCTAACTTTTGTCACTATAATCCCTTAGAAAAGTGAAATATTTTGTTTATTTTTTGGTGTTTGGTGTAAGTATTCGTTTCTAACTTTTGTCACTATAATCCTTTAGAAAAGTGAAATATTTTGTGTTTATTTTTTGGTGATTGGTGTAAGTATTCGTTTCTAACTTTTGTCACTATAATCCCTTAGAAAAGTGAAATATTTTGTGTTTATTTTTTGGTGATTGGTGTAAGTATTCGATTCTAACTTTTGTCACTATAATTCTTTAGAAAAGTGAAATATTTTGTGTTTATTTTTTGGTGATTGGTGTAAGTATTCGTTTCTAACTTTTGTCACTATAATCCCTTAGAAAAGTGAAATATTTTGTGTTTATTTTTTGGTGATTGGTGTAAGTATTCGTTTCTAACTTTTGTCACTATAATCCCTTAGAAAAGTGAAATATTTTGTGTTTATTTTTTGGTGATTGGTGTAAGTATTCGTTTCTAACTTTTGTCACTATAATCCTTTAGAAAAGTGAAATATTTTGTGTTTATTTTTTGGTGATTGGTGTAAGTATTCGTTTCTAACTTTTGTCACTATAATCCCTTAGAAAAGTGAAATATTTTGTGTTTATTTTTTGGTGATTGGTGTAAGTATTCGTTTCTAACTTTTGTCACTATAATCCTTTAGAAAAGTGAAATATTTTGTGTTTATTTTTTGGTGATTGGTGTAAGTATTCGTTTCTAACTTTTGTCACTATAATCCCTTAGAAAAGTGAAATATTTTGTGTTTATTTTTTGGTGATTGGTGTAAGTATTCGTTTCTAACTTTTGTCACTAAAATCCCTTAGAAAAGTGAAATATTTTGTGTTTATTTTTTGGTGATTGGTGTAAGAATTCGTTTCTAACTTTTGTCACTAAAATCACTTAGAAAAGTGAAATATTTTGTGTTTATTTTTTGGTGATTGGTGTAAGTACTCGTTTCTAACTTTTGTCACTATAATCCTTTAGAAAAGTGAAATATTTTGTGTTTATTTTTTGGTGATCGGTGTAAGTATTCGTTTCTAACTTTTGTCACTAAAATCTCTTAGAAAAGTGAAATATTGTGTGTTTATTTTTTGGCGATTGGTGTAAGTATTCGTTTCTAACTTTTGTCACTAAAATCTCTTAGAAAAGTGAAATATTTTGTGTTTATTTTTTGGTGATTGGTGTAAGTATTCGTTTCTAGCTTTTGTCACTAAAATCTCTTACAAAAGTGAAATATTTTGTGTTTATTTTTTGGTGATTGGTGTAAGTATTCGTTTCTAACTTTTGTCACTAAAATCTCTTAGAAAAGTGAAATATTTTGTGTTTATTTTTTGGTGATTGGTGTAAGTATTCGTTTCTAACTTTTGTCACTATAATCCTTTAGAAAAGTGAAATATTTTGTGTTTATTTTCCTTGCGGTAAATTGTTTAAATTATTTATCAGTTAATTAATATATTAATTTCTACTGTACAATATTTCAAAAAACTTAATTATTGAATTCAATTTTACGATATAAAAATACATATTGTTTGTGTTCTATTAATATTTTAATGTAACTCAAGGTCAGCTATGCCACCTGTTCTGGAGTGTTGAGTAGCAACAATCTATAAGTCATGGCCGAGAACCGTTGTATAATATTGTAAATATGAAAAAGGATCAAATTGTAAAAACCTATTCTACTTTTTAAAATCTGCTATAAATTTTGTAACGTACTAATTAAAACTTTAATTGAAGCCTCGATGGAGTAATCAAAACTGTATGTAGTTCAATAAACGGTGTAAGAATATGCCGTTTTCAACCATTCTCGTTATTGTGTCTACTGTTCAAGTAATTGTTTTTTAATTGTAACGACCGTTTGGACAATTTGTATTTATATACCTTTAAATTCTCCGAATCTCTTCTCTAGCAAATCAGTTACTCTGAGTGGATCGTCCTATGGTTGAGCCGATGACGACCAAGGAGTGGGATTAAAGAGTCTCTCGTAATCTTATCCTTGATACATTTACCTTGCACAACTTATCCTTATTGTGCTATTTGAATTTGAAACCAAACCCTTCTGGGAACCCAAATCCAATGCTGTCCATAATTAGATCCAGGTCATCAAATTAAATCCTTCTTTTAAAATGTTTTATTATAAATACAAATCTTGATACTTATATCAAATGCTTTGAACTAACCTAAATATTTTAAACTAAATTCAGCACTAAAGCTATTTAATATTTATACTTTCCTTCTTAATTTACTTTACCCTTAATGCTTGTTTGCCTTACGAAGAAACGTTTGTTCTATTATTTGAAATATGAGTATCCGCCATTCGTGTTCCTTGTTCAAACTCAAAGGACGCGTTCCACAGTCACAAAGTACAATAGAACTTTTCATCTTGTATGCTCTGAAGTACAGCTTTTTTACAACACTCGATAACACATAATCTATTCACGAGAATATTTTCTTTTAATCTACCTTCTATTTTATCTTTCATTCTTTATCTTTTATCTTAAGGTAATTTTTTTAATTACCGATCACCAATTATATTTTACAGGTAAAAAGGATTTATGCCTTTTCGACAAGCCTCAGATTAGCACTCATATTATTTTTACAGGCCGAATGCATAATTTTAAGGGCTTTATCATAATACATAATATAAAACCATGATTTATTATATATATATATATATACGGGTAGCGATACGTTTTATATATACATAAAATGTCGAGGTAATCCAACAGTACGACTAACTCTAGTAACGATTGGTAAGATATTTAATTCTAGAACAATATCGCAGAATAAGTCTAATTATATATTTTTCCAAATCAGGCCCCGTTTTTTCAATTGATTGGTATCTATAGGATTTAAGTATGGGTCGTTTCTAAAGAATTCCAAACACCAGCACACACAATAGAACATACATTTGTAAGCCAACAGGAAATCTATAAATATTTATGCTCAGTTCTTAATAAGGAAGACACATGTATTGTTTTTATATAAATAAAATTTGACCAGATATTTTAGCGTTATACTTTGATGTTGAATGACATCATTGCCAAATATACAAAACCGCATGTTTTATAGCATAATTGTTTATATTGCACAGTAACGAGCTGTTATATGGCTACTAAAAAAAACAAGATGCAAAATAGAATAATATGAGAGAGAGGAAATTTGGAATGGAGAGAATTATTTTTTTTATCAAAAAGAATACCTAAATATGAAGGCAACCTAAACATTAAATATATATATAGTTAAATATCGCTTTCTTAAACAAGATTTTGTATTATATTTTTTTTATACATTAAAGCTTTTCCCTGATTAGTTGTATCAGCATTAACAAAACATAGTAAGTACCTTATAGTTCTATGACCAAATCTGAACTCATATATATGTATATATATATATATATATATATATATATATAAAGAACAAAAGTCAAAATACAAATACAAGAATTATATTTGAATTTACAATTCAAAGCTTTTCATTGGCTAACAGTACCAACATCATATATATATATTTATATTTATATATATATTTAAAAATGTATATTAATAAATTACTAACGATATATTGAAATAGAAATTGTATTCTTTTTTTTATTTGTTTCATGTATTATTCATTCTAACAAATGTATTTATTTTTCTGTTTCAGGTCAGTGGATGAATTCTCATTCTACCCATATTTATAACTTTTATTCTAAAAAAGATCTCCCGTCTGTAAGTTTGAGAGAGATATATATTATAATTATTATTTTTTAAATTAAATTAACTTTAAAGCCGATGTGCAATAGCAGACATGACATTTAGAATAGTAAATTACCTCGCCTGACGTACATTGTCTTAAATCTCGCTGCTACACCAATACGACACCGCTACAACCACTGTGCCTTGTTCACCACTGTGGCTAAATACGAGAAAGCGGTAAACAGATGTCTAGCCATCCATCACAACTAATCGACTAACTAAACCCTGTGTGAACCCCTTGGGCTAAACTCATGAACTATTATCTCAATCTAACTATAGTAAAATCGTATCTATTAGATATTTAATTAATGTAGGGCTATAAGACTCTTAGGGCTAAGACACTGAGCAACCAGGTGCCATCTCGAGAAGGGTAACATACAAATCAACAATGACCTTAGGATGTCGACCTCAGAAATGCTCTTTTGGTGCTGTTCATCATAGTTTTCAATTGACAAAAGCCAACAATATCATACAACAATAACGTATCAAAAACAGCTGATATCAGTAACATATCAAACACAGGTAATATCAATAAAATAATTGTCATGCTCTTTCCTCGATTATTTCTTATGCATTACACTCCGCGAAACTCTTACTGAGTAAGTATTTCAAAATACGATCTAATATTCTATGTGCGTCTGTTACTTTAGTAGGATAGTATCCAAGAAGCAGGACGTGTTGTTAGCTCAGACGCTGTATATCATTGGAGATAATTAAGTAATTAGTTATTTCGCTATTGTTGCCCATCTGGCTGTTATAATGTATAGCGCCAGGTGATCAATATAATATTTATTTTCAAATTTTTAAATTAGCGTTTTGTATGGATTATTAAGTTATCAAGATAGGATAAATCTTAGAAATTGTCTTTTTATTTTAAGTCTATTATTAGTTTAAAGTTGTCATAGTTAATAGATTATAATTAAAAAATGTTGTGTATTAGTTATGAAAAATGTGTTGTGTTTTAAACGATACACACAAATACGCACAACCGCCTGTAACGGCGCGGGGCGTAACGTTAGATACCTCCTTATAACCTGAAAAACTGTAGGTGTTTTTTTTTATGCACGATCACCCTTTATATTCTCCATCAGTGGTTTTATATTCTCATCTTACTCTAATTTATTTTCACAATTGTTTCCTATATTCCTGGGCCATTTTGTGTTACTGGCTTATCTTCTTGAAAATCCATTAAAAAAATATGGGGACATTTTGGAGTAGAGATATACGCTGTATAAAGGTAGCACTACAATTATTTTAACCTGAGGTACATTGAAATATCAACACGGTTTGTGAGGAACACTACTAAATAAGAAATGGTGTACTTTATATAATTTTCTTTATAGATTATGTTTGTAAAAGAAGTATAGTGCGGACCACGTACCTGTACACTTGGCCTTGAGAGATTGCAGTAGGTGAGACTGGAAGGAGGGGGAGATGAACAGTATAAATACTATCCTACAAACATTATAAGTACATTCAAAACACTGACTTGCATGAGACGGTCGATATTAGATAAATTAACTTCGGTATGGAATAACAAGCATTCTTTAAATATGAGTAGACATAAAGGATGCGAAAGCTGTTGATGTATAGAATATTCTCAATATGTAAAATGTTTTCAGAAGTGATAGTACACGCAAGGCCAAGTGCACAATTACGTGGTCCGAACTATACATCCATCTTGTATATGTATTTGTCAACGCTGTCAGAGTGGTAATCTTCCCTTTGGGAAGGAGCCTCCTTCTAGTAATGGACACAATTCTACATTTTATTTAGTTTCATTATTTGTGGCCGAAAAATTGTTATTTTAAAAAATACTTCCTCAGAAGTGTATATTGGTTTATATGAGTTAATAGGTTAGCTTTGTAAAATTTGTAAACTAGTTTCGGATTATTTTAGTTCAACAGCTGATGATAACTATACTATTTGATATGAAATTTTGTAAGCAGTACACATATAATCTTCATATATTATTCAAATATAATTCAGTAATCTGTTGTTGATTTTTTTATTACGTGTATTTGTATAATTGTGTTGTTCATTTTATATTCTTATTGCTTATTTATATACTCTTTTGTTTAGATTTATATAATTTATAGACAGCTCATTGGTTGGGAATTTTTATATTTTTCTTTGCATTTCCTTTTAACGGCTTATTTCTTTATTTTTCTATATTTATTCGAAAATATTATTCATTAGGCCAAACAAATAGGGGATTCAAATCAATACTAACATCTGATTTCAGTCTGTAATTATACACACAGTATAAGGAACTCTCTTTATTGATTAAAGTGTGTATAGGTGAATATTTTGGTTAGGTGTTGGCACTATTTCCTTACAACATAATGCAGTTATTGTTTGGAAAATCTATGACAGATATAGGTTGACTATTTTGTGTATTATGGAAGTAAATTATTTTATATTTCTGTTCCTAAAAACCTATTTATAAAAATTATTATTTATTTCTAGATTTATATTTTAAAAAAATATAATTTTCTATTTTATGTAAGTAGTTTTTTTTAAATTATCTTTTAAAATAAAGATTTCAAGATTTAATAGAATACTTTGGAGTTTAGTTAATATTCATAATTTTTTGTCCTCACATACATTCCTTAATTAATGTTAGTTTCAGTGTGATATACATAAATATATAAGGAGAGTTTGATGGTTCTAATTAAAAGGCGTGAATAGTTTTGTACATATTTAGTAACATACCTGCAGAGGGACTGTGTAAAAGAGAAAATCATTATTCATGGCTTCCCGTGGTATATTGTGTGCATAAATCCGCAATGCCGTGTAAAACACTATTTTAGCACATGAAACACTGTCGTATATATCATACAGATGTCTCTGAATGCTATCCCTATGTTAAAATCGCATTTGCAGGGTTCATGGTTGAAGTTCTGGAAACAGAGAAATTAAATATACTTGTTTAATGTTTTTCCGTGCGTGGTTGCCTCAAAAACAATGGCAGGAAATGTTTCGCATTTTACTTTAATTTTAGTTCAACAAAAGGACAACTTAAACCCGTATTTACGTCAATCCATCAAACTTTGTAGTATATTATTTTCTAATACCTGTGTTATTGTAACGAACTAATTTGACTTTAAACTCCTTTATGCCCTTTTGTTCATGATTTATTCAATTCCTTCTGTGTCAAAATTGTAAAAAAAATGTGTTTGTTATCATTTTATATGTTTCTAAAATCCCAGTTACGTATTAATTATTTTAAAACAGTTTTTTAAATTTTCTATGACGAATGTCCTCTTAACTTAAATTCCAATTACCCTTAGTGGGAAAACCTTTTAGCCTATTCGAATCTCAATGCATTAAAATCTCTGAATCAAATCCGTCATTACATAATAATTTTACAATTATAGAGATTCAATCTGTTTCGAAATTTTGTAGATTACCTATTGTTGTCGTTTTAATATGAATGTCCCTATTAGGACTAGGTTATTTGAACTGTCAGTAACTTTTTTTTCTTGTAAAAAGAAATTAAAACCAAAAAACGTCCTCATGAAAATAAAAAAAGTTTATCAAAGGGTTTAAAAGGAATCGATTCTTATTAATTTCTTATCTTTCTACCAAACGCTTAGCGCCTGTTTTTTCCCTAATACGATATTGGAAGCTTTTGTTCATTTCAACTGTATTTCAGAAGTCGCCCTTCTAGAAGATATCCTTTTACAGGTTTCTATAGGTCATTTTGTAAGGAAAACATTACTTTTATTGTAAAATTTTAAACCAATAATAAATCCTTAAACCACCTTGATATTTAAATCATTTGTTCGATACAGTTCTGGATGTACACTACGTTAACAACGCTCAGATCTTCAGAGCTAAATTACTTCAAACAGATAGATATAAATTATATGAACTATGTTCGTTAAAATAATTAGACTGTAAAGCATCTTCATCTCTGCTTTCTTTTTAGAGGGAAAGACATTTTAGAAATACATTTTTATAGTGTAACAAAATAATTATAAAATATTGGTTTCTTGGTCGAAGCTTATATGTTCAGCAGGTTCAAACATTGTCATTGTTTTTATTGACATGTTTCGGAGTATCTTCATCTATCAAAACCTTTTTTATAGTACTGGTCCACAGTCAGACAGAACCGCTCAGAAGTTATGTTCATATAGGCTATGAGTCACGAGATATAGCAAGAGACTTGCGATTCGCAAGATGGGAGTTCCCCAACTAGTGAAGGTGGAAGACCAATAGCTCTCTTGCATCTAGTAGTGACCAAGTCAGAGCGATACTAAGTAAACGAGTAACTCTTACTACTCAAAATGTTAAGTAGGTCCCTGGGTATTGGCTGGCCAAGTTTGTTGCAACGTCTTATTACTTATGCCGTATTTAATCTCCCGCCCCTTATTGTATGGGTTTAGCCCCTTCCTCTCTCTTGTTCCATCAACTTTTAACTGTGATCACTTAGTGTGTTTTATTTGATTAATGATTTACCAATAATATTTAAATTTTCAACATTACTACATAAATATTTTTAATAAGTTAATTTAATACTTGATTGGACTTCGTAAGTTTAAATGCATTTAACAATTTTAATTTTTTTCTATTATTATAGTAAGAAACTGGTTTCATCGTTTTTTTTCTATTTCACTTGGATTAAGTATTTGTTTAATGAAATGTATTAAAGATATCCGAACGTTTCGTATTCATACGAACAGAATTTTCGTATTTATAAATATAAATTTTCTGTCTAAGAACAGCAAAATTAGACTACCTTGTGTTGTCACAGTACATTAAAACATTCTCATGGTGTAGATCTCCGAAACGCGTCTAGAGGTAGAAATATGAGAACGCCAAGACCAGAAGAAACTCGTATCCAATTGGTTTATGTTGAGACTAGAAGGACGTAGAATGTTTAGAGTATTATTATCACTTTTGATTATATTTGATTTTTATACCATCTGCAGTTAACCCTTAACCTTTTATAGGAAGTCATAAAACTAGTAATTGTCCTTACGTAGGCTATTTCAACAGCCGATAACTACCTAAGCTGATTGGAGAGACTATATACAAATTACAAAACTCCGGTCTAAATTAAATTGAAAAAATATTGCATTTAAAACATCAGTTACTGTGTTTTAAAACAATGACTAAAGTTGTATTTGTATTATAACTTAGTTCTTTTATATATATATATATATATATATATATATATATATATATATATATATATATATATATATATATAATATATATATATAATATATATATATATATATATATATATATATATATATATATATATATATATAAATTAATTAATAATTAATAAATATTCTTGTATTTGAATAACCTATGTTGTTTTAAATTCTTAAACAAGAAAACGTATTTTAAATTTATATAAAATTAACATTACAGGTTTATATAAAAAGTATTGTTCAATCAATGTAAGTGTTATAATTGTGGGTTAGATTTGAGACTTGATTATTATTTCAAAAAATTTTGATAACATTTAATATTCAACATACTGATTAAACAATCAAATATCTAGAATTTTGTGTATTATTACATATATTTGAAAACGATATTTTAAACAACTCAAGATATATAATTTTCATCAATTCTAAAGTAACTATACTGAAGATATTCATCTTTACAAGTTGATACTGAAACAAACAAATATTTTATAATATACAACTAGAAGCAGATATTTACAATATAATACATCTTATTTTATACTAATATATTTTAAAATGATTTGTATTAATAATTGTAATGTTGCCTTATCAAAAGACATTAATTTATTTGAAAAACGTAAAATTCAACTAAAAGACATTATTGTAATTTTCATTCCTGATGATGTTGGTACTGTTTACCAACGAAAAGCTTTGAAAGCAAATTAATAAATATTCTTGTATTTCAATAACCTATGTTGTTTTAATATATATATATATATATATATATATATATATATATATACAATAATAATCGTATCTATTCCACGAAAATCACAAATACGCGGCACGCGCGAGGAGGGCTCCATCTTCCAAGAGGCAGTAAATTGAAAATAAAGAGCGTATATTGATATGTTTAATGAATTTCGGCCTCAGTTGACAGTGAGATAAATCTCCAGAAACGGTCGTCCTCAAAACCCAAATAATAACCTAGCATAATCAAACATATCGCTATATGCTCCAGTCTTTAGGTGTAAAACTAATAGTTCAAGTGAAGATTTAATCAAATAGTACTGAAATACAGAATTATTACAAGGTGAAAAAAGTATTGGAGAACATGAGAAGTGCATTTCAAATAGTAATATAAAACTTGATGGTAGAGTGCATATTTGCATTACTAGAACAAAAGTACTCGCATTATGGAGTAACTTATCCAAGTAACTGTGCACAAGATTAAAATCCATCAGTGCTTGCTTTCAATATTACCGATAGTGATTTTTTCATCAATTTTATTGACTTTTTTATTTCTGCTTAAATATAAGTTTTAATTTTTTGAGGATGATACACATTGAAAAGACATTAAGAAAATTGAAGAACGCGGACACAACCAATTAATCAATAAAGCTTTTTTCAAGGCGCTTAAATGTTTTTATACTTGCGCTAATTTGATATTTACTGATACTTAATTATCTGAAACTTTTAGTGAGTTACTCTGAAAAAACATAATTTTGTTGAAAAAATAGATATCCTTTTCGACTAATGAAATATTTTCCTTTGAAAATAAATACTTTTATTGCTTTCTTCTAAAGACGCACTCTAATGTCAAGAACAAACTGTCAGAAGCAACTGTGACCCGGTCCCTTCAACTTTTTACAGAAACTTTACCGTGTTTTACTAATTAAGAAACTCGTCCTTGTTTTAAGATTTTTATTTACTTCAGTTACGTGCCAAGTCCAGGTCTGTCGAAGTTTCTTCTTTGCTGAGATTTTAATGGTGAAACGTCACAGATACTATATTTTCCGTATTAAATTATTTAATATTTTGCAACTTTCTTACTTACTTAATGATTTGTGACAGAGAACTTAAACCCAACTTCTCTGACATTGTATCCATTACTAATTCAACACCACGGAGTGACTCCTGCTACTAGTAGGCGTTTTCAGCAGGAAAGAAGAACTAGGGTATTGGAGAGAACATTTATTGCTACTATGAAAGGACCTTATTTGTCCCATTTATTGAATGATTTAAGTTGAAATCTTTTAAATTAAATTTCATCCTCAAGTTGTTAATGTATTATTTTGCAAAACCGTTTTATAAATTTGTTGTATTAGTAATTTTTATATATGATAATTTTTTAATTATCACCCAATCCATATATTTACACCAGTTTATTATAATTAATTATTTAAATAAATTTAACTTAAATACTTAGTAGAAACCTTTTATGCTAGTGTACATTCACAAATTCCAGAGCTTGCAAAACTTTTACTTTGAAGGTTAGAATACTTTTAACAAAACTCAAGACCGGATTTTTGCCACTGTATGTAATTAATTTGCCGCTATATGTAAGAATTTTAATCAAAGTTTGACCCGTATAGTAGTGTAATTTGACATGTAAACGTTAATATTTATTTGGAATAATTAAATATTTGGTTTGAATTATGTTGAAAGTATTGTTTATGAATGTTATAAACTGCAAATTATGTTTTATTATTAGATTAATAAAATTTTAGCTCTTGAAATGAATTTTCGGACAAAACATCGTAACGTAGAGTGTATTTGTAGAAGCATGAATTGGTCTGTGATCTGTCATTAACCTTAAACACGTTAATTAAATCCACAATGTTTCAAACATACAAAGTTTAAAGTCCCGTCCCAATGATCCGGCATAGAAATAAACGTCAAGTTGTTAAGGACAAGTAATTACAAAGTGTCCATAATTATAAACAAATCTGTGGTCACGTGTTTGTGTGTCTTAAATTATTGCAAGATCTTGATAAGGTATTATTAAAGAAAAAAAATTACCAAGGCTTGCATATTGTTTCAAGGTATACCACTGTGTATTTACTTTAAATGGAATTCTACATAGTTTTCATATTTTATAAGACGAATAAAATAATTATCCTTCGATTTTCTAAAACGTAGGGTTTACCAGATATGCTTTTTTTCATACGTTCACAAAAAGTGTGTAAGAATATCTTTAAATGTTACCGTATACCATGTGTCAGCTCGCTTATTTGGCCTAACTCACTGCACTGCAGACTGCATGCAATATAAAGTGCTTTGCAGGTGTGAGTGTCGTTATAGCTGGACTGTTTAGAAGAACCGCAAAAGTTTTTTGTTTAATATTAGATGCGTGAGGCCGAAATAGCAGTTATGTTCTGAAATGACACAAAAATCACGGAAATGCCAAGGAACACAAAATCAAGCAACGTGAGTAGACTTTTAATTCATCTACGATTTGTGTAACACATAATAAAATTAAATGTTTATATACTAAATAATTACATTATAAGGCATTTTTCTTCCCGAGAATAAATTTATTGGAAAAATTAAAAATTCTATGCAGACGATTTCATTTCCTTCTTATGAAATATGGACCCTAATGTTGAGAAATTAACAAGTGCGTTAGAAACAAATCACCGCAAGTAGGTTAGTTTTTTTATTTATTATTTATATCCAATGCCAGGTCTTGGCATTTCTGCCATTCTCCTTCTAGCCTCCCAGTAGACAATGCTGGCTTCGATCTTCCACATCTTGCAACGCTGTGCGTTCGATCATGTGGGGCATCAATCTTTTGGCAGTTACACAGACGGCAAATATCTGCCATCGGACGGCTAATCCTATTTTATATAGGTGGGCTTGCAGATAGTCATGGCCCGTAAGCATTCTGAATCTAGCAACAGCTTCCACTCTAGGTAGGCTATGTGGTGTTAGCACTGTGTGCGCCAGGCCCCTTCATATCTTTCCAGCGCTCATTTCAATTTGGCTTTCCCTTGTTTTTTTATTGATTGTAGAACCAATCAGGCTGCTTGCTGTCAATAGAGATATAGGATTGTCAGTCTGAGGCCATGTGTTACATTTCTTCGCTAGCTGGTCTGCGTGTTCATTTCCTTCAATACCGACATAGCTAGAGAGCCACTGCAGCACAATGTACCACCCTTCTTCAATCATCCCTGCCAAGGCCTTTCGTCCATTCATTGTTTGCATACAGTCGGTGGAGGTATTACTAGTTAGTGCAATTATAGCAGCCTGTGAATCCACGAGGAATACAACTCTTGCCGACTTTCCGAAGAAAGAACAAAGTTTTTCGGCAGCTTGTACTATAGCCGCAATCATACCGTCGAAGTGGTCGATGTAAAAGCGAGCACCAGAGGCATGTTTTACCGCTGACCCATCGGTGTATATATACACGGATCCAGTTATCTTTTCTGTATAGATCCGCAATCGTTTCCAAAGCAGAGGCCTTCAGGATGTGGGGATCACTAATAGCCTTGGAGAAGCGACAGTCTTCTCTCTGGTAATGAAGGAAAAACCGTATGACAGGTTGGGAATTTAGATACTTGTCCCGGTTTCAGGTTGTATTTAATTCCAAGTTGCTCTGCAAGTAGGTCAGTGAGATAAGTAGTTCTTACGGCTATTGGGTAAATGTCAGTACATTTAGCAAGTGAGTGGGTTTGGCTACAAAATTCATGACGCAACAAACCGACCGAAGATTAAACAAATGGCTAGTAATCGATAAATTAAAATAAATATTGTGCACTAAGACAAACTATAAAAAATTTGCTACCGAAATATTCTTCAAAAGTATAACATTTCAAACGATACAAAGTTAAGGCAGAGAGGACCTCAACTACAATTTGAAGACGTAATTGAAACCTCGTTTTGCAGTTCCTCATTATATCCTGATATAAACTAAGCGGATCGTTCTACAAAGGTTATAAGGTTTTGAACAGGGACTACTAATATAAATAATGTATCGAAAGCTTGATTTTGCCCAATCACTCCTGCAATGTGATCTAGCTAAATTGAATAAATATAAATAAAATTCGTTTCTAAAGCCTAAAAAAGTAAAATTATTAAAGTCAGTAGGCGTTTTCTGTGCGTTCGCACTTACGCTGTTTAAGAATTGATGTATCCTCCACGAACGCGAGACTAGAAGTGACAGCCCAGCTGAGTGCACTCCACCTTACCTTACATTACTCTGTACATTATTCATAAGTCTCCTGTACGCTTTTATCTCCGTGAATACAAGAGCGCATCCGGCAACTTTCATAACGGAAATTTATTAACACAAATACTATGTTAGTTCTGGTCATCATGATCTTTATTTTCTTAGTGTAATAGAGGAAAATATAATGAGAGATAAAAGAACTATGAGTAATTATTTAATGAACTAAGTGGATATTATATTACTTGCTGACTCGTTTCATTGAAGAAGCCTAACTTCCTCCTCAAGTATTACTTCGTCAATGAAACGAAGGTTTCGAAAATAAGACGCGTCATCAAGTTAATAGTTTTCACTTAGTTCTTTAAACTACTCAGTGATACCAAGGTGGTTACACATAGCAACCATAAAGCAACTGTTCAGTATTCTACTAGCTTCACGATTATTTATTTTTAAGTTTCAAAACGCATACAATATAATTTTTACTTATAGGAACTTGGAAAGGATACAATTAATTACTGTTGAGGTAAGCATATCCTAAACAAACCTTCTTTCTTACTCTATAATAGAAACTATTTTAATTTTTCACTTACATAAAGAAACGCTGATTTTTATTGGCTCCACACAATGTTTTTACTACAACGTAAACGCGTTGATGGTAATCAATTATGGGCAGGTTGTACTGGAAAATAATTGATAATATTTGTTTGGCATAATTTTTAAACACTTTTCTGATATTGACCTAATATACTGGTATCGAACACAGACTCGTGCCTGCCTTGCTCTCGTGTAGTTGTAAGGCTGTCAAAATATTTAAAATATAGCTAGGACCTCAAGTGCTTCTAGGGAGTCTTGTGAGGGACTAGTGCCTGCCTTGCTCTCGTGTAGTTGTAAGGATATCAAAATATTTAAAATATAGCTAGGACCTCAAGTGCTTCTAGGGAGTCTTGTGAGGGACTAGTGCCTGCCTTGCTCTCGTGTAGTTGTAAGGCTGTCAAAATATTTAAAATATAGCTAGGACCTCAAGTGCTTCTAGGGAGTCTTGTGAGGGACTAGTGCCTGCCTTGCTCTCGTGTAGTTGTAAGGCTATCAAAATATTTAAAATATAGCTAGGACCTCAAGTGCTTCTAGGGAGTCTTGTGAGGGACTAGTGCCTGCCTTGCTCTCGTGTAGTTGTAAGGCTGTCAAAATATTTAAAATATAGCTAGGACCTCAAGTGCTTCTAGGGAGTCGTGTGAGGGACTAGTGCCTGCCTTGCTCTCGTGTAGTTGTAAGGCTATCAAAATATTTAAAATATAGCTAGGACCTCAAGTGCTTCTAGGGAGTCTTGTGAGGGACTAGTGTCTGCCTTGCTCTCGTGTAGTTGTAAGGCTATCAAAATATTTAAAATATAGCTAGGACCTCAAGTGCTTCTAGGGAGTCTTGTGAGGGACTAGTGCCTGCCTTGCTCTCGTGTAGTTGTAAGGCTATCAAAATATTTAAAATATAGCTAGGACCTCAAGTGCTTCTAGGGAGTCTTGTGAGGGACTAGTGCCTGCCTTGCTCTCGTGTAGTTGTAAGGATATCAAAATATTTAAAATATAGCTAGGACCTCAAGTGCTTCTAGGGAGTCTTGTGAATGTTTACTACTAGCTTGCTAGATCTATATGAAACCTATCCCCTTTTTTAGTACGCCTCTAAAGTATCCCAGGTTTATTAATTACCTCTAAAATTATATTCCGTTTTTTAATTCGGTTTAAAATGAATTTGTCTACCTTTAATTTAAAATAGGAGACAGAAATTGTAGCTAAGTGCTCAAGTGGGTAGAGCACTTGATTACGAAACTAAAGGCTTTGAGTTCGATACCCAGTAGTGTCAAAGAATTTGTGTGTGCTTTTTTAGCACCCTTATTGAATAAGCCTGGGGAAATGAGTACCTAGGTAATATTAGGAGGGTGAAACATAGTGTTGGCCATATTACCTTCTTTAGTGCCTTATGCTCCAAGTAAGACACCTCTCCCAAGCAGTGTATCATGATATAAAAAGTAAGCATTATTATTATTAAACAGAAATGCACAATAAACATATCTATTTTAATTCATAAAATTTTAAACATAAAATTCACAACGGATTGTAAATAGACGTCTCTTGTGTCTGGGATATATTGTAGTAAAGGTAAAATATTGAAAACCATGCCAGTTCTGAAAAGCGGGGACGTTGTATAATAATAACCGCCGAATAGGGGATGAATGAATAGAAGATGAATCACTAATTGAAAAAATTGACAATTTAGAATTACTAACCATTAAAAAGAAATTTAAACCAAGTGGGAGGATGTTACTAGTCGGGAAAACGCTTACAGCTAAGACCAGCTCCTATTTTAAGTTGTAGTAACAAATTTCAAATGAGAATTCAATTTATTTTTAAAAGATGTAGCCAGAATATCCAAAGCTTAACATCAAACATCAGAATAAAATAGTAATGTTTATAACTTTAATTTGTAAGTTTTTAAAAACGTCTTCTAGATAGGAGTAGTTTAAAACAGCCTCATTTAACTCATTTAGTTTTCTTATTACTGAAACAGTTCATATTTTGGTTATTTTGAACACTCGTAGAACATCAAGAAAGAATGTTTGTCTCCTGCTTCAAATCCTAATGTGTTGCCTTTTAATTCTATTTTGTGAAAAATATACAAACATTTACAATCCAATAACAGTTTTTGTGACGAATATTGAAAATCATAAAACAAATTATGAGGGAAAAAGTGGCCTAAAATTTAAATTTCGTAACTTAAGCGTTACTGGAATATTTTTCGTTTGTTCACACGGATTTTGTTTCCCGAAATTTTATTGAAAGTAAGATCGTTGTTAGTTTTATCTAATGCACATTTTATACATTTTCAAACATTTCTCTTTTAACAATCTGTCCAAACCAACTGTTCCCTCCCTACAACTTTGCATCCTGCGACGAACTTTAAACGAATCCTTTATACCGTCCACCCGCGCTCGCCCACCCCAAGGATTTGCAGATTTTACGATTTACAGTACGCGCCACTGTTGGGACGAGTACGATGTTTAGGAATTTCCTTGTTTAAATTGACTTTTGAATAAGAGGGACGTGTTTCATTCCTCGAGGCAAGGTGAACTTTAGCCATTTTTCTTGCTTTGTTTGTTTATTAAAAAATCGTGAAAATGTATTTCCTCATTTTGTTTTTCCCTCAAGCTAGAGAAAATGTAAATTAGGTATAAAGAAATGGAATATAATACATACATGTTATTAAATCCTTAGGTAATGATATGGCGGCCTTTATGTCCATAAAAATTGTCATAGCAATACGGTTATAACAATAGTCATTTTTAACAACAATTATAATAATAGACATATTTATTTATAATAACAGTTTTAACAATCAATATATAAATAGAATTTTGCATAATTTTCGTCATAATATAATAACATATTTTAAAAAAACGTGTGTGTACTACTTGGCACTCTAACACAAGCCTTAACAAACTTATAAACGTTGGTAGGCCTATATAAAATGCATTTAAAGAAATAACAAGTTATAACGCCGGACTGACGTTAATCCAATAATATCGAATAATAGTTGAGCATTACGTAATACAAAACGTTTTCGAAGTATATCTAGCAAATAAATGCATTTTCTTAATAAATTATCCATTAAATAAATTTATTCCCATCTTAAAACCTATTTGTCCCAGAATGTACAATAGGAAATGACACTAAGCTATAAAAGGGTGTAAACAAAAAATGCAGTAAAATATATATTGTTAGGTGTATTATTTAAAGGTTAGCTACAATGGAAAGTAAAGTCTTGAATAGTTTCAGAAGAATTCCTCATGATTAAATCAGTTGTATGTAATGAATCAACTCTTACACCAGCTTTTTGATTTGGGTAAAATGAAAAAATAATGTACAATCTTTATTATCATAATGAAAAAATCCATTAAGTTTATACAAATAATGCAAAGATATGTTCTATGTTATTAACGTATCACGTTGTATACGGAATGTAATTTAAATGACAATATCTAATTATAGAGGAGCAAATTCATAAATAAATAACTACAGGGTAATAGTAATGCCTTATATTTATTGGAAAGTTCAAAGTAAGGAGCAGACGGAACTTAAGACATTATTTCGACCTGCGGTGAGAAATCATCCCTATAGAATACAGGTGGTAGGTTAAATATCTCAATGTCAAACAGGATAATTCTAATTGAGCTCAAATTAAATAATCTCAATAAAATAGGGCCTATTCCTCGATCTCCTCCTGTAGTAAAGGTGATATAGGCTCCTTATATTGGTATAAGTGAATTCAATAATCTTAGTGACTTTAACGTTTCGAGAATAAATTTGTCATAAATTTGTCAGTAATGCAGTGTAAAGTAGGCATCTAGTTGTTTAGTTTTACCAACAGCCTGAATTTAATTCAGTTAACACAGAACCGAAGGCTTCACTTTGCAACTGGACTTCATGTGCAGAAACAGGATCATTAGAATCAGATCGGTTTTATACGGAAAAACATATGTAAAAAACATATTAAAACATTCAAAACTATCAAATATTGGATTTAGTGTCAGATAAGAATATTCTAGTAGCTGCAAATCACTTGAATCTTTAAAAACGCGTTTAAAAACGTTACAATATTATGAATAAAGCTAAAAAACGAACATCAACATAATAATCAACAACAGAATCTAGTTGAACAGCATAGATGACTTAATTTCGAAACGTTTCGAATTTCAAGTCTTTTTATACGTCGACTTACTGTTTGATGGGTATGTAAGTCACAAAAGTTTGGAAGCTTTTGGGTGTTTTGGCAAAAAGTGTTTTGACTTTGTGTCCAAGCCGGATAGGTAGTGATAAAGTTAGAAATAGTGAAAATAATTAATTTTTTATTTCCCTAATAATACCCAATAATAAGCAACCTAATAATACCCAATATTTATCATAATAACCCGTGTATTGCGGTTAGTTCTAGTTATTGACACATTTTTTTTTAAATTGAAAAATGTATACATACTAAAATGTAAATAAAATATTTCACCACTTGTCTAGTTTAGACGAAAACCATAGGCTTCAATTCATTAAATATTGCAGGAAAGTTTAGTTTGGTTTCCCAGCAGTTTGTGGCAATAATGGTCGGGGTCTCGCAACCTTACCCTAATTCTCCGTTAAATTCCTCAACGAATCTCGGAAACTATATTAGGAGCATCCTCTCTACTGAGATCTATTCACCACCCGTTCTGATTCTGGCCGGTGTTCATAAACATCAGTTTCTAAGAATCCGCACATTTCTTCTCCCAAGTACCTTCTGTAATAATGTTTGCATTTTTTACATCATCTTTCATTACGCAAGATTTGTGCAAGGTACTTGAGTTTTCCCGATTTTACCAACACTACGATTTCTCGGTTTCCCCCTTCTTTTAAAGAATCTTTCATTTTAAGGAATCTTTGTCTTCGGGACGCTCAACAATCCGCGGTGGAGCAACTTTTCAAAGGGTTCTAGTTTTAGTTCTCCTAAAGAACTAAGATTCTGCACCATAAAGCTAAACAAATAACATTAGGAACATTAGAATATCTTACTGGCTAACGTCAGATCATGACTTGAAAAGTCCACTCATTCGGCTCTCTCTTTCTCAATCTTAATTTGCATTTCTGAATATTCCGGAATTTCTGCGTGAATATTCCCTCTCATAATGGTGTCCACGCACAAACATTTGTTATCACCTTTAGTGATTTGCTACCCTTCTTTAATATAACAATTAAGTAGGCCTGTGTAATAGGCTACGTACTGTTTATCACATACTAAATCTTCATGTTATCAATACGACAGACTTGGCTTTTATAGAATTACATGGGCAAATGATATTTCTAAATGTATCATGAAAAACAGCACATATTGAAAAACGATTACATTATTTACAGGATTACAGGTGCAATAATGGAAACGTCAGAATGATGACGACTTTCAGTAAAAGTCAACTATTTCGAAAAATTTTGAATAAACCTTAAAAAGTTTATTGTTACTTAATGAACAAATGGAATACTAGCACCATTAGCTTGGTGAGCCATTAACTCAAATAAGAAATGAGAAACTCAGGCGAAATAACTGAGGTACGTTTCAAGAGAGAATTATTTAGGATAAAAGTGCCCGATTTGCTCTCACATGTGCAATAAATACCCTTAATAATAAATACACAAAAACCTCTTAACCACAAACTTTCTTTAATTTACCCTAATGCACATTTCAGTTACAAAGTAACCATCCTCAGAGGGATAACATACAAAGACAGTCTTTGTATGTTATCCCTCTGAGGATGGTTACTTTGTAACTGAAATGCACATTAGGGTAAATTAAAGAAAGTTTGTGGTTAAGAGGTTTTTGTGTATTTATTATTAAATTCAACCACAGTATATTCCTAATAAATAGTAATAAATACCCTTCATTATTTACATCTCCTGTAGCATTGACCTCTTTCGTCAGAAATTTTAGTCAAACCTGTAAATGTCAACAAAATTGAAAATTTTATATTTTTATAATTTTTATAGAATGAAAACCTATGAGCATTCTGTAGGAAATAAGTTCGTATACCAAATTCTATAGAAAGTATTTTTTGACCGATTTGTGATAAATTTTTTCTAATATTTACATCACGTTTAATGGCGTGCGTCATTCGTTCTTATAACTCGCAGCTCAGACACAGCGCACATTTAAAATACATGGCGCAACTGTTGCAAGCTCTGGCGTTTTTGCCAACTTGTATAAACAATTAATTCAACCATTGTTCACTTTGCTGTGAAGAAACTGTACTTGCAATTCACCATTAATCCTTTTGTCCCCAACTGTACCTCTCGCCGTTGTTTCTAATCCTCGTAATTATTATTCATAGGCAAAAACTTTGCAACAATGAAGGAAATATAAAACAGAGTCTGTGCTTAACTTTGTTTCAAGCCGCTCTTAGTTTTACAGTACTTGGCACAATTTCAGTTTTATCTCGTTGTAAGTGCCGTTCCCAACTTTCCATCGGTTATATTATTACATTTAAATGTTGCAACTTATAAAATAACTTCAGCAAATTATTGCTTGACATAAAAAGAAGTTTATACAACCCTGAATTTATTTTAACTCATTCTCAAGAAAGGTACGTTATTTAAACATAATAGTCTAATATTTGCTTACAAAAGTTACAGTACCTTACTTTTCATGGTTCCTAGTAGAAAACCTGTTTACTTCAGGTGTCCAACTTTACTCATTGTCTACTTTTAGATGGTCTATCAAGAATTAACGAGTATCCTAAATATGCTTGTAACTTATTCAATTATTTACTAACTCCATCCTTTTATTACTTTTTATACATCGAGTTGTAACTGGTGGATATCTCTCTTTGACAATGTTAGACAGTAGAACCATGCTCCCCCCCCCCCCCGGCACAGATAGAACCTTCTCGAAGCCCTAAGTAGAGACAGTTTTTTTTTTTTTAATGTTAACCTAACCCTGTATTGTATCCATAGTTCCGCCTCTCTCCATCATATAAGATAACCAAAACTATACTTGTCAATAATATCATAAAAATTACTTTAACTTATATAATAGCTGGTAGGTCAGTGGAGACTGCGCTGTTGTCGGTCGTAGACTTTATTAAGGGTCAGATCAACAACAAGGGAATATGTATTTGGGCTTTTCTTGATGTGGAGGGGGCTTTCAATAGTACCTCTAGAGTGGCCATCAAGAGAGCAGCTATGGATCATGGGATTTCTGATGGAATTATAAATTGGATTATGAGTTCCTTGGAAAACCGGATAAGCACTGCATCCTGGATGGGGTGCACGATAAATGGGATGGTCTCGGAGGGCTGCCCGCAGGGTGGAGTGTTATCCCCTTTGCTGTGGAGCCTTGTCGTTGACGGCCTACTAAGGACACAAGTGGAATGGGTGTCAAGGTGGTAGGATATGCGGATGACATAGCTATCCTTGTTAGGGGACCATTTGAAGAGGTCCTCAAAGACCTGCTTCAAGAGGCACTCAAGGTAACAGAAGCATGGTGCAGGGAGAATGCACTATGCATTCAAGGAGAGAAATCTGTGGCACTCATCTTCACTAGGCGATATAAAACTAAATCGCTGGAGATGATGGAAGTTGGTAATACTAAAATAAGCTACGTTTAGAGTGCTAAATATCTGGGAGTTATTCTGGATAGGAAGCTACTCTGGCGTGAGCATTTGGAGGATAAGTGCAAAAAAGCCATAGCTACGTTCTGGCAATGCAGAGGAGCAATAGGCACGAGATGGGGTTTGGGTCCACGTCAAATGAACTGGATTTATTCCGCCATTGTGGTGCCGAGGTTGGTCTTTGCCTCTATCGTCTGGTGGACAGGGCACAGAAAGAAACAAGTAAAAGAATGCTGGACCGCGCGCAGGGGCTCTTCCTTAGAGGCATAACTGCTACAAGGAGAAGCACACCATGTGCGGCCATGAGGGTTATGTTGGGTTTTCCATCCTTGAGTCTTCAAATTAGGATGGAGGCAATGAAAACTGCATACCGGCTAAGCTGTACTGGGCAGTGGAAGACAAGTAGCAAACGTCATAAACAGCTATTTGGGGATTCATTGAAGGAGCTCTGGATAGAACCTCAGGATAAGATACTGCCTCTTAAAAGGGAGAAAGGAATCTACAAAATCCTTATTCCTGCAAGAGAGGCATGGGCGGAGTATAGACCCAGACATGGTGAAATCTGGTTCACCGATGGGTCCAAGATGAAGGAAGGAGTGGGAGCAGGATTTAGTGGACCGAGACACCAAGACAGATTTTGTCATCGCCTGGAGGACTACAACTCTGTCTTCCAGGGGGAGGTGCTCGCGATCAAACTATGTGCTGAGGAAATAATAGGGTCTGGCAGGAGGGGCAAGACCATCTGGATTTGCTCGGACAGTCAAGCAGCTCTGAAGGTTTTAGGTAAGGCTAGTACAAGCTCTAGGTTGGTGGCTGAGACTATGGCTTCTCTAGCAGAGCTGAGTAAGCATAATTCACTCAACCTAACCTGGATTCCAGGACATTCTGGCTGGATAGGGAATGAGAGAGCTGACGCCTTAGCAAAACAAGGGTGTATAACCCAAGGACCGTTGCTGAGGGCAGTGGGCATGGCGCCTTGGGAGGGGCGCAAGAGGATCACGGTACATATAGACAGGTTGTGCATGGAAGAATGGAATGTAACCTTGGGGTGTAACAAATCCAAGGTACTGTGGGGTTACTCAGGAGATGTGTGGGGCAAAGAACTACTCTCCTTAAGTAGACATCAACTCAGAACTACTGTAGAGCTGGTTACAGGCCATGGGGATTTGAGGGGGTTCCAATACAAAATTGGAAAATCTAGGTCCTCTGTGTGCAAGAGATGTGACGAGGATCAAGAGGAAAGCCCAATCCACGTACTCTGTGAGTGTCCTGCTTTGGGAGCTGCAAGGAGAAAGTGGTTCGGCTGGCAGGTATGTACACCAGAGGATATCAGAAGATCTAGCATCAGGTGGGTACTTGATTTCTGCAAAGAGGTAGGTATCCACTAGTCCTGTGGTAGGGATGGGAAGAGAGTACAATGGCTACAGCTAAGTGCTCTACACCGATAAGGTCTCTCCGAGTTTTAGTAAATAATAAATATATAATAGCGACACTTTCTAATTCCTAAACACCTTCTCGGTGAAAGACAAGCAGGATTGGGTTAGAAATGTATCAGCTAAATCCTTTACCATGTATCATTGCTAATCCTATTTATGTAAGAGTTTTTATATTTTATCAAATTTTTTCAGCGGCTATATTACCACTGAACGAAATTAACATTAAAAAACGGCATCTTTAGTGTATATTAATTAACATCACAATTTTTTCCAAATAACAAGTGACCACTATGGTTAGATTAAGAAAAATCATTAATCATTGTCTTGTCTTATTGACAGTATATCCTGGGCATTAGCTGGACGGAGGTCGATTTGGCGAAAATTGACGTTAGATGTCGGACTGTAACAAGACCTAGCTTATGTGCCAGACTTTGATGTCTGTTTACGTGCTTGAGGTTTATCCAAGCTCAGGTGCTGGAAGTAGGTGTGGCTCAAGTGCCGAGTTTGATATTTTTCTGTGCTGGAAGTTGGTCCTGGCTCACGTGCTGCAAGTAGATGTTGCTCAGGTGCCAGAGTCTGAAATGACTTTACTTGCTGGAGGTTGATCCTGGCTCACATGCCAGAAGCATATATTGACACAATGCGAGAGGCTAATGGTAGCTCATAAGTTGGATGTTAATCATGACTCACCGTCAGAAAGTAGATACTGGGCCATGTGGCAAAGACTAAAGTTGGAGCTGAACCTGGTTCACATGCCAGAAGTATATGTTAACACAAATGCAAAAGGCTAATGGTAGTTCATAAGTTGGATGTTAATCATGGCTCACCGTCAGGAAGTAGATACTGGGTCATGTGGCAAAGACTAATGCTGGAGCTGATCCTGGCTCACATGGCAGACGTATATGTTGACACAAATGCAAGAGGCTAATGGTAGCTCATAAGTTGGATGTTAATCATGACTCACCGTCAGAAAGTAGATACTGGGCCATGTGGCAAAGACTAAAGTTGGAGCTGAACCTGGTTCACATGCCAGAAGTATATGTTAACACAAATGCAAAAGGCTAATGGTAGTTCATAAGTTGGATGTTAATCATGACTCACCGTCAGAAAGTAGATACTGGGCCATGTGGCAAAGGCTAATGCTGGAGCTGATCCTGGTTCACATGCCAGAAGTATATGTTAACACAAATGCAAAAGGCTAATGGTAGTTCATAAGTTGGATGTTAATCATGACTCACCGTCAGAAAGTAGATACTGGGCCATGTGGCAAAGACTAATGCTGGAGCTGATCCTGGTTCACATGCCAGAAGTATATGTTAACACAAATGCAAAAGGCTAATGGTAGTTCATAAGTTGGATGTTAATCATGACTCACCGTCAGAAAGTAGATACTGGGCCATGTGGCAAAGACTAATGCTGGAGCTGATCCTGGTTCACATGCCAGAAGTATATGTTAACACAAATGCAAAAGGCTAATGGTAGCTCATAAGTTGGATGTTAATCATGACTCACCGTCAGAAAGTAGATACTGGGCCATGTGGCAAAGACTAATGCTGGAGCTGATCCTGGTTCACATGCCAGAAGTATATGTTAACACAAATGCAAAAGGCTAATGGTAGTTCATAAGTTGGATGTTAATCATGACTCACCGTCAGAAAGTAGATACTGGGCCATGTGGCAAAGGCTAATGCTGGAGCTGATCCTGGTTCACATGGCAGACGTATATGTTGACACAAATGCAAGAGGCTAATGGTAGTTCATAAGTTGGATGTTAATCATGACTCACCGTCAGAAAGTAGATACTGGGCCATGTGGCAAAGGCTAATGCTGGAGCTGATCCTGGTTCACATGGCAGACGTATATGTTGACACAAATGCAAGAGGCTAATGGTAGTTCATAAGTTGGATGTTAATCATGACTCACCGTCAGAAAGTAGATACTGGGCCATGTGGCAAAGGCTAATGCTGGAGCTGATCCTGGTTCACATGCCAGAAGTATATGTTAACACAAATGCAAAAGGCTAATGGTAGCTCATAAGTTGGATGTTAATCATGACTCACCGTCAGAAAGTAGATACTGGGCCATGTGGCAAAGACTAATGCTGGAGCTGATCCTGGTTCACATGCCAGAAGTATATGTTAACACAAATGCAAAAGGCTAATGGTAGTTCATAAGTTGGATGTTAATCATGACTCACCGTCAGAAAGTAGATACTGGGCCATGTGGCAAAGACTAATGCTGGAGCTGATCCTGGCTCACATGGCAGACGTATATGTTGACACAAATGCAAGAGGCTAATGGTAGCTCATAAGTTGGATGTTAATCATGACTCACCGTCAGAAAGTAGATACTGGGCCATGTGGCAAAGACTAATGCTGGAGCTGATCCTGGTTCACATGGCAGACGTATATGTTGACACAAATGCAAGAGGCTAATGGTAGCTCATAAGTTGGATGTTAATCATGGCTCACCGTCAGGAAGTAGATGCTGGGCCATGTGGCAAAGGCTAATGCTGGAGCTGATCCTGGCTCACATGGCAGACGTATATGTTGACACAAATGCAACAGGCTAATGGTAGCTCATAAATCGGATGATAATCATGGCTCACCGTCAAGAAGTAGATACTGGGCCATGTGGCAAAGACTAATGCTGAAGCTGATCCTTCTCACATGTCAGATGGTCAGCAATAGAAATGCTTTTCTCAGAAGGACTGAGACTTTGGCGTTACGCAGATGGCTGAGTTTGATTATATTAAATACAATTGAAAATGATGAACTGAAACTAGTTGGTTTACCTTGATCCATCCAATTTGTATAAGTGAATAACTTCTGTGAAGTCACGGTTAAAGCTTAAAATCCCAAGTGGTATAGAATTTATTACTTTTAAGTGATTATATAAATAAAATATTTTCTCGTGCAACCCAAACTAATTGCATTCATTGCAGCACAATTATAATTACTGTAGAAAAGTGTAACTATGTTTATGTAAATAAATTTTAATTAAATACTTCAATTTACATTAAAATTATTTGGAAGTATAACTTCTATTTTATTGATTTTTCTCTTTTAATATATTTGTGTATTTTTGACAAGTTAATGTTGACGGTTTTTAATTCTCGTTTCGAAAAGCTTCCAATATTTTGAGGACAATTTATGAAGTCGCCACTATAACATTATATTTTATTCAGAACAGTTTCCAAACTCACACAGACACGGTATTTATTCAGGTATACATACAAATACCAAGATTATCTCCTTTCCATTCCCACCTCAGTAGATGTCAATTTACCAGCGTATGTTTATTTATAATCAAAGAGCAAAGTGAAATATGAAATCTTTAGAAAAAGTAAGATAATATAATAAACACCAATGTATTATTATTAACATATTTTATCTTACATTTTTCAATTTAAAAAAGTGTAATTATACCAATTGAAAAACTGTGGGATGTGAAATTAATAAACACAATAACATAAATTCACTGTTATAGCTTAGTACCTCTGAAGGGGTCTACTTGGAAACTAAAGAGTCTTAAAATGTCGATTCGTAGTTAACAAAAAAATAACAAACAAACAATAATCAATAGATTCGTAGTTAAAAATAAATAAAGCTATTACTTTATACTATTTAGTTCTAGGCTCAGAATTGGGTAGTTATAGTCACTGATAATATTGACTTCACCACTGGAATAAGGAAATATATTAATGAATGTTGTTAGTTATTATTTACTTACATGAGGGTCAGAGTGACAACGTATACAACTTACCAGGAATGTTGCTGTCACAAAGAAGCTCGATACTTTGAACCGTTCCGTTTAATTACCTCTTGTATACAGAGCTTCACTTGGTTCATTAACTACACTTTACTTGGTGTTCACAACACGCACTGGCGCTTTGCATATTCTGCTTCCCCAGTTGTGTGGGTGGGGATGGTATTTAATAAGATTACACAAGCTTAAGTGTGATACCGTACGTTGTCGAGTGTGTTGCTCATCTAAATTTCGCTTCCAAGTTTTTATGTAATCCTCATTTAATTGTTGCGCGGGAATTATGCTGTAACGTGTTTTAGATTGTACACAGTCTATAAAACCACATTAGGGCCACTACGTTTCTCGCTTTGTACTTACAGCAGACGTTGCAAGTAGAAATATTAGGTAATTTAGGTCAATTTACACATTTGTGGTTTCATAATTAAAATTTAAATCATGTTTTTCTTTAACTTAATCTTTTTCTGTGTTTTAGTTTCAAAATCCTGGTAGATTTATTCGACAGGGGCGAAAGGACTGGTTGTATCAGGGACAAAAGGAGTTTTTTGCACTAGGTGCGAAAGTTCTTGATTGTATCACAAACGAAAGTAGTCGTTTATATTAGAGACGGAAGGACTGGTTGTATCAGGGACAAAAGGAGTTTTTTGCACTAGGTGCGAAAGTTCTTGATTGTATCACAAACGAAAGTAGTCGTTTATATTAGAGACGAAAGGGCTGGTTTGTACCAGAGACGAAAATGTTGGTTAGTGTCGAGGATGAAAGGGCTTTTTTGTATCAGGGGTGAAAGGACTGGTTTGTATATGGGACGATAGGACTGGTTTGTATCAGGGACGAAAGGAGTGGTTTGTATATGGGACGAAAGGGCTGGTTTGTACCTAAAGCGAAAGGACTTGTTTGCATCAGAAACGAAAATGTTGGTTAGTGTCGAGGATGAAAGGACTTTTTTGTATCAGGGGTGAAAGGACTGGTTTGTATATGGGACGAAAGGACTGGTTTGTATCAGGGACGAAAGGAGTGGTTTGTATATGGGACGAAAGGACTGGTTTGTATTAGGGACGAAAGGAGTGGTTTGTATATGGGACGAAAGGACTGGTTTGTACCCGAATCGGAAGGACATGTTTTTTTCACCAAAAAGGAAAGAAATACTTTGTTCCAGAAGCGAAAGGACTGGTTTGTATCAGAGATGAAAGAGCTGGTTTGTAACAGAGTCAAAAGGAATATTTGCATCAATAGCGAAAAACTGGTTCGTATCAGAGACAAAAAGACATAATTGTACTAAGAGCGAACTACCTTTTTCGTATCAGCTGTGGAAGGTCTGGTTTGTACCAGGGACAAAAGGACTTGTTTCTACCAAACGAGGAAGCACTGGTTTATATCTGATGTGGGATTTTCTCAATGGGAGAAGGAATCAGAGAATTTTTCTGAATAAGAAAGATATGAAAGAAAAATGCAAAACTGAATGAATATTTTAATGTTTAACAGACACTCTAGATAGCAATGAATTTTGTTAGTTTTGAAATTGTTATCATCATCCTTACGTTCTTGCTACTGTTTAACTATACGGCTAATATCGATCACATTACCAGGCCGATACGCCTTGTAGTCTCCTATTACTTGGCAAAATATATGGCGAATTGTCCTTAAATAGATGTCGTATTTATTATAAACGGACATCATAGCTATATCTGGCATAGTCATTCCTTATCTGTAAGCCCTAGGAGGGGCGTAAAAAAGATGTCGTGTTTATTATAAACGGACTTCATAGCTATACCTGGCATAGTCATTCCTTACATGTAAGCCCTAGGAGGCGCGTAAAAAAGATGTCGTGTTTATTATAAACGGACTTCATACCTATACCTGGCGTAGTCATTCCTTACATGTAAGCCCTAGGAGACGCGTAATAGAGATGTCGTGTTTATTATAAACGGACTTCATACCTATACCTGGTATAGTCATTCCTTACCTGTAAGCCCTTGGAGGCGCGTAAAAAAGATGTGTTTATTATAAACGGACTTCATAGCTATACCTGGCGTAGTCATTCCTTACATGTAAGCCCTAGGAGACGCGTAAAAAAGATGTCGTGTTTATTATAAACGGACTTCATACCTATACCTGACATATTTATTCCTTACATGTAAGCCCTAGGAGGCGCGTAAAAAAGATGTCGTGTTTACTATAAACGGACTTCATAGCTATACCTGGCATAGTCATTCCTTACATGTAAGCCCTAGGAGGGGCGTAAAAAAGATGTCGTGTTTATTATAAACGGACTTCATACCTATACCTGACATAGTCATTCCTTACATGTAAGCCCTAGGAGACGCGTAAAAAAGATGTCGTGTTTATTATAAACGAACTTCATACCTATACCTGGCATAGTCATTCCTTACATGTAAGCCCTAGGAGGCGCGCTCTGACTAGATGCGATTATGGTTTATACATAAATTTTAAGATGAGCCGTTTTAGTATAATATTACTCTCGGAAACTACAGGTTTAGTCATCTGAGTAAAAGTGATAGATAAATGTGAGGTGGTAACTATTTATTAACTAATTTAGATGTTTTCTTTTAAAGGTAAATTTAATATAGCAATACTACATAGCGATGACAAGATAGTTTTAAAAAAGCACATGAGAAGTTTATAAAGAGGGTTTCCTTTTTTTAAAAGATAAAGCATTTCTGAAAAATTTTAAAAATATTTTTCTAAGACTATTTATTTCTGATGATTGTTATCAATATTAAACACAAATAATTGTATTCTGGTCAAATTCAAAATTTAGTTTTGGTTATTTTTGTAACTAGTGGAGTTGTGAATATACAATTAAGAAATGTATTAATTCAGTATTGTAGCAAAAAAATTATTTTTTTGTTAATTACATTTAAGGTAAAAATACTCTTAAAAACTTATTTTTAAACCAATGGTAGGCCCTATATTCATTTTTAAAAAACGCTTGCTAGTGTTAAATATTATATCTTCTAACTCCCTTGAAAAATTTGCTACAACCTTAGTAGGCCGTAATTTAGGCGCTATAGGACGATGTAAAGTTGTCAGTAATTTAGTTAAGAAACATACGTGTGTAAACTGCAGCAAGCCACACGTAAACTCAGCTCCCGGTACATATACAAGATAAACCACTTTAGCTCGATCTACTTCAGGCGACAAAATGGCGGACAGATGTAAACTTTGTCATTTGTCTCACTTAAACTACGCCCCCTTTCCTATGTCTGAGCGCATTAACAGTTCCAACTTGATCTTTGTGGTAAATTGGTTTAGCCAACTGACTAAAAATATAATTACTTTGCCAAATAAGGGGACTTTGGTCAAAAAATGGTACTTATAAGTTTCTTTGAATGTTATGGTAAAGTTTATTGCTTTGCGTGTTTCAAATTTTAAATTTAAGACTTTAATTCCGTCTCTGTGTTGTCAGCCTTTCATTGATCAAACAAACTTTTTTTTATTTTGAAGTAGCTACACGTAAACTCAATGTATTTTTTTCTCTTTATCCTTTATTCTTTAACGTTCATTTTTTATATGCATTTTAAACATCCGTTATTTTTGTCTGTGTTCGCAAGTATCTTCTTCCACTTAA
>JBAIZL010000004.1:76806648-76939148 GCA_036971475.1 Prosapia bicincta | reverse complement strand
AAGTAATAATTTGACAACATTGTAATAAATTTGGCAACGCTGTTTGTTGGATCCAGTTTGCAAATGTATGGTTGATTTTAAATCTCTAGTATTCCTGATGAAGTTGGTACTGTTTCCCAACGAAAAGCTTTCAATTGTACATTCAAAAATTTTATTCTTGTATTTGTAAACTGTCTTATTTCTTTATATATATAAATATATAGGCCTATATAGTATGTTCATGTATACTATGTATCTACCTAAAAAATTTTGTTTTCTCTCTCTTTATAAAACCTCTTGCTTAACGACGCCGAGGAAGCGCATATGACAAATAATGTTTACTCCATTCTTTTTCTTATTTATATTAATATTAATGGATTTTATTACATACAAGATAGTTTTTTAAGATGTATCAAATGATAAATTAAATTGTTACTAATTTATAATCTCACGTGTTTTCCCAATAATTCTTATTGTAAGACAACATATTTATTTTTCCATATAGTGGCTTAGGTTAAGACTCCGATGGTCAGCTTTTATACTAGCGTTTAGGAGGTCTTTGGGGAAGTGTGCAGGTATTCGGGTTTCTCATTTTTTTTTAATTTTTCAAGTTGATCGTCAGTCATTCTATCGACAAGATTTCTCCAAACCATTCTTAGGCCCTAAACCATTTTAAAATCTTGAATATCCCACAGGAATCTAATGTCAAGGTTTACCGATCTATCCTTAATTTTTTGACGTTCCTGATGACATAATTGTTCTTGTCTCCATAACAATTGTTCCCTAATCCTGTTGAGTCGTCATAACTTTCGTTTTACCCGAGGCTGATGAATACTCTTCGTTTTTTAAACAATTCTAATGTTTTTATCCGAGGCAATTGCTATCATTTAGTGGTATTTCCTTTATGCGGGCTTGGGGCAGGTAACATAGCTGGTTCTCAACCCAGACGGAGTTTTATGATTCTTAATTTTCAAAGTTTTAACTCAATCACTAACTGTTTGAAAATGCAGTAATTTTAAATACTTAGATTATGATATATTTATACCATGTCAAGCATTGTCAAATCCTTACTTTTTCCAAATCTAAAATCCCTCTCCATTTGACAATCCAAGGTATTAATTAAGTTAGTAAAGGTGCAAGATATAACCTGACAGATCGACCATGAACTTGCATTTTATAACGAATCAATATTCTCTTCGAACTGTTACGGCGTGCTCACTTAATTAGGCGATATTAATAAAATGAAATTACACAAAAAGCATTCCTGCTGTGAAAATTCGAATTAACAAAGAGACTCAATTAGATTAAAGGAATATTGAGTAACAATTTTAATTCCATTACGATAGAAGAGTTTAAAATTCTTCCTTTAATGCGGTTTGTAGCTAGTTACAAAGCTCTGTTCTATCTTGAGTACTATTCAGCAATTCGTAAAACTTGATCGTTACTCCACCATCTTGAATTTCTTTGTTTTGCACATATTTCTAATAAACAAGACTAAAGTGGTTTTAAAAATGAAAACAAAAAAATTGTGTCTAAACAGACGTAAAGAATCGTTATCAATTTATCCTTATTTTCAAAACATACTCGCGGCTAGGATGGATTTGGGTTGATAGAGCCAAAATTATGAATATAGAGTAAACTACTGTTGAACTCAAAGTTCATCTGCATCTCAACAGACATCGCCTTACTATAGTAGTCTTACAACATATGTAGTGTTTGTTTCATTCGACACTATCTTGAAAAATATTATTTCTTTAGAGTTTAACTTATTCTAACAGGATACTTTTTAACTACATTGCCAAACAAGTAGGCAATATACATTTGTGATAATTGAATGCAGTATAAAATAGTTGTGTTGTGTGAAGAAATATTTAGTTTAGTGTAGGTGTGTGCTTCCTGCCAAATTTGTAATTTGTGATTTGACCATTATTAAATTCTTATTAGCCTTACTCTTCCGATATATATCTTGTACACATTTTCAATCGTCAATAAAATACGTTTATATTAATCCAATTAAGTTCAAGTATTTTTTTATTTTTTAATCTTTAGTTGATGCCAGTTGACGTTAATACAGTTTTTTTCAAATATGTATTCAATAATTAAATTATAAAAATTATGAGGTCTAGTTCGGATTGGAACTGAGTAACTTCATGTTCGAAGCCTTACGCCTTTTGGGACTGAGGCTACTTTCCATAACTAGAAATAAACTTCTCAAAGATCTATATGAAAAACGTCCATTGTATAACCTTACATTGTTGCTATGGTTACCACACAATATTATAAATAATCCTCTGAATTAAAAATAAATGAAAAGAATAGAATGAACCAACACACTTGATTAACGTTATCGAACCTTGCTTCACAAACGGACAGTACGAAAGGAAACTGAAGAGAAACTACAACATAATCCACGTGACGTTAAAATAGAAAGCGTATAAATGGTAACAAATAAAAATAAAAGTCAAACAACATAAATTGAAACGAAAATGGAAAATTGCAAGGAAATTTGCTTTCTATTTTGCCGCTTAATATTGTTATTCCGACATATGTATGCATATTTATATTACTTGCAATTATATAAGAAATAGAAACTAAAATAAAAATATTCTTTTCTTTTTTAAGTGGTAATTTAATGTTTTAAAATTTTGTAATAATTGTTTTCCATTATTTGTGCTTTGCTGCATTTGTAATAAGTATAGTGATTATATTTAGAATGCATTTTTTAGTATCAAACATCGGAAAAACGATAGATACTCCAACGGAATAATCCAATATAATATATATATATATATATATATATATATATATATATATATATATATATATATCCTAAAATATTATCAGGTTAGATAGAGTTAACCGTCAACTTTACCCTCAAAATAATATTCTAAACCTTTCGAAAAGGTTCATTGCAGAAACAAGTTTATTTTTCTGAGTGGGCCTGATTTAAGTTTAACACTACACAACATCTTTTCGCTATATATAAATCACAATTACGTAACGTATTTGTACATATTCAGTGTTTTAAGGAGGTTCCCGATAGTCTCCGTAGGTTAAGGAAATTAGTACAGGTTAGTCTGTAAATGGTTTTCAAAAGTTAACTAACTGGTCTGCTTATTTTGTGTCCTTGTGTTAGTCGTAGATAATTATTCATTAAAAAAATACAGAATATTTTCACGTAAAATTGTAAACTTCTTTAGATTTATAGTTAACGGATCAAGTGGAAACAAATATTTTAGGAAATGTTAAGATTAAAACTAGTATCTGTTTCGCTTTGAATAATAATTAATTTTATATACATATACATGAAGAAATACATTGCCTCGAAATTATTGCAGTTACTCTCTGATGTCAAAATACTGCAAACAATAAACAAGTAATGCCAGTTAGATTAGAGATATCTGTGGTTATTTATATGTAAATTGGATACAAGAGAACATTTTATTCGTAAGTGATTCACTAGAATAGAGTGTTTGATGAGTTTATTAAAATGTTTGATCGCAAAATGCAGTAGGTCTAATTACAAGGTACAAGTCGGTCAATGGCTAAGACCACGTACGACTGATCAAAGTGAAAAGATTCAGAGCTTGCCTCTTCCTATTACCGTTAAGTAGCGCCAGGCTGGTTCACAGGTATTTTCAGAAATAACAAGCTACCAGAAAGTGACTACCTGGTGAAGTCTTGAGAATCTGCCGAGATGCAGTTACATTCCGCGCACTTATTACTTCACTTATTCTCTCTTATTGGTTTCCGACCCACAACTTCATAGTGCAGGCGAATACGAACTCTAAACTCTCACCGAACAAAGCATAAGTGATATTTGTTTTTTGTGGATACCAATGAAAACATGGATACGTTAGGTGTTGTACTATTTCTTGCACATGGCTCTGTTTAAAAGGAAAACTTATTAAATTGAACCTATTGACACGGTTACCGTGTGTTCACGATAATCAAAACCGCAAAGGTAAACGGAAATGTATATTTCTGTACTGGTCCCACCTCTTACTCTCAGACTACTGAAAGCCATTCAAATTTATTATACAGTTTTAAACAATATTAAACGCAAAACAGATGTAAAAGACAAACACAATATATTTACATTAAACACAGGCTGTGCATTTTAAAATACACTGTTGATAGTCGTTCTAAATAAAAAGGTGGTTAAACATGGGGGGGAGGGATGAAATGTATTCTGTTTAATCCCACCCTTCTACCCTTAATCATTTAAAGTGGGATTAGGATAAAAGAGAGGGACAACCACCAACGCATCTGACGACTGTCTGTAGTAAAGTAAAGGAGAGATTTAGTTATCTGTAATACAGAGCTTAAAATGTCTAGCTGAGAAAAACCTGGTAATTTAATATAAAGAAACGAGCATCTGTTCTCGTTTTAGAAATTATCGTCTTGTTGTTTAGAGACAATGTTGATATAAAATGTAATTGAATTAAATTAATTTGCAAATATATATTATTATCTCTATCACTCATTCTTTCTCTTCACTAGCTAAATCTCTAGTATATTTTTATTGTCTTTTCGCTATCAAGTAGCACAGAACATTTTCTTGAGTTGTCAGTATATTTTTATTTTCTTGGAGCGATTGAGCTATATTGTTATTGAAGTTATCAATTGTCAGGATATCAAAACATCTAAAACGTTACAAAATTATTGGCTTTATGTTGAAACAAGTTGTGTGGAATTAACGGTGTGGATTTGTATGATATACCTGCTTGTATTGACATTTACTGGAGGAGTAAAAATAAATAAATTACTAGTGATATTCCTATTGCAAGAGCGTGTTAATTTAGTTTTGTCACTCCCGTCACTATTGATCTATATATACCTCTCTCTTCTTAATCACCTTTTTTTGGAGTGAAAATTTCTATGGCGACGCCTACATAGGCTTATTGGATGGATATAAACATACAATTTCGCGTCAGTACATTTTTCATCAGGGTACGCTATGAATCTCCTCAAAGTTAATTAGGTGATAACATATGATTTCATGTATCAGCTGATATATTATTAGTGGGGCTGTAAAAAAACTGTTTTAACACTTTGATTATGTTACATTAATTTTTATATAATGAATATCATTATGAAAAATATATTAATTTATTTGAATTTTTATAAAACTCAATACAAATAATTCAATATAACGGTAATAATAACATATTGATTTTTCATCCCAAATTTTTATATGAAGACATTCGTTGATACTTTTTTAAATCTATGATACATTTTAAGAACAGACGTTCAATTAATTTTGTTTTAAAAATTTGTATTGAGTAAAACTCTAAGAATTGTTTCTTATTACCCACATTATTTTATTAATAACGACAGTAAGTGTTTCTATATTAAATACATTCCTCAAATAAAGATATAAAAATTGTATTAAAATTTATAACTTCATGTTTTCAGTAATTTTCGTCAAAAACGATTAGCTCTATTTTGGTATTTGTAATTCATATTTAGGTGTTAAATGTAATAAATCTGTATTGTTTCAAATGTTATAATGTTATGTAGTTAATCATTACGCGAAATTAAATGTTTTTAATTCAAACTTTCTATAGACATGGTTATAAACATTTTCATTCGTGTCCCTTCCCTCGAGTCCCAGAATCAATCTCTATTGAATGTTGGTGACATTCAAAGTCATCTGCCTAGGTTCTTCATTTATTTACCTATCCACCGGCTACTGAACACACCTATCTTAATTGGTATAACGTATTAATTTGAGTTTTTCTAAACTTACACCTAATCTTGAACGTTTTTGTTACAATAATCGTTCACGTTTTAGACTGTCGGATGATCTTTATAAACATACAAGTCAACATTATTCCTTTATCTGATACTGAAACTCTAAAGACATGGAATAAATCATTCTACCAATGCAGTTTTACAATTGGTTATTTTATGTTGGATAAGGCGGTGATATGGGATGTCTAACGTTACATATAAATAATTATAAACATATTTACACTACACTCTTGTCATTGATACCGTCAAAAATCGATATTACAAAAACGTCGATAATAGTTCAAGCCTATTTGAAATCTACCGATGTTGGAAGAGTAAATGCAATTGTATGTAAAGTAGCTATCCAAAATGAAACCGACGTCCAACGATCCGAAAGAACGACTTGGAAAGACGTTTTTATTTATTTTTTATATTGTTAGTGGTAGTTATTGTATCTATTTTCATTTTGTAGGCTTTGATGTTTTCAGTAATGGTACTCGGGTTTTTTAGACAGGAGTAATTAAAGAGCCTCGAAGTCAATGTAGTCGACGTTTGAGACCCATTGAAGTGGTAAGGTGTAGGAACCAGTTACTCCATTTCCCTTTACAAGTTCCGTCTTGATCCTTTAGGACTTTACATCTCGACCTATTCTCAGCTTTTCTATTTGTAGGACCGAACATTTTACTAACCAAGATCTGTATTGTTACTATTTATTAGGACAAAAGTGGGGTTGAATATTATTAATAACACTCAAATACCTCTTAATTATGACACACCAAGTAACCAGAAGGATAACATACAAAGACACAGCATTGATTATCCCTCTGGGATCCCTCTTACTTGATGACTTAAAAGTTCATCGGGGTAAAAATAAATAAAAGTGTTGTGGTTAAAAGGTTTTTGAGTATTTATTATTAAGATCTTCATATCATAAAGAAACAAAAAACTTAGGAGTTGATAGAACCCATACGAATTATTACTTATTGTCAGAATGGACATTACAAATTTCCTTGATTTACATTTTAAACTAAACCAAATCGTATTAAACCGACTGTTTTCTTAGAAATGGTGAAATCAAATGCAAACAAATCTTAGTTGAAGATGTTAAAATCGCTTTCATTCCATTCAATAAAAATCGTTGTATTGCAGAGACCTTTTTTTCTAAACATTGGATATTTTAGGCACTTCGAAGCGTGATTGTTGATTTAATATTAATGTGCTTTTTCCACACGTTTCCGTTTATGAACATATATTGAAAGTCCTACTTATTTTCTTTGCTTACTGTATTAATATAAACATATCTTGGAAGCATGTCTTGCATACCGTACTGATAAGAACAATTTTTGTAAATCCGACTCATTTCCTTTCCCTACCAAATGGCTATAAAGATTTTTTGGAAATCCGAATCATCATTTTCTTTCAAGTAGATGAAATAGGCTTAAATATAGTTAGGCTAAAATTTAAGGGGGCCTCGAACTATCGCGACTCGTAATTTCGAGATTCTACTATATTTATATTCAGTAGTGATCGATTCATATTTTGAAAAGATATCTGGTTTGTTTGTTTACGTATTTCATTATTTAGATATCATTTTACGTCTTCTTAGAATACAATGTAGCCATCATTCTTCCATACATTATTATGTATAATAATTTACATTTTTTCCAGTTTATCTAACCATTTAAAGCTGTTGAAATTGTCAATGAAATGTTTACAAAGGTAATAAAAAGGAAATAATAAGTCTTATATTAGTTTAGTGGAATTGTATTTCTAAAAATCATGTCTTTCTTAAATAAACAACTAGGAAATTCAATAGACAAATCGATTTGTTAAAATCTTGCCTAACAGTTTTTTATCTCTTGCCGTCGTTTTGTAACTCATAAAAAATCGATTTTCTTCAAAGAGTAATTGAAAAATATAAGTGATGACTTTTGCAGGTGATTATTGCAGCCTTTGATTCTACAGCTACTAAACTCCTGAAAAGTAAAAAAAGCTCCCTTAAAAAGGGATGGTAAATGTAATAAAGTCGAAGATGCAACCCTTTAGCATTTATCAGATAGACACTGTTAAGTAATATCGTTAAAGAAGTGATAGACGACTCCGCGCTACGAAGCTATAATTTTAATATATTTTCTCTGTCTTAGTATTACTTGTATTACCTTATTCTTCTAAAAGAACTTTGACTTATTCTTTTAAGCCTTACTTCCTAAAAAAGATGTGATGTAGGCCTATGGACAAGTTCTTATTATTCTGGAAAAAAAACAATTCTACTTCATGTGTTGGGCCCAACATACCTAGTAGCATGTTTCCTTCTTTTATTTCATATCTTTCAAACCTTTTTTCATCTCTTCCACTTTCTTATTTCTACTTACAATAAATTTCTACCATAAACGTTATTATTCAAAATATCTGATTCCATTTAAACCTAAGAAATCGTTCAAAAATTCACATACCTTTATAACAGATTATATGGTAAAGTACCAATTTGTCTGTAATAAGCTAAACATAGATGCTCGTCCATTATCTTGTCGATAAAATCATGTTTGTAGGACGGACTGTAGCAATACTTAGCTGAAGCATCATTTAAGTGCCCCTTCATCAATAATTCCCGTTGCCCGCACATCATTATACTGCATACGTGGTCGTTACCAACCATAAAGTCTGTATAGCAGTCATCTCAGTTGTTTAATGACGCACTGTACGCAAACTGTATTTTAACTACTGTTTATACAGCATAGGGTTGGTGTTTACGTACGTACATTTTGTCGATGGTGCATTTATATTAGTTTACTTTAAATTACATATTTGAACTAATACTACTGATTTGTTTAATAATACCATTGAAATTCAGTATATTTTGTTGGCTATAGTAAAAGTCTTACTGTGTAGATTAGGTGGCTAGTTAGGTTCTAAGTTTTGAAATAAATAGTACGAAAACCAAATTCTAAATTAATATTTAAAAATTATCAACTGTGAACATATTATTAACTAAAACTACAAACAACAAACTGATGCTTTTATCTTAGATGGCGCGGTTTATTCATGTGAAAACGCGTACATCATACGCTTTCCAACAGTCACGAGATATAACCTCAAATGTCAGATGTTTAAAACAACCTTTTATTTCTTTAGTTAAACATATAATAGTTTCATGTAACACCTGTTTAGTTCTTCATTTAGACGCTAATGTAATTTTCAAATTCGTTTTCTCAATTTCACAACTCGATTCTTTTTACAATAAAAATATTAGAAAGAACCCCAATACCACAAAAATAATAAAAAGTTAAAAAAAAACAAGTTACTTAAGATTAATCCCTTATGTACATTTCGATGACCATGTCGTCATCATCATCAGGAGGTCTTATTACAAAATACAACCTAGCACACAAGAAGTTACAAACTAGAATGATCTAGATTGATCATTCTAGTTTGTAACTTCTTGTGTTCTAGATTGTATTTTGTAATAAGAACCTCTGATGATGATGAAATGTCATCGAAATGTACAAGGGTTTAATCTTAAGTAACTTGTTTTATTTGTTATTTTTTATTATTTTTGTGGTATTGGGGCTCTTTCCAATATTTTCATTGTAATATATTGTACCACTGTGTTCTGATATTGTCGATTCTTTTTATCAAAAATGTATGCATTAGGAGAAGTTTTAATTGTTGTTAAGAAATTAATTGTTACTAAGAATGATTAATTATTTTAACCAATATTATTTTTAGTCTTGATAATAACTAAAATATAAGTTTAAAGTTAAAATTTGAAAATTAAACTATTACAATAAATCACTTACTTTGTGTTTAAATGAGGGCACTCGTTTCAAGAGTTGTATATATGTTAACTCTAACCTTAAACGACCGTCCACTTTTAAATTTAAACAAGTTTTATTTTAACCAAGTTACAATACTTACTGCTACTATATATATATAACTCATGCTAAAAATGAATAAATAAATAAATACTCAATAAATAATGTAAATACTGAATTAATTAACTTTGGACGAACGGCAAGGCCATTAACATTAGCAAGTCAATATTGTTTCATTGGTTTTGTGCTTTTACCATCAATGTTATTGTAACAGGAAATATAGTATCATTGTTTAGAGTTGATGAGATCAATTTTAATAATAATAATTATGTCATAATAAAGGCAATCAACGATTAAAGTCAATAGTGGTTTTTCATTAAAAAGAAGTAGTACATTTTTAAAATTCGTTTTTTATAAATTACTAACAGAGTGCCCGCCTTCGTGTGGGGTTGACATATATTTGTATTGTGCCTATAGTATTCCGATACACAAAACAGTGACGAAATAAGTTTACTCTAGCTTATTGAAACGAATTTTAATATGAACATGTTTACCAAAAAAAAAAAAAAAAATTTATAAATCAGTCTTATAAACAATATTTACAGCTTTATTTTCTTTTGTGAATATATGTAGGCTCCCTTCACTTCAAACATGTAAGCAAGCAACGTACACTTGCCCATAAATAACAAAAAAACACTTACAATCACCTGTTTAAATGGGTTTCAAAACACAAGTAAAAAATGGACTATAGGTAATTGAGTGTTAAGGGAGTTTTCAAGCCCAGTGGGCCTGGAATTTTTATATAAATATAGACTTATGTGTTAACCAGGGTTTATAAGAATGTCCATGTAAAATTTCAACTCTATTGGTCCAGTATTTTTTACGTGATTGAGTAAACACACACACACACATACACACACCATTAGAGTTTTATATAATAGTATTGATTAATATTTTATTTTTGTTTTAGTTTTTGCTACTTTTGTTTAATATCATTTTTTTAATACCAATAATTTTATATTTCTCAGGGCAATTTTGCATTCATATTTTCATTAGTTAAAAGGGAACTTTAATTGTAAGCGAAACTACTAACTAATATACCAGAATGTTGGCTTATCTTGAAAGCAAAGGTATAATTAGGTGTACATAACAACAGAAATCAATTCAAAATAATAACCTAATTTCTAGTATGGGTTTCAGCGACAAAGCCACTATCGCCAATTAAGCTTACACAAACTATTTAGAATTACATAAATTCTACACTTAACTTAATAGTTGACTAGTTATTTATAGGAAAATAAGTTATTAATTGTTTAATTATTACTCATTATTAATTAATTAACATTCATCAAAATTAGCATGACAGACTCGTATATTTTTTAAATTGTCATTGAAACTTTCAGAAATCTGTTATAAGTCAAGTTGTTATTTCGTAGTATATGCACTTACACATTACGTTCTTGGATAAACCTGGCATGAAAATATCGAAATAGTTGCATAGTACACTCCCAGTGGTTATCTAGTATCTGTGCCAGTTATTCAAACGTGCTTTTGTTCCTTACAGTTCCAAGAGTACAGTGTATGACATTGTCTGAAGTTAAAATATTCCAGGAAGCTTTCCTTTTAAGTGCCCAGTTGCGGAAGACATTATATGACTGTGCATATTAGCATACATTGGCACGTGCGGTAAAAGATTCGTTCTATGAGTTCGGCTACATTACCTGCGCAATATGACTATATAGGGACCTCCTCCTTTCTTATGAGTAACTGTGATTTTCTCTAAGTTCCAACAGCCGCCCATCATTACGTTTTCTCTACTCTTCCTTCTCTTACACCCGTATCCCGTTGTGGCCGTAACTGCTTTTAACATTGCTGCAACATTAATTCTGTTACTTTCGTGATCTGATGGTATTATTATTCAGTTACATGTTTTTTGCATGGGAAGGTAGCTCATTTTTACGTTCGCATTTGGCTTTTATTCGAAAAAGTGTTTATATACTATTAATAATGTAAAACATTCTATTTATTGAAATGTATTTATTTCCCTTGCCAATTGATCATTCTAATAATATTTTTTATTTGTTTTCTGTGTTATTTCATACATATTTTTCAAAAATCCGAACCTAAAATGTTTAACTGGAAATCTCAATTACAGTTGAGAAATCAAAGCAGTCAGATCACATTTTTACATTTACTAATTTCTCAACAGTTGCTTAGACCAACCTTCTCCGTTCGCAATAGAAGATTAATGGCACAAGCTCGTCTTCCTATCATTATTTCAATTACAACAGTTTTAGAAAAACACCTCTTTATTCTACTTTAAATTCTCCCTTGTTCGGTTACTTTGCCATTTTTTGTATGAATCCAGTTCCTTTCAGATTTAGAAGGTAGCCTTTACAAATGAGTCAACGTTCATTTGCTAACTATGATCTCCTGAGTTCTACGATTTGAGTAGAATATTTTAGGATTCTCCGTTACTAAATTTTTGAGTACACAGTCTATACATTTCTAAAAAGTCTGTAGGATATAGAGTAATACTTTTTTTTGCGTATGAATAAAGATTAAAGTTCATTGGGTCTCCTTTTATTCCTTAACTCGAAATTTCTGTAATTTATAATTATATTTTACATTTGTATGACATTTTTATTTTAATTGTTTTTCTAAATTGTAAGAAAAAAATATTTTATTTTTTCATGTTTGGATATTGATTTACGATTGAGGTTTTGAAAATTTTTTTAATTTAAAATTATGATCTTAATATAATTTGTACCTTTGTAATCAGTATAAGATTATTTTAACCCCAATATAAATAAATATATATATATATATATATATATATATATATATATATATTTATGGACTGCAAAATGAACGGATGTACTCTAGTTAATAACTATTCATCATATATATGTATACATATATATATATATATATATATATATATATATATATATATATATATATATATATAATGAATAGTTATAATCTGGAGTACATCCGTTCATTCTGCTGTGTATAAAATCGCAGTTCCGTGGTTTTGCTAGAATCTCATTGAAGTGCGAGTCAACTGTTGTAGGGTTCACCTCGTCAATGCTGGACGAGTTTCTAGCGAAACGTCAGAACTGCGATTTTATGGACTGCAGAATGAACGCATGTACTCCAGATAATAACTATTCATCATATATATATATATATATATATATATATACATCCGTTCTTTCTGCAGTCCACATATATATATATATATATATATATATATATATATATATATATATATATATATATATATATATATACGTTCATAATTCTTTTTGACCATAGTATCAGCAAGAACTAAAACACACATCAAATATTATTAACCTTATTTCTTAAAAGAATCTGGAAACAGTTTCTATGTAGTTCTATATTTCTAGTTGAACTTTTTTTAAATTTTATATTTTTAAATACCTGTCACTAAAGAAAGGTTTTATCTAGCAATTAATTAGGTTTTATTATAACAGGCTACAAGACAAAGTAAAACCCTTAATGTTTCTGTGTTTCTATTGTTTACTTTAATTTTATAGCAGCACGAGGTCTGTGAGACGTGCTTGTTATAAATCAGGTTATGTCGTCCATCTTATATGGTTTAATGGTGCGCTTAATGCAAGTGTTGGAGCCATTGTCGTTCCGTATACAATTACACGGCCAATAAATGAAAGCCAATTGTTTCGTTATTGTCGAGGATTACGATTTGCTCTCGATCGATGCTGTTTATTTATTATTTCCAAAGTGGTAAAGTCGTGTTATGTTTTTCACAGCAGCTGTTACGTGGCTTTATAGTTTGTGTGATGAAGTTTTAAGGGAGTTTAAATTAATAATTATTAAATTTCGAAAACCTGATTAATAGATTTAGAGTCCGACAACCACATGGGTGTAACAAGTAAACATTTATTTTTAACCTAGATAGATAGATAATCTATTATAGACTCCTCTTCGTGGGACATTATTTTTTTTATCCTCCATCAGGGTTTTCATGTCACTACTTTAATCCTAACTCTATTCATAATTCTTTCCTACCCTTCATAAGCGATTATACTGAATCAGTCAGATCCACTAGAAGTCACAAGAGAAGTCATTACTCGAGGAACCATCCCGATCGAATGACATGAGTTAATGCACTTTTTCTCGGATTATTTTTACTGCCGTTCAACGTTTAGATAAGGTTAACATAACATACGGAGAGGCTAGTGCAATGTTAAGAAGCTCATTTACGTAAAATATTCGAATGATTTCAATTTTAAAGTCCAATAATATTTAAACCCAATATAAATATTTTAATGAATAGAATAATTAGTAAATAGTAAAATATCAATAACCAATACTTTTTAAAAATATATATTGTAATGTACTAGTTGCCAAAATGTTTAATGCCCTAGTGATGTATTCCCCGATGAGCAATAGCTCTATACAATGTTGTCTAGTTAACAGCTTGTTAAGGCATATCTATGATCTTGTCCTCTCGTGTTAACATGTTTACCCACGTAATTTCCGATAGCATTCTGTCTAATTAAAGCAAACACATGTCAATCAGAACAGCGTCAGTACGATAGGCATAGAAACCGATACTAGAGTTAGATACAAAAAGAAATGTTATTACTGGGCTAGATAATGTTGGTCATCCACTTTATAGACTACCATGAAGCGCAACCACTATTGTAGAACGAGCCATCATTTACAGTTGAAACGATTTATTTTAGTAATATTTGAACAGAAAATAATATTCCCTGACTTAAATATTAAAAAAAAAATGTAACAATTAATGGGCTTACTTGTTTGACTTTTCTGCAACATTTTTTAGAAACAATTCTTGGTTCTAAATGACCATACTACATTAGGTGTAAATAATAGTCCCTTATCGTTATCAAACTAAAACAGACCGAAATGCAGAAACAATGTAAATACAGGCTGCCACGACTGCGATGATTTCCTGATTCGGGGAAGACGGACTTCCAGAACCACTTCTACCTTCAGACAAAATACCTTTATATATTTTATAGTACCTTCATTCTCTCCTGAAAACAACAACGAATTCCTGGAAGCTTTCTTAAAGATTTGACGTATCTGTGGAAAGTATTGTATGTCAAAGTTTTCATAGATTTACAGAAGTGAGTACTAGGGAAAAAGTACTTGGTCTACACCAGTGCTGCGGAGGAAGGTTCTGTAAACTGCTCTACTCTAGCGAGTAAACATTAAGCGCGGAAAATAAGTAAACTATCACTAGAACCATTGCAGCGAAAAAGAAATACTAGCAGCACTATTACCGGAGCGAGTATACAATGCGCCAGGACAATTAGTGAGTCGGTATTATTCGAGTGAACATTGCGGGCAGAAAATATATGATCTGTAAATGATCCTAAAATACTAGATTATGTTAACACTGCAGCCAAAGAAAGAAATACTAGCAGCACTATTACCGGAGCGAGTAAACCAATGGTGAGGACAATTTGTGAGTCAATACTATTCGAGTGAACATTGCGGGCAGAAAATATATGATCTGTAAATGATCCTAAAATACTAGTTTAAGTTAACAATGCAGCCAAAGAAAGAAATACTAGCAGCACTATTACTGGAGCGAGTAAACCAATGGCGAGGACAATTTGTGAGTCAATACTATTCGAGTGAACATTGCGGGCAGAAAATATATGATCTGTAAATGATCCTAAAATACTAGATTAAGTTAACACTGCAGCCAAAGAGAGAAATACTAGCAGCACTATTACCGGAGCGAGTAAACCAATGGCGAGGACAATTTGTGAGTCAGTACTATTCGAGTGAACATTGCGGGCAGAAAATATATGATCTGTAAATGATCCTAAAATACTAGATTAAGTTGACACTGCAGCCAAAGAGAGAAATACTAGCAGCACTATTACCGGAGCGAGTAAACCAATGGCGAGGACAATTTGTGAGTCAGTACTATTCGAGTGAACATTGCGGGTAGATAATATAAGATCTGTAAATGATCCTAAAATACTAGATTAAGTTAACAATGCAGCCAAAGAGAGAAATACTAGCAGCACTATTACCGGAGCGAGTAAACCAATGGTGAGGACAATTTGCGAGTTAGTATTATTCGAGTGAACATTGCGGGCAGAAAATATATGATCTGTAAATGATCCTAAAATACTAGATTAAGTTAACAATGCAGCCAAAGAAAGAAATACTAGCAGCACTATTACCGGAGCGAGTAAACCAATGGCGAGGACAATTTGTGAGTCAATACTATTCGAGTGAACATTGCGGGCAGAAAATATATGATCTGTAAATGATCCTAAAATACTAGATTAAGTTAACAATGCAGCCAAAGAGAGAAATACTAGCAGCACTATTACCGGAGCGAGTAAACCAATGGTGAGGACAATTTGCGAGTTAGTATTATTCGAGTGAACATTGCGGGCAGAAAATATATGATCTGTAAATGATCCTAAAATACTAGATTAAGTTAACAATGCAGCCAAAGAAAGAAATACTAGCAGCACTATTACCGGAGCGAGTAAACCAATGGCGAGGACAATTTGTGAGTCAACACTATTCGGGTGAACATTGCGGGCAGAAAATATATGATCTGTAAATGATCCTAAAATACTAGATTAAGTTAACAATGCAGCCAAAGAGAGAAATACTAGCAGCACTATTACCGGAGCGAGTAAACCAATGGTGAGGACAATTTGCGAGTTAGTATTATTCGAGTGAACATTGCGGGCAGAAAATATATGATCTGTAAATGATCCTAAAATACTAGATTAAGTTAACAATGCAGCCAAAGAGAGAAATACTAGCAGCACTATTAGCGGAGCGAGTAAATCAATGGTGAGGACAATTTGTGAGTCAATACTATTCGAGTGAACATTGCGGGCAGAAAATATATGATCTGTAAATGATCCTAAAATACTAGATTAAGTTAACAATGCAGCCAAAGAAAGAAATACTAGCAGCACTATTACCGGAGCGAGTAAACCAATGGCGAGGACAATTTGTGAGTCAATACTATTCGAGTGAACATTGCGGGCAGAAAATATATGATCTGTAAATGATCCTAAAATACTAAATTAAGTTAACACTGCAGCCAAAGAGAGAAATACTAGCAGCACTATTACCGGAGCGAGTAAACCAATGGCGAGGACAATTTGTGAGTCAGTACTATTCGAGTGAACATTGCGGGCAGAAAATATATGATCTGTAAATGATCCTAAAATACTAGATTAAGTTGACACTGCAGCCAAAGAGAGAAATACTAGCAGCACTATTACCGGAGCGAGTAAACCAATGGCGAGGACAATTTGTGAGTCAGTACTATTCGAGTGAACATTGCGGGCAGAAAATATATGATCTGTATATGATCCTAAAATACTAGATTAAGTTAACAATGCAGCCAAAGAGAGATATACTAGCAGCACTATTAGCGGAGCGAGTAAACCAATGGTGAGGACAATTTGCGAGTTAGTATTATTCGAGTGAACATTGCGGGCAGAAAATATATGATCTGTAAATGATCCTAAAATACTTGATTAAGTTAACAATGGAGCCATAAGAAAGAAATACTAGCAGCACTATTACCGGAGCGAGTAAACCAATGGTGAGGACAATTTGTGAGTTAGTATTATTCGAGTGAACATTGCGGGCAGAAAATATATGATCTGTAAATGATCCTAAAATACTAGATTAAGTTAACAATGCAGCCAAAGAAAGAAATACTAGCAGCACTATTACCGGAGCGAGTAAACCAATGGTGAGGACAATTTGTGAGTTAGTATTATTCGAGTGAACATTGCGGGCAGAAAATATATGATCTGTAAATGATCCTAAAATACTAGATTAAGTTAACAATGCAGCCAAAGAAAGAAATACTAGCAGCACTATTACCGGAGCGAGTAAACCAATGGCGAGGACAATTTGTGAGTCAGTACTATTCGAGTGAACATTGCGGGCAGAAAATATATGATCTGTATATGATCCTAAAATACTAGATTAAGTTAACAATGCAGCCAAAGAGAGAAATACTAGCAGCACTATTAGCGGAGCGAGTAAACCAATGGTGAGGACAATTTGCGAGTTAGTATTATTCGAGTGAACATTGCGGGCAGAAAATATATGATCTGTAAATGATCCTAAAATACTAGATTAAGTTAACAATGCAGCCAAAGAAAGAAATACTAGCAGCACTATTACCGGAGCGAGTAAACCAATGGTGAGGACAATTTGTGAGTTAGTAATATTCGAGTGAACATTGCGGGCAGAAAATATATGATCTGTAAATGATCCTAAAATACTAGATTAAGTTAACAATGCAGCCAAAGAAAGAAATACTAGCAGCACTATTACCGGAGCGAGTAAACCAATGGTGAGGACAATTTGTGAGTTAGTATTATTCGAGTGAACATTGCGGGCAGAAAATATATGATCTGTAAATGATCCTAAAATACTAGATTAAGTTAACACTGCAGCCAAAGAGAGAAATACTAGCAGCACTATTACCGGAGCGAGTAAACCAATGGCGAGGACAATTTGTGAGTCAATACTATTCGAGTGAACATTGCGGGCAGAAAATATATGATCTGTAAATGATCCTAAAATACTAGATTAAGTTAACAATGCAGCCAAAGAGAGAAATACTAGCAGCACTATTACCGGAGCGAGTAAACCAATGGTGAGGACAATTTGCGAGTTAGTATTATTCGAGTGAACATTGCGGGCAGAAAATATATGATCTGTAAATGATCCTAAAATACTAGATTAAGTTAACAATGCAGCCAAAGAAAGAAATACTAGCAGCACTATTACCGGAGCGAGTAAACCAATGGCGAGGACAATTTGTGAGTCAACACTATTCGGGTGAACATTGCGGGCAGAAAATATATGATCTGTAAATGATCCTAAAATACTAGATTAAGTTAACAATGCAGCCAAAGAGAGAAATACTAGCAGCACTATTACCGGAGCGAGTAAACCAATGGTGAGGACAATTTGCGAGTTAGTATTATTCGAGTGAACATTGCGGGCAGAAAATATATGATCTGTAAATGATCCTAAAATACTAGATTAAGTTAACAATGCAGCCAAAGAGAGAAATACTAGCAGCACTATTAGCGGAGCGAGTAAACCAATGGTGAGGACAATTTGTGAGTCAATACTATTCGAGTGAACATTGCGGGCAGAAAATATATGATCTGTAAATGATCCTAAAATACTAGATTAAGTTAACAATGCAGCCAAAGAAAGAAATACTAGCAGCACTATTACCGGAGCGAGTAAACCAATGGCGAGGACAATTTGTGAGTCAATACTATTCGAGTGAACATTGCGGGCAGAAAATATATGATCTGTAAATGATCCTAAAATACTAGATTAAGTTAACACTGCAGCCAAAGAGAGAAATACTAGCAGCACTATTACCGGAGCGAGTAAACCAATGGCGAGGACAATTTGTGAGTTAGTACTATTCGAGTGAACATTGCGGGCAGAAAATATATGATCTGTAAATGATCCTAAAATACTAGATTAAGTTGACACTGCAGCCAAAGAGAGAAATACTAGCAGCACTATTACCGGAGCGAGTAAACCAATGGCGAGGACAATTTGTGAGTCAGTACTATTCGAGTGAACATTGCGGGCAGAAAATATATGATCTGTATATGATCCTAAAATACTAGATTAAGTTAACACTGCAGCCAAAGAGAGAAATACTAGCAGCACTATTACCGGAGCGAGTAAACCAATGGTGAGGACAATTCGTGAGTTAGTATTATTCGAGTGAACATTGCGGGCAGAAAATATATGATCTGTAAATAATCCTAAAATACTAGATTAAGTTAACAATGCAGCCAAAGAAAGAAATACTAGCAGCACTATTACCGGAGCGAGTAAACCAATGGCGAGGACAATTTGTGAGTCAATACTATTCGGGTGAACATTGCGGGCAGAAAATATATGATCTGTAAATGATCCTAAAATACTAGATTAAGTTAACAATGCAGCCAAAGAGAGAAATACTAGCAGCACTATTACCGGAGCGAGTAAACCAATGGTGAGGACAATTTGCGAGTTAGTATTATTCGAGTGAACATTGCGGGCAGAAAATATATGATCTGTAAATGATCCTAAAATACTAGATTAAGTTAACAATGCAGCCAAAGAGAGAAATACTAGCAGCACTATTAGCGGAGCGAGTAAACCAATGGTGAGGACAATTTGTGAGTCAATACTATTCGAGTGAACATTGCGGGCAGAAAATATATGATCTGTAAATGATCCTAAAATACTAGATTAAGTTAACAATGCAGCGAAAGAGAGAAATACTAGCAGCACTATTACCGGAGCGAGTAAACCAATGGTGAGGACAATTTGTGAGTCAATACTATTCGAGTGAACATTGCGGGCAGAAAATATATGATCTGTATATGATCCTAAAATACTAGATTAAGTTAACACTGCAGCCAAAGAGAGAAATACTAGCAACAATATTACCGGAGCGAGTAAACCAATGGTGAGGACAATTTGTGAGTTAGTATTATTCGAGTGAACATTGCGGGCAGAAAATATATGATCTGTAAATGATCCTAAAATACTAGATTAAGTTAACAATACCGGAGCGAGTAAACCAATGGTGAGGACAATTTGTGAGTCAATACTATTCGAGTGAACATTGCGGGCAGAAAATATATGATCTGTATATGATCCTAAAATACTAGATTAAGTTAACACTGCAGCCAAAGAGAGAAATACTAGCAGCACTATTAGCGGAGCGAGTAAACCAATGGCGAGAACAATTTGTGAACCACTACTAACCGAGTGAACATTGCGGGCAGAAAATATGTAAACTACTGCTACTGTGCAGTTACAATTTCACTCTTTGGTCGCAATTTAGTAGGTCGGCCAGTTAGTTATTTGTTGCTTTCTACTACATTCAACATTTTACATTTCAATCGAGAGTAGTTTAACCCTTTTCTATATGTGGAAGGAATTGATTATCTTATGAGTTTGATATTTCAGTAGTATGTTTTTTTTCATAAACCTCTACAGTATATATGTGGCAACGTTGTAATATCATGATACTTGTGCGAACGTGTAAAACTTCATTATAAAGTATCAAACAGTATCATTACAGTAACAAAACATTAGTATCATTATCGCGATATTAATGATAATTGACGTCAATACTCAGAAAAATAGCAAGGGAATACAAAAAATAATAAAATTAAAAGTGTACGCTGGCATACAGTACAAATTATCAAAACAAAATGAATTCATATCCCTAAAATACAGAACCATGTTACAGCATTGGAATATTTAGCGACGTTGCCAAACTGAATTTGCTAAGGCTTATTTTTACCCTATTACTAGTACATGGAGTAATAAATTTTTTCATTAGTCCTATCTTATTCCAATTTTTGTTTATTAGAAGATAAAACTGATAAATATGCCTCTTGATAAACCGTAGGTCCACTTCAGGTACGTAAGGATACATGCATTATGCCATTATATTTTCCCTATATAATGTACCGGAGCCTTTTGTGTCCCAAGATTATTCGAAAATATATGCCTTTTTTTCCATTAATACGCTATATCTACCCTCCATAATTGTCCTAAGAAACCTTTAAGGAATTTAATGTTTGTGTATATATATATTTATTTATTCTTACTGTCCTGCATGTAATTTTTTAATACAAATTATATATATATATATATATATATAAGAATATAAATAAATAATATTCTTGTATTTGAATAACCTATGTTGTTTTAATATATATATATATATATATATATATATATATATATATATATATATATATATATATATATATATATTACTTTTACAATTTACAAAAATATTAAAATTGCAATTTGCAATTTAGATTACAATACAGTTCATGCGTGTCTTATGATTCCATTGTAATCAGTTTCTCTAAAATAATATAAAGTGTTTTTATCAAAGATACGTTATTTCAATTCGTTTTTACTTATGCATTGGATATGGCTGTTGAATAATTCACCACTCCCGTCTGTTCGAGTTTTCCCGTGTCATAATACTCTTGCTTTTATTGTTGACGTCAAGTTTGACCAGAAAACCTAAAGGCCGTGGAATAAAACGCTTTTTAAATGTTCATGATTTATTTATAGATGTCGGTAATGGCGTGAACGGTATGGTGTTAGTGTTCTCTTCTCAAAGCGTCGCATCTAAGACGGTGCCAGCATTTTACAAGAACACTTTTCACAGTGCCTTTGTCATAAATTGGTTTATTTTGTGGGAGTCGACGGCCTGTCCTACATCATTTACTCAAAAACTGGTTTGTCACTGGTTGCCTGGGGAGAAGATGTGGATAATTAGTTCATTTGCAGTAATTAGTCGGCTACTTATACAGGAATGTATTGTTCAACATAAATAATTAATCAGGGATTTTTGTTCTGGCTGTATTTAAGCAATTTCAAAACGTTATCTTTTTCCAGTCTTAGACTTTTGTCAGCCTACCCAAACTTTGTTTGCACATTTCTGGGTGTATTTTTATTTGTTATATAACAATCATCGAGCATAATTGAATCAGTCATGTGAGAAACACCTCATTTCCATAAAAAACAAACTTTCGGGAAATCAAAAAGAAACTGTTTAACTCCAATATTTAACGTAGTTTCCATTACCAAATTTTTAACATGTTTGTACAGAGGTATGGCAAGCTAGTTGTATTAATGTATTTTTTATCTTTTATTTTGACATATTAAAAATATTAAAAAAGGTTTTTGGAGATGTGTTGTTCCTCAAATGACTGGCATAATGTTAAGGTTAAAGGGGAAAAAATAGTTAAATACATACAATATTCAAATGAAAACTAGTGATTTATTCTCCTTTTACAATATTTACATTTTTGAGCCTTTTTTTAACAAAACTTCTAGGAGATAAGGTGTTTCTGAAATGAGTGTCTCTTTTTTTTACAACTCATATCCAGGAGATGAGGTGTTTCTCAAATGATTCAATATTTGAACTGCTTGCATTACCATGGTTACTCGGTGGAGATGTGTTGTTATTGCGTATTGGATTTGCCTTGCCTTTACCATCTTTTTGTGGTCCTAACTCAGTTTTGAAAAAAAAATGTACATTAGGTGTTTCTCAAATGACTGATTAAATTAAATGCTTTTTAGAAGCTGATTTTACAAAAGTGTTTTTTCAAAGGCTCTTAATTTTAATCCTTAATATGTTTCAACAATACGTACTCTGTCATGGTGGAAGCAATGAAGGATACCAGTGTGTAAATGTACCCACGAAAAATAAACCACCAAATCAGCGAAATTTTAATAGCTTCAATTAATTAACGAACATTAATTTTTTTAATGGGGAATTTAACATACGTAAATAAGTATAAAAATATTAAGTATAAATAATAACGCAAAATAGACACTAGATTTCTTGGTAGATATCAGATTATAGGCGTTAGATACCATGAGTTTTTCTTCTTTAGGACCTATTTGGGCTTTAGTTTTTGTAAGGTTGTTTATATCACATTATTTTATTTTATTGTTTGGTTTTAAGCTCATTTTTATTCTTACAAGAAAATAATTTACCATTTTTATCAATTTCAGGGAGTTCTTTAGAGTAAGTAATATAAACTTATTTATTTAAAGTCAATTGCTACTTACGTCAACAATTAAAAACAATGATTTACTTTTTATTAAATAATTACAATTGTTATAAATAAAGTACATTATGCATGCGTTTTATTACGTATAACATAAAATCAGCTGTTTTATGAAATGTTATAATTTACTTTATGATAAATGGGACGAAGTAGCTATATTGCATAACTTGCCTTTTTGTTTTTATTTTTCTCCCATATAAAACTAAAATTACCTCATTAAATTTAATTAAAGAATAGTTGTTTTTAAAAATTGTATTAAGATCTAGTGTCATTCACTACAAGTTTAAAAAAATGTATTTGAGCTTGAGTAGATAAATAAAAAGTATTTTATCAACTATTGAAAATTTGAACAAGATATAGGCCTGTATAAGAAGAGTATGAACTAATAGAAGGAATTGAATAAATAAAAATACGGTTATTTTGATGAGTCATGAATTAAAATTGAATAGAGCTACGTTTCTACAACTAATGTTTGGTCCTTTTCAAGTCATTATTAAATTTATTGCCTAAAGAAAGGCAATCAACAATTGACCTATCAATACTTACAGAAACAAATTCTTAAATACAGTACTACCAAATTTAAACAAATTAAAGTAAAAAATTAACATAATACTAACAAATTGACCCTAGAGCATTCTTGATTTTTTATTACAATCGCCTATTTATCCATAACAGTTATAGCCTTTTGGGTAATACCTTTCTGAAGATGAAACTTTCCGTCGGAAATGCGTTATGCGTATCGTGTGATTAAGAGATAATGCTTTAAAACTAAATTTCTTGTATCAATAAATGCAAGAGAACGTGTTTTCAGATAATGTTTATCTATAAAGAGGCTGTTACAGCAACGTAATTATTCCATCTTCACGTGAGCTTCTAGTTCTTAGCTCTGAGTTTCGCTCTGAGTTGACGATGGGACACATCTTCCGAAACGACCGTCCTCAACAATATAAAGTAACCAAAAATCATCAAAATAATCATACAATCCATAAACCTAAACACCGAAACACACATAAAAAACAGAACAAATCTCACAAATAAAATAAAAGACATAAACATAACAAAAAATTCAACACTAGTATCACTCGACATAACAAATATGTACACCAACATACTCATACCCGAAACGCTCAACATCCTAGAAACCCAATTAATACCGAACAACATACCTAAAACCCACGTTACTGAAATCTTAAATACCCTTCAAACCATCACTGAACAAAACTATTTCACCCACTACTCAAACTTCTATTCACAACCAGATGGCCTACCCATGGGAAGTCCTATCAGTAGTGTCCTAAGCGAAATCTTTCTACAACACATGGAAAACACCAAAATACTCACAAACAATACACATGCACGCAAAATAATTTACTGGCACAGATACGTCGATGATATCATAACACTATACAGAGGCAACTCCCGTCAATGCGAACAACTCCTCACCTACACTAATAAAATACACCCAAAACTCCACTTCACTTCAGAAATTGAAACCAACCGATCGCTAAACCTCCTCGACCTAACCATAACAAAAAGCCACACACAAAAACAGAGCTTCAACATTTACAGGAAACCCACAACGACAGACCCACTTATCCTCTACACTTCAAACCACCCTATCCAACAATTACACGCTGCCTTCAGATCCATGCTCCATAGACTTAAACAAGTCCCAATAACCACAGAAAACATAAACAAAGAACTAGACACAATTAAATATTTAGCATACACAAATGGATACAACACCACAATAATAGACAAACTATGGCACAAAATTTTTAAAAAAAACACTATAATTAACACTACAGACAGGGAAAACAAATACATCACATTACCATTCATAAACAAAACAACAAACAAAATAGCCTGCAAATTTCAAAAAATAAGATACAAAATAGCATTCAAAGCAAATAACAGTTACAATACAAAGTACAACACAACACCAACAACAAGGATAAACTACAAGCACCAGGCGTATACAAACTGAACTGAGACGAATGTAACAAATTCTACATTGGACAAACAGGTCGCAGCTTTAAACAAAGAGTCGAAGAACACAAACAGAACACCAACTCAACATTTTACAACGACATAAAAGATACAGGACACAAATACACAGACATTTACCATAACCTAGAAATCCTACACAGGAACAAAAAAGGATCACATCTCAACACACTAGAACAATATGAAATTTACAGACACACCAAAACACAAAGTACAAACACAATACAAATCACACATATTCTTCGATACTATCGAAAACCTACCTTTAAAACCGTCACCGTTTGACCCAACATCTCCAAGCAGAAGACACTGATGAAGATCGGAACATAGCGATCGCAAACGTTCTGTCTCAGTAAGTTTTAACAAGTTTACTATTAAAGTTTGGATAGTCATAAACTATTGTTTAAGTGATTAATATAAAGTAAGTGCTACTATAGGCAAGTGTACCTAACATATTTACAAGCGTAATTATTCCTTGAAACGACAAAGCTTTTTGTGTTTTATGCTCAACTTCTGGAAAAAATATAAATTTGTAGTTTTTTTCAAATATATATGATGAGGAAAATCTAATCGTATGTATAGAGTTCGCATATGTCAGTTAGCTGACACTTCAACTGTAATTTATATAACCAATGCCTTCTTAAGTCGGCCATGAAACGAAGTTACGCTACAGATGGCGTTTCACTGCCGGTCCAGATGCTACCAAGTACTGGCTTACAGTATTCTGTACTTCAAGGGCGTAAATTTATAGATGCTACAGGATCAACGTTCATGTGCATTTCGATGGGTTACGTCTTCCGTAAAATATTTAATGTGCTGGGAGCTAGTTATTGGTTAACGTGTCGGGTTTGTTTTTTTTCTTTGCGTTCGTAAATACGTTAGATGCTAACCTATTAATAAAGATTGTATTGGTGTACTTAGTGTGCGGCTAATTAACACTTCGCAGTTAATTTTTGTTAAACTTAGTAGTTTATTACTAGATTTTAATTGTCAAACGGCATTTCAATAGTACTTATTAATTTAAAAAATTAAATTGTTGATTTTTTAATGTTTTATAAATAATTATCTTCAAGTATTATATGAAACTCTATAAAACGCCACAATTCATAGCAATTTGTTTATGGTAATATATTTTTCATATTGATTTATACAATTATTACAGTATTTTTTTTTCTTAATAATTATTACATTCACTATATGTTTCATATTATTTACACGAATATACTTTCTAAACAAGAAAAATGATGATTTAAAAATTTTTAAAGCATCAATACTGGTTAAGATTTTATAAATTTGAAATATAAACTTCATAACTTAAAGATAAACTTTACGGAAGGCTATATTATAAACGTAAAATCCAATTTCTATATGTTGATGTAGGTTTCAAATGTAAAAACAACGCAGAGCCTAAATACACCAACTCTTAAAACTGCGAAGTTCTGTAAACCTAGGTTTAGGGATCGAGAAGTGGTTTCCATTATCTTTCAAGTTACGGTTGGAGGAATGCTGGAAATCAGGTTAAAGCTGTACTCCAACCTAACCAGTGGCGGCTCGTGGGTAGGTTACTAGGTTGCGTAACTCCCAAACCAAAGTGATAGCAAAAAAAATAATATTTAACATTTAAGAATTATGTACATTGTTACGAGCGATTATTTATCATATAACACTATCCATCATTATAAATAATAAGAAAAGGCAGAACCACAGTGATCGTGTAACCGTTCTCCAAGTCGTGGACAGACTATTTAGGCCTGATTGCAAGAAATGCTGCAACACCCAGTGACGTCATTCGTAATGGAGAAAAATAATTGGAAGGTCCAGAAAGACTAAAACAGGAGACTGGCTACAACCTCGGAAGTGTTCGGTTAAGGTCGGAAGTCCGAAGAGAAGTATCTCCGTTCCGCTCCAAGTTTATTGACACTCACAGTTAAAAATGAATTGAGATTGGTTTGTTGATAAATAAACCCACATGACTTGAGATTCATTGTCTGTAATAAATGAAAATAAAATGAAAATTGCCAATATATTTCCTTCAATAGGGGTCTATCTACTTTTCCTATAACAGCCCTTTCAATTTTTATCATTACAATTTCTTTGCTTTAAAGACTTTTAGTGCTTGATTTTTTTAAATATTGGTTGTACAAACTTTCTTTGCTAAAGTTATCCTTTTAGCCACAAAAAGTTTAGTAATATGAAATAAGTAAATCCGTAACGAAATAGGTTAGGTTCATAGTTCGCTACAAAAGAGAACATTTAAAATGCTAAAACAAATTGAAGAACTTTGTCAAATAATTTGTTGAACTATTCTTCATAAAGTGCGCCACAAAACCTTCTATGGTGGCCCGTACCACGTTTACCGAATGAATGATAGCCTAATTGGATAACCGAAGGGCTGGTTTTCCCTTTCGAAAGTATAAAAAAATATCATTTGCTTCTTTGGGTAGAAAAAGGAAATAATAGAAAGTTATCACTATTATATGTAAATCCTATTTTATGATGGGAATTTTTCAATTCGAGACTATCTTCCAATAGCCGAATTGGCATAAAAATGTTGCCAAATTGACTCTATTCCTTTTATATTACAGAAACCCCACTGAGGCATCGCCCTCATGAATTGGCATAAAAATGTTGCCAAATTGACTCTATTCCTTTTATATTACAGAAACCCCACTGAGGCATCGCCCTCATGAATTGGCATAAACATTTGCCAAATTGACTCTATTCCTTTTATATTACAGAAACCCCACTGAGGCATCACCCTCATGAATTGGCATAAAAATGTTGCTAAATTGACTCTATTCCTTTTATATTACAGAAACCCCACTGAGGCATCGCTCTCATGAATTGGCATAAAAATGTTGCCAAATTGACTCTATTCCTTTTATATTACAGAAACCCCACTGAGGCATCGCCCTCATGAATTGGCATAAAAATTTGCCAAATTGACTCTATTCCTTTTATATTACAGAAACCCCACTGAGGCATCGCCCTCATGAATTGGCATAAACATTTGCCAAATTGACTCTATTCCTTTTATATTACAGAAACCCCACTGAGGCATCGCCCTCATGAATTGGCATAAACATTTGCCAAATTGACTCTATTCCTTTTATATTACAGAAACCCCACTGAGGCATCACCCTCATGAATTGGCATAAAAATGTTGCTAAATTGACTCTATTCCTTTTATATTACAGAAACCCCACTGAGGCATCGCTCTCATGAATTGGCATAAAAATGTTGCCAAATTGACTCTATTCCTTTTATATTACAGAAACCCCACTGAGGCATCGCCCTCATGAATTGGCATAAAAATTTGCCAAATTGACTCTATTCCTTTTATATTACAGAAACCCCACTGAGGCATCGCCCTCATGAATTGGCATAAACATTTGCCAAATTGACTCTATTCCTTTTATATTACAGAAACCCCACTGAGGCATCGCCCTCATGAATTGGCATAAAAATGTTGCCAAATTGACTCTATTCCTTTTATATTACAGAAACCCCACTGAGGCATCGCCTTCATGAATTGGCATAAAAATGTTGCCAAATTGACTCTATTCCTTTTATATTACAGAAACCCCACTGAGGCATCGCCCTCATGAAGTGCCAATAAAAGTAAACAGAATATTATACTACTTTTTTCTTGCCACAAAATACCACATAGCACTCACCAGGTTTTCTAAGCAATTCGGAATGGTGCTCAAAAATATTAAAGAGCTTGAAAAAAGGTAATAGACTCAACCCAAGCTTAGGCAAAAGCCCTCGAATATTTCAATGTTTTTGAATAAACTGTAAAAACAACAACAGGTATTTATTGAAAGAAAAAAAGGGATGTATATAAACATAACATATAAGGAATAATTACAACATCACTTTCACCTTGATTTGTTTTAAACATGTTTTTATTTTTAAAGAACCGTAATTGTATTTTCCAACAAAGTGGAATATTCATGAATATAAAACGGAAGTTATACCTCTAATAATATTTCAATAATTCCCACTTTCTTACGTGACCTTATTTTTAAACTTATACATTATTTATTGCATATGAAGTTACTATAAAAGTATTTTATGTAATTATTTACCATCATATAATCGGTATGCACAAAAAACTAAATATGTGGCGAACTATAAATATGCTCTTTGCATACAAAATGTAAGACAAGAATTTGAACTACAGCTTAATTTTATGTCCTCTCCCCGAAAATGCTATACATGAATTCAGGTATAGGTGAAGGGGCGTGTTGAAATATATGTATATATAGATACACTTAAACACAAAAATATTCATAAAAAAGCTGGCGATTATTTCAATAATGTGATTCACTGATATCAGAGCGTTAATTTATTGCAAAACAGCTTCTTTAGCTCTTGATAGCCTTTAAACGTCCTAGTGATATCACTGTATCAAACTGATGAAAAGCTTCGAGGGCTTTATTTTATGAATATTCTTGTTATTGGAAAGTATATATATATATATATATATATATATATATATATATATATATATATATATATATATGCATATTCTAAGCATTATGCATTTATATCGAATTAGCAACATAAACTCCAATACTCTCTTAGTTGCTCAAGTTCCCCTAGGAGGAGCCATAAATCGATTTTAGTTGCTAAACTTTAAATTGTCGATGCCTCGAATAATCCATGTATAAGTTCGTTGATAGTATTCGGATTTTGTTTACGAAAAAATAAAATTTGTTTTAAAACACATTTCAAAGTATTTAGAGCAGATATTTTGAAATAAAAGTTAAGGGTTAAGTAATGCACTGAAAATAAACCGGAAAATACACTGAGAATTAAGCTGCTGCAACAATTAACGAAAATGTAACCTATTAATATTTTAAATTATATTCCATAACGTTCGCGTCATTTCTGGTTCTTTTCGTTAAGGAACATAATGTGTGATCTGTTGGTCGTACGTCTTGAGGTTTCTGAATAATATTATTTATTTGTTGTATAATTAACTGATTTCGAATTAATAAATAAATAATTGTTGCAACAAATTATGTGTACTGAATTGATGCATTCGAACTAATTACTGTATTTGAATGATTAGACCGGTTTTTCGTAAAAACGTTCAGACAACCTTCAGAATATGTTTGCTCTATAAGTAAACAGGCCTGAGGATTCAATATATCCGGTAAACTTGGTACAATTTAAATGGACATTTTCATTCAATTATTCAAGGTCGGAAAAATTTCAGTACGTAAAATGTGTATCAAATTTTACTTCAATATGAAACATTTTAACAAGTTTACATTATTTCATACTATATTACATACTATATTTTTATAAATATATCTTGTTGATTTGTATTTATATATATATTAAATATGGTTATATGTTTTCTTGTAATATATTTAATAAATTAAAAATATTTCAAAAACAAGAATACTTTTATTGCATATAATATTCAAAGCTTTTCGCCGATAAAATAGTACCAGCATCTTCAGGATAATAAAATCTATTTATTTTCCTGAAGATGCTGGTACTATTTTATCGGCGAAAAGCTTTGAATAATATATGCAATAAAAGTATTCTTGTTTTTGAAATATTTTAAATTTATTATATATATATATATATATATATATATATATATATATATATATATTTGTATATATATATATATATATATATATATATATATATATATATATATATATATATATAGCATAACTACAAAGTAAGTTCCGTTTGTATTTCTTGCCGTCGTAGCGTTGCTATCGCAGTTAGGCGCATGTGCCTTAGGGCTATTAACGTTATTAGTAGACGCCATTATGAGTGTACCACTTGTTTGCATTTCATGGTGGATGATTTTAGTGTTTAAGCTAGTAGAATGTACCGTCGTATACGAGATTATGTAATATTTTGCTCAATGCAAAGAAAGTTCCGTTTGTATTTCTTGCCGTCGTAGCGTTGCTATCGCAGTTAGGCGCATGCGCCTTAGGGCTATTAACGCTATTAGTAGACGCCATTATGAGTGTACCACTTGTTTGCATTTCATGGTGGATGATTTTAGTGTTTAAGCTAGTAGAATGTACCGTCGTATACGAGATTATGTAATATTTTGCTCAATGCAAAGAAAGTTCCGTTTGTATTTCTTGCCGTCGTAGCGTTGCTATCGCAGATAGACGCATGCGCCTTAGGGCTATTAACGCTATTAGTAGACGCCATTATGAGTGTACCACTTGTTTGCATTTCATGGTGGATGATTTTAGTGGTTAAGCTAGTAGAATGTACCGTCGTATACGAGAATACATATTGAATATTTTGCTCAATGCAAAGAAAGTTCAACAGCGGCAATATTTTGTCACAGATGCGTATGTGACACAACTTTCAGGATTTTGGCGAACAATTAAACACCCTCCGCACATTACATTAATAACTTCTTTTTGTAACATAAATCGTATCTTTTTGAAAGTTTCAACAGTCCTTGCGACACCAAAGGTACCATGTTCCACTTGGTTAATTGTAGAGATTCCTTTAAAATATTTGTATAGACCTCATTTTTTGTTTTATATCCCTGTAAGCATACTTTCTGGACATTATCTTCCTTCCTTTAGAACTAAGATAATTCAAATATATGTTAAATATATATGTTAAATATATGTTAAATCAAGTAAGAAATTAATATGCTCTCATTGAGTAATAAAATTATGTGGAACACAATCGAGATATTTTATAGGGGCTATAGAACTTGACTTTTAGGTTATTGTTTCTTCTTAGGATAATGTTTATAATCTGTAATCTTAGCTTCAATTTGTACAATATACATGGGAGGTTGTCATCCGACCATGATCTGGATTCTGTCAATATGCTGTCTGCGGGTTGGTTAGTCACCTCACTACAGCCCGGTCCTATATCTCGTAAGAAACCCAGCCCATAAATGGTCTTCTACTTTCTCTACCAGGGACCCATTTTCTGTCCTTTCCTTAGACTGACTTAATTGTGCCTAGCCTTATTTTCGTTTTAGAAGGGGTTGTAGTGGGTAGACGCCCAGATAAAGAATAACACTACTTCTGGTACGCTACCCTGATACCATGATTTCCCTTTATCACTTACCTGGAATCTATGTCCCTACCTGAATTCTAACTATATTCAAAATTTGGGCTTATCCTTCCCATGTATTGGCTTAAGTTTCAAAGAATCTTCTAGTTTCCATTTCCTGAAATGCACATCCGACTTGTCCTGTTTCAGCCACTTTTCCTATCTCGCACAGTTAAGACCAATGAAATTGAGACTCTTTCCTTGAGTTTAAACAACAATTCTTTGTTTCTATCACTCTTGGAACTGTATTCTTGTAGTGACGTTCTTTTCCAAAGAAAAATTATTCTTTTTGTTTCCTTCAAAATATTATTCCCGTCTGAAAATATTAAAATGCAACATTCTCGTGAATACACTCTTTCTATTCCATACAATTATTTATTTTGCACGAAACTCTCTGAACTGTATTTTTTAAATTGTTTTCTCGATTATTGTATTTGTTTTTAAAAAACTCCGATAACAAATTTTTTTTCAATCTTCTCTCTGCACTTTATCAAAACGTATTTTAATTCTTTTACTAATACTGAAAAGTAACAAAACCACCATCACTATCTTACCTACTTAATCTTCATTTTCTTATTCATTGCGGAGGGTTGAAGGGTGGGGGTGTAAATGAGTTTGGTTTGAAAAACGACCCTTCTTATTACAAAAGAAAAACGCGTGCATACAGCTCTGTTCTACCTCTTGTTACACAAAGAAATGAAATATATTAAAGCTCTTGCAATATTCTGGGTAATAAATCGCTAGCTTGGCAGATTATGTGTCAGAATATTTTTCCGTCAGATTGTGTTTAAGTTGTAGTTCAGTTAGCTAATAATTATTAAAAAAAATATTTTAAAGGTTTATTTACCAATTTATTTTATTTTGTATACATTTATCCTCTAATAATACTGATTTTAATTTTAAAAGCATTTTTAGTCTTTAGCTACAAAGTCATTTGTATAATCATGATTATAAGGTTTTATTTTCCAAATCCATCTACCTCCTCCCAATTCTCTCCAAACCTTCTTCTCTTCCTCCTCACGAGAATAGCCCTGTTTTCCCCCGTTTGAGAACAGGTCTACTTCAAGCAAGTAACTTTACTTCCTCGAGAAATCTCTTTCTATATTAACATTATCAGGAGACGTGCATACCTTCTTTGTAGTCCTAAACCTGACCTTCCGCATTATTCTTCATTCGCCAAAGAACCACATCCAAATTATCCTAATAGAAAGACGTCCCTACTCATATTTAGAGATCACTTCTCCCAAGCTCAATTCCTTCAGAACATCCATTCCCAAAATCCCATTTACCTGTCATCTTAGATGGTAATGACTAAATTGTCTTCCAGTCCTTGAAACACACACACCCATACGACTGACTTTCAAGCATTATCTGATTTCAATGAAATAACCATTATTTTCATCAGTTTTTTGCATTTTTTGTTCTTGGTACTCTAGTTTCCTCGATACTCGCATTTTATGTCATCCAGTGAGTTTTACAGTTCATACCAAATTTTCAATAATAATTGTCATAAATATTTACATTAAGAAAATAATGTCATAATGTATGTAAAGCCTTTCATTCCACTTTCTATAATTCTCTTGTACACCTCAATGTATGACAATCTTCGGTTTTTAATTTAATCCTAATATGTAAACCCTACAGCCAATTTAATATTATCTTATTATTACCTTTATTATTATCTTAAACATTCATTAGTTATAACGTTGTCCATCCTCTTCTCTGTTGTTATATTCATGAAACTCATTTGACGTAATTTAAAATTAAGAACTCACATTTTGTAATCAAATATTGTGATAAACATATGACTACCATTTATTATATGAAACATTTTGGTGACAAGGAGCTAAGGACACGGTTACGCGTTATTTTCTCCGGATTGATTGAAACAAGGTAAGTTACAATTTTCAATGTTAATAATTTTAGTTGTTGCAAACCCAATCGTGTGGTTAGACAATACGTCCTTCGGCATTGTTGCGCAGGGGAGGTATTGTTAGATAAATACGTATATTTAGACTAGAGTCAGTTTGAACCCTAGGGTTTATGCAACCATCTGGTAATGGCTGAGACGTTTAACTTTAATATCAATGAAGTGTTTACCGGAATTAAAATATTATATATATATATATATATATATATATATATATATATTTGTAATATTATGTATTAAATTTTAAATAGTTCATTATAACATATTATAGTTTATTTTATTTTAATATATTATATTACACTATATTAAACCGTACTAAATTTTATTGTTTTGTATTGAATTGTATTATATTATATTATATTATATTGCAATTATATTGCATTATATTATTATAATATACTGAGGATTCACTAGGTGGCAGGAAATACTGTAAAAGGTTTTCGATCTCTCGATATTTTAGACACTACTGCATAAATTATTATATTGAATATTTATACGGCGGAGAATAATTTTCCATCAGAACCTAGAAGCAAAGTATGAAAAATGTGAAGGAACGTTCTACATCTTGAGAAAAGCACCTCTCATAATACGGAGTTCTATTGAATAAACATGAGATAAACAAAAATTTGCAAAAGTGACAAAAAATGAATAGCATAATACTGAATACCTTTTATGGAAACATTTTCTGAATATAAATCTGTAAAAGTAAAATTCAGAAACGTTTGGTAAAATAAAAATAGTTTGCAAAATGAAAACAGATGTAGCAATCTATTCTTAATCAAATTTATTATGGAATCAATGTGGCGGAATTCCGATTTCTAGTAATCCAGAGTAAGTACTTCCTGGAATGGTCAGAATGATTAAGGCTTTTGGGGCACTTCTAAGATGAAAATCGTTGATTTATTTCCAATTAAGTGGAACTTTTTGAGAGCTTATTTGTGTAACACAAACATACAAAAGAAAAACAATATACATAAAGTAGATGTCGTATTGGTAAAAATTCATATTTTTAAATTATACACCAAAAATGAAAGAAGTGGATAATCTTTTACAAATTTTCGTTATATCTGGTTAAGAAGAACAAATAAGAATACTAACAAGCTCAAAATGTTTAACAGTGAAACACTTTGTCTCACAAACAAACTAAGCAAAACTTTTCTCTTGCTCAACAGACAAGAGGCTTTATAATGCATCAAAGCATTTAATTCCGCTCTTCTGTGCCCGCTAATTAAAGCAGGATAAATAAAAAGAGAGAAACGACGCCGTATCTGTTACCAGTCTTAGTGAAGTAAACTACGCAGATTTGGATATCTGTAATAGAGAGCCTAGCGTGTTTACCAGAGGAAAACCTGGTCACTATACGTACAGAGTGAGGCCGAATATAAACGTTGGTTTCCGCCGCCCGCTGTACTGGGACAACATTGCGTAGGCCTGTGCGATGTAATTGAATTAAATCCGTTTACAAACATCCACTGTATATTTTTCGAGTTGAAATGAAAAATAAACATAGCAAATTGCTTGAAAAAACACAAAACACTACAGTGGGTAAAATAAAACAAGAGCATGTTATCAATGTTGCTTTTAATTTTAATAAACGCAATGTAAGGTTTATACTAACTCTCAAAGCTTATTCACTAACAATAAAACTACACCGTAAGCTGTAAACTGATTCTATACCGTAAGCCGATTCTAACAAGGAATTAAACCATTATATCAGGCTAAGAACACATTTAAGTATTATCTCCTGAAGTACTACTTAGTATGCTCATCCAAAATGGCAGCGACATTGAAACGAGCACATGCTTCGTCACGTGAACCTTGACATAGGTGTAAATCCCATATTCCGAGCCAGCATTAAAAGGTTATACTTTTAAATTAATTACATACTCATCTTCATTTTTGTTAGGAATATTTCTATATATTTGAGTACAGATTTCTGCTATTCACAGTGTTACAGTATTCTCCTCTGTTGACGCGTTTCGGAGTAACTCTATTTTCAAAACTTAACTCATACGTATCGTATTCCTTAAGAGTACGATTTAAGTATTGAAAATGGAGTTACACCGAAACGCGTCAACAGAGGAGAATATTGTAACGTTAGGAATGGCAGAAAACTGCACTCAAATATACGATTATACATTCCTTTCGCTTTAATCGAAAACCAAACGTTAATATTACTATAATAGAGGAGCACTAATAATAGTTTTGAGAATGGAAGTATTGAGAAACGCGTGAACGTAGACAAATATATTAAGGGAAATGTGCAAAGGGAGAAATAATTAGTCGAATCAATATTTTACTTTCTGTATTTTATTAAAAGAAAAGTTTGTCTCTTTCAGTGTGTTTCGTTAAATGAGATGCACAACCTATTTACACTATCAGAAGGATGAAGCCGAGCCGACATTTTTACCCTATGAATAATTATATTGTCTAAGAGACATTTCAGCACTGGTGGATCCAGGAGGCACAAGGGGCTCTTGGCCCCAGTTATTTAAAATTTACACTATATACAATTATATTATTTCAAAACTAGTGGATATTTACAAGCCTATTTACTTGTCAAACGGCATATGATTGTTTTTCTTTGAAGATTTAGTTTTCATTTCAGTTGATATAACCGACAATAACGCTACTCCTTGTGATCCTACGATATCATCGGAAATGATTATTATGAATGATTTTTCTTGTTTATTATTGAATTGACCTTTACAATGTTTACAATAATTGTTTAGTTGTGGCGTCGTGTGTTTGTAAATACCTTAGTATTACTCGTTTAAACTTTAAGTCTATGTTAAAAACACGGGAAACGTATGGGCACTCGTTTTACTGTTATTGTCAGGTATACTCTGGGAGATAGAGAAATATACATTTGTTAAACATGAAACTGACGCAGGAAGCTCCTTCCTGCATAGTTACATTTACCTTTTAATTTTAAATCTATTGCCACGTAAAGAGGGAAAAATAGAGAAATGTACATTTAGTAAACATGAAACTGACGCAGGAAGCTCTCTCCTGCATAGTTAGAATTACGTTTTATTTTAAAGTTATTGTTAGGTAAATAGGAAAAAGTAGAGAATTGTAGAGAAATGACGCAGGAAGCTCCCTCCTGCATAGTTCCATTTACCTTTTAATTTTAAAGTTATTGTCATGTAAAGGGGGAGAGATAGAGAAATATACATTTGGTAAACATGAAACTGACGCAGGAAGCTCTCTCCTGCATAGTAACATTTAGCTTTTAATTTTAAAGTTTATGTTACGTATACATGGAGAGATTGAGAAATGTAGATTTGGTAAGTATGAAACTGATGTAAAGGGGGAGAGATAGAGAATTGTAAATTTGGTAAACATGAAACTGATGTAAAGGAGGAGAGATAGAGAGTTGTACATTTGGTAAACATGAAACTGACGCAGGAAGCTCTCTCCTGCATAGTTATATTTACCTTTTAATTTTAAAGTTATTGTTAGGTATATATGGAGAGATAAGAAATGTACATTTGGTAAACATGAAACTGACGCAGGAAGCTCTCTCCTGAATAGTTACATTTTCCTTTTAATTTTAAAGTTATTGTTAGGTATACATGGAAAGATAGAGAAATGTACATTTGGTAAACATGAAACTGACGCAGGAAGCTCCCTCCTGCCTAGTTACATTTACCTTTTAATTTGAAAGTTATTGTTATGTAAAGCGAGAGAGATAGAGAAATGTACATTTGGTAAACTTGAAACTGACGCAGGAAGCTCCCTCCTGCCTAGTTACATTTACCTTTTAATTTTAAAGTTATTGTCATGTAAAGGGAGAGAGATAGAGAAATGTACATTTGGTAAACATGAAACTGATGCAGGAAGCTCTCTCCTGAATAGTTACATTTACCTTTTAATTTTAAAGTTATTGTTAGGTATACATGGAGAGATAGAGAAATGTACATTTGGTAAACATGAAACTGACGCAGGAAGCTCCCTCTTTGCATACTTACATTTACCTTTTAATGTTAAAGTTATTGTCATGTAAAGGGGGAGAGATAGAGAAATATACATTTGGTAAACATGAAACTGACGCACGAAGCTCTCTCCTGCATAGTAACATTTAGCTTTTAATTTTAAAGTTTATGTTACGTATACATGGAGAGATTGAGAAATGTAAATTTGGTAAGTATGAAACTGATGTAAAGGGGGAGAGATAGAGAAATGTGCATTTGGTAAACATGAAACTGACGCAGGAAGCTCTCTCCTGCATAGTAACATTTAGCTTTTAATTTTAAAGTTTATGTTACGTATACATGGAGAGATTGAGAAATGTAAATTTGGTAAACATGAAACTGATGTAAAGGGGGAGAGATAGAGAATTGTAAATTTGGTAAACATGAAACTGATGTAAAAGGGGAGAGATAGAGAGTTGTACATTTGGTAAACATGAAACTGATGTAAAGGGGGAGAGATAGAGAATTGTAAATTTGGTAAACATGAAACTGATGTAAAAGGGGAGAGATAGAGAGTTGTACATTTGGTAAACATGAAACTGACGCAGGAAGCTCTCTCCTGCATAGTAACATTTAGCTTTTAATTTTAAAGTTTATGTTACGTATACATGGAGAGATTGAGAAATGTAAATTTGGTAAACATGAAACTGATGTAAAGGGGGAGAGATAGAGAGTTGTACATTTGGTAAACATGAAACTGACGCAGGAAGCTCTCTCCTGCATAGTAACATATATCTTTTAATTTTAAAGTTTATGTTACGTATACATGGAGAGATTGAGAAATGTAAATTTGGTAAACATGAAACTGATGTAAAGGGGGAGAGATAGAGAATTGTAAATTTGGTAAACATGAAACTGATGTAAAAGGGGAGAGATAGAGAGTTGTACATTTGGTAAAAATGAAACTGATGCAGGAAGCTCTCTCCTGCATAGTTATATTTACTTTTTAATTTTAAAGTTATTGTTAGGTATACATGGAGAGATAGAGAAATGTACATTTGGTAAACATGAAACTGACGCAGGAAGCTCCCTCTTTGCATACTTACATTTACCTTTTATTTTAAAGTTATTGTCATGTAAAGGGGGAGAGATAGAGAACTGTACATTAGGTAAACATGAAACTGACGCAGGAAGCTCCCTCCTGTGATAGTTACATTTACCTTTAATTTTAATGTTATTGCCATGTATACGGGGAGAGATAGAGAATTGTACATTTGGTAAACATGAAATTGACGCAGGAAGCTCCCTCCTTCATAGTCGCATTTATCTTTAATTTTAATGAATCCGGATTATAGTAAATGTATTTAAAATAAAGGAAAACATATATTTGCAATACATAATCTATAGGTAGAATTATTATTTAGATTGTAAAATACCTCGTTTGTTTGTTTAAAAGTTTTATCTGATACTTGAATGTAAACACATCATTATAAAAACACCTCACAAAGGCATACAGATTAACGAGGCGAACTTTCAAAGTAATATTTAATGACTAAGTTTACTTGCATGATCAGAGTTGCAATGGTTTATCTTGATGCCAGAGGTTTATATAAAACTTTTAGATCTAAAGGTAACAATAGAAAGACTGAAGCAAGGATTACCTACTGATCCCAAAGAGATTCTTCGTCTAAAGTTAACTTAATTAAAAATTAATTTCATTAAAACAACTCATTTCTCTTTGAAAAATATATTTCACATTTAAAATTTCTTAAAGTATGAAATCTATAAGTTTTTTTTTTATTTAGAGTTGATAATTTTAAATGAAACCATATTTAAATAGATTTGCAAAGGAGTAGAGAATGAAGGATCTGAGGTCTAAGAAGTTAAATGAATTCGTCTAATTACAAAGTGCCACGGAAGCGGGCTTAAGATGGTAAGTTCTTGTCTTCTTGAATTTAAAAATCAGTATTGAAAACTTTGCGCAAAGAAACTTAATAAGATTTTAAAGTTTCAAATTATGAAACTTATATTATGAAGAAGGTTAATAAATTTTAAAAAACTGAAATAATTAGCTACTAGCAAAATAAACAGGTTATATTTAACGGAAAACAAATATATGGTTCAACATATTTAAATGGGAAATACGAAAATTTTAGGGTTGGAAGTAAAAACTAACCTAGCAATAATGCTTTCGTCCACTTTCGAAGTTGATGATGCACAGCCGACAAAAAACCAAAAAATGAAACTTAATAGGCATTTTAAAGGGGATTCCTATGTAAACGCTTTCCTTAAACATTATCTAGGCAATATTTCGAATGTGATACTATCTAAAAGAAAAATAATATTAGGTCACTATCTATCAAGGTCATTGGATAACATCTCTAACCATTAAAGGACATCCCTAATAAGATTAGCTTTAAAAGGATCAAACTAAAACTTATTTCACGAGAGGACGTAAAGAAAGACCATGTATCCTTAGACAGAGATATGAGAAAAAATTGAACTGTTACCAGGTATAACGAAAACAGAGTGAACAGCAAATTTTGAAGTCAAAACACATTCAGCTCTAATTGTTTTTTAAATTATTCTACTTTATTTTAAAATTATTAAAAGGAGCATCAAGATTTAACTTCGAGCCAAAGGAGCATTTCTCTTAAAATCTCATATTAATCCTTCCATATTATTTACTTTAATTGCTATCTCTAATTGTACTGAAAATGCCTTTAAAAATGAAGTAGAAAAGGAAAACGAACTCATGCATTTTCTATCCGTAACATTCGGCGAATCTATCATTTTGAAACTTAATAGCCTTACTAAATACACGAAATTAAAACTCAAATAAACTTTTACAAAACTTACCGAGCTACTGTTGATGATTACCTATTGCAGGAAAAAGTGTTGCATTAGTATTTTTAATATTAAATTACTTTATAAATTCTTAGAAATCTTTGGATTACAAAATGTCAACTAGTTTACTTGAAAATTAAACGTTACCTCTAGATTTGAGAAAAGTGCACCATCTCTTGTGTATTGTGTTTCTGGTTTCGACGGACTAAGAATAACTATTACTGTTTTATGGGAAAATTCTTCGCATCCGTAATTCTAGAAAACGTTCCTTACTGATGTCGCTGATTCATGATGAGAATTGCACGAAACTCACTGAGGGAATAAACATATCCCTAGTCGTAAGTAAATATATCAAAGGGCGTGAATTATCCCATATCCTAAGTCATAAGAAAACATATCAACAGTCGTGAACATCAAATACTATGTGTTAAGGAAATGCATCAACAGTCGTGAACATCAAATACTATGTTGTAAGGAAATGTATCAACAGTCGTGAACATCAAATACTATGTTGTAAGGAAATGTATCAACAGTCGTGAACATCAAATACTATGTGTTAAGGAAATGCATCAACAGTCGTGAACATCAAATACTATGTTGTAAGGAAATGTATCAACAGTCGTGAACATCAAATACTATGTTGTAAGGAAATGTATCAACAGTCTTGAATTTCATATCTTACGTAGTAAGGAATTATTACAACCGTCATGACTATCATACCTAATTGTGATTATCCTAAGTTGTAGACATCCTTAATTGCCAGAAAAAAAAATCAATAAACATGATTTCATATTCTACATCGTAAAGAAATATATTAACAGTTGTGAATACATATCCCAAGTTATAAAAAAATGTATAACGAGTCGGGATTATCATATCCTAACCTGCAAGTCATATCAATAAATGTAAGAAAATATATTAAGAGTCGTGATAATCATATGCTAAGTCGGAAGGAAATATATCATCAGTCGTGTTTAAAATATTGGAAGGCGTAAGGAAATACATCAACCGTTGTGAATATCATATCCCAAGTTGAAAGGAAATGTATCAACAACCGTGAACGTCATATCCTTAATCGTCGAAAAATATATCAACAAATGTGATTTAATATCCTTAGGTCGTAAGTAAATACAAGTATATCAACGGTCGTGATTATCATATCCTAGGCTGTAAAGAAATACATCAATTGTCGTGAATAGGCTACCATATTCTACGTTGTAATGAAATTGGATGTATATCAACAGTCATGAATACCATACCCTAAAGCATACCCTAATCGTAAGAAAATATATCAACAGTAGTAAGTATCATATCTTATATCACTCGTCGTAAAGAAATACATCAATTTTCGTGAATAGGCTACCATATTCTACGTTGTAATGAAATTGGATGTATATCAACAGTCATGAATACCATATCCTAAAGCATACCCTAGTCGTAAGAAAATATATCAACAGTAGTGAGTATCATATCTTATATCACTTGTCGTAAAGAAATACATCAACTGTCGTGAATAGGCTACCATATTCTACGTTGTAATGAAATTGGATGTATATCAACAGTCATGAATACCATATCTTAAAGCATACCCTAATCGTAAGAAAATATATCAACAGTAGTGAGTATCATATCTTATATCACTAGTCGTAAAGAAATATATCAATTGTCGTGAATAGGCTACCGTATTCTACTTTGTAATGAAATTGAATGTATATCAACAGTCATGAATACTATATCCTAAAGCATACCCTAATCGTAAGAAAATATATCAACAGTAGTGAGTATCATATCTTATATCACTAGTCGTAAAGAAATATATCAATTGTCGTGAATAGGCTACCGTATTCTACTTTGTAATGAAATTGAATGTATATCAACAGTCATGAATACTATATCCTAAAGCATACCCTAATCGTAAGAAAATATATCAACAGTAGTGAGTATCATATCTTATATCACTAGTCGTAAAGAAATATATCAATTGTCGTGAATAGGCTACCGTATTCTACTTTGTAATGAAATTGAATGTATATCAACAGTCATGAATACTATATCCTAAAGCATACCCTAATCGTAAGAAAATATATCAACAGTAGTGAGTATCATATCTTATATCACTAGTCGTAAAGAAATATATCAATTGTCGTGAATAGGCTACCGTATTCTACTTTGTAATGAAATTGAATGTATATCAACAGTCATGAATACTATATCCTAAAGCATACCCTAATCGTAAGAAAATATATCAACAGTAGTGAGTATCATATCTTATATCACTCGTCGTAAAGAAATATATCAATTGTCGTGAATAGGCTACCGTATTCTACTTTGTAATGAAATTGAATGTATATCAACAGTCATGAATACTATATCCTAAAGCATACCCTAATCGTAAGAAAATATATCAACAGTAGTGAGTATCATATCTTATATCACTAGTCGTAAAGAAATATATCAATTGTCGTGAATAGGCTACCGTATTCTACTTTGTAATGAAATTGAATGTATATCAACAGTCATGAATACTATATCCTAAAGCATACCCTAATCGTAAGAAAATATATCAACAGTAGTGAGTATCATATCTTATATCACTCGTCGTCAAGAAATATATCAATTGTCGTGAATAGGCTACCGTATTCTACTTTGTAATGAAATTGAATGTATATCAACAGTCATGAATACTATATCCTAGAGCATACCCTAATCGTAAGAAAATATATCAACAGTAGTGAGTATCATATCTTATATCACTCGTCGTAAAGAAATATATCAATTGTCGTGAATAGGCTGCCATATTCTACTTTGTAATGGAATTGGATGTATATCAACAGTCATGAATACTATATCCTAAAGCATACCCTAATCGTAAGAAAATATATCAACAGTAGTGAGTATCATATCTTATATCACTCGTCGTAAAGAAATATATCAATAGTCGAGATCATCGTTTCTTTAGTCGTAAAGAAATATATCACAAGCCGTGTTTATCCTAAGCCGTAACGAAATATATCAACACTCCTGATTATCATATTGGAGGTCGTAAATAAATATATCAACACTCGTGATTATCATAACCTAATTCATAATAAAATATATCAACAGTCGTCATTATGCTATTTTAAACCGTAGGAAAATATATCAACAGTCATGATTATCATATCCCAAACCGTAAGAAAATATATCAACAGTCTTTGTTATTATAATATAAGTCGTAAAGAAATATATCAACAGCCGTGTTTATCATATCCCAAGTCGTAATGAAATATACTAATCTCCGTGATTATCATATCCTAAGTCGTTAAGGAAGTCTATGATATGCATCCATCTACACATCCATAACTTGGATTGAAATATTTTATTTCAGTCTTTAGGGTAAACATCCAGTCGTTTAGCCTCAAAATATAAAAATAAATCAACACCTAGGGCCGAGGAAAAGTTATTAAGCCCTAGGCCTGTATATTGCCAGACGTAGAAACATCCATCACATCTTTTATCATGAAGGAAACATTTAGGATAAATCAACTCATATAATGCATATAAACTATGTGTTATTGTTACTGAATTTCCTGTGTTAGAAGAAATTCACTAATATTCTTTATAGTAAAAAATTTTCGTTTAATATATTTCCTATCAGTAGTTGAGAAAACCTCATTACCTACAAAAATATGAGGAAAACATGTATCACATCATTGAGGGGAGAATGCTTCCCATGAATGTGATCTCACCATCTGCCATAAGGATTACATTTCTACACCATAAAGCTTTCGTAATTTAAAAGTTCTCTTTGTAAGTCACATTCTAAGTTGAGTAATAAAATTTCTTTTTAATGGATCTAGAGCTAATTGATCTACCCTTGAAATGGGTTACGTATAATATTAAATGGCCCATTACGTTACAATGAGCACTATTATACAACGCTACGAATACTAGATCAGAATTTTTTAATTTTGAAATAAAATATTTAAAAATTTGGATTAGTATTTGTTTAGTACTATAACGTATTTAGAAAAGTATAAAATTTTTAAATATAACTATAAATTGACGTCATAATCATTTTATCAAAGTAAATAAATGCCTAATTAACGAATCATTAATTTTCACTACTAATTAATTTCCATTTAACATTTTGCGGATTGTTTATCCGAAACAATGCAAACAGTCCATTCCTGAAGCGCCTATAAACACATTGAAAATTTGTTACGTAAACACATCTCTCTGTTTGCGCTCTCTATCGGCCAGTATTGCCGATTTGACAGAAAACTTAAACAATCACATATGGTTTTTGTTTATTTACAGCATCCGTTTGTCGACGTCTGCTTGTTTGTTTGCAGTGCAAGACAGTTTGTTTAACAGAACTATGCGTAAACAAGATATAAACGTTAAGACGTGGCAAAATCAATACATTTCTACCCAGTTATGTGAAGCCATGTGAATAAATTATCTAAATTAAAATTGCAGTTTTAAGGCTTTAATAATTTCATTAATAATATTGAACTACTGTAATCTGAACAAAAATTGTTTGCTCTAGGCTGGAATCGAAGTCGGGTGAACAATGTCATAACGTAGACAGTACTTTTTAGGGTGCAAAATAGCAAACCATTGTAATGCTAAATATTACCATCCACTCGCACAAGGGGTTTGAACCATTCTGGCTCTCCACTTTCCTTTGGCTATGGTATGAGATCACTCCCCTCCCCCCTCAGCATACACGATTTTCACAAGTAGTTCAATCGGAACTGGTTAGCTGAACCTAGATTTCAACTAGGTATGTTGTAACCATAATTTACACACAAATATAACATTACCATCCAAAACCTCATTGTGAATGTATTATTAATTAGTAGGTCTGTTGATAATATTTTTGAATTCAGAAAAATTAAATAAACATCTCTTTGAAGTCACTTATGTCAATTAGTCTACGCAAGTAATACATATCACTTTCGTGAAATTAATGAGAAGGCTCACCAGGTTTTTCCTTAACAATTTTTTTTAATATTTAGCTGTATTTGTGGTAAAGCACACGTCAGACGTACTTCGACGATTATTCTTGTTACATATTTTGACTTATAGTTTTACAATAAAAAAAACCCACTTTCATAAAGATATTTTGATGAAAATTGTACCATAAACTTTGCAATTTCATAACATTTTGTGGGTTGAAAGGTAAAATAGTTTAACCAAAAATCTCTAACACTAATGTTTAAGATGTTGGAATTTGCTTTATTATCACATTCGGGTCTATTTTCTGCTCCTGAATTCGATCTGAACGTACCTTGGCATCTAAACTAAAGATGGAAAATACCCTCTAATTTCATTTTCCAGTATTACCAAACTCTCTAATGTAAAATATTCAATAATTTATTACATTTTATAGATTTGTTTTATCGTCTAGAAGGTTATTCAATCTTGTAAACCCCAGAATTGAAATGAGCTAGTTGGAGGCTTTATCACCTACAATATCTCACAGTTAAATTGAAGGTTAATTCCTCCAACTTTGTTTAGATTTATTTTTCATGTCTAAATCGAAATTTGTAAACAGTTGCGTCACTAGTTTATTTAAAGTGCCAAAATTTTTCGTCGGTGACAATAGTTTTATTTTAAAGAATTGTGAAGTAGAACTAGAGCTGAAATCATCTTTATATAAGAGCGTTAAAGTATGTATAAACCATTCCGCTGCATTTTAATGTGACTGTCTTACACTTTAAACAATTCTAGATTTAAATACCTAAATAGTTCAATGATCTATATTAATAAATTATTTTCTCTCAAACCTTCCTTATTTTTAACAAAACGAAATTCCAAAGTTGCTCCTGCCCGGTGTAATAATGTATCTGTTTATGAGCAATTTATCTTCTTTCAACACCTCCCTCTACCACTTGCCTTAGGATGGGAAACGCATTAACTGTGGAGGGATTAGCTTCTTGTCCATTTAGTTGCTCGCGCACTGTAATTTCCGTTCCCTTGCCCGTTAGACGCAACACGCATGCGTAGATTTAAGCCACCTTGACGTGTGCTTTAAAGCGAATAGTTTCATAAATCTTCTCATCAAAATGACTGTTTTGGTTTAAATTTTATGTATTTTCTAACTATATGACAGGCAATTTTCACTGTGTTGACATATCAATTCGTCTGTTCTAGGAATATTACAGGTTAATTATCTTTAATGCAGCGATGCATCTAAACAAATGGAATTCTTCTTTAGTAAAAACAAACGGTAAAACAGGCATGCAAAATTATATCATGTCTAATTACATAAACAAGCATATATTTACAAAAGTAAAACTCAAAGCAGTGGACTCAAAACTACTACTGTAGTAGCCAAGCACTGAGGAAGGCGACTTTGTCGCTGAAACTAGTTTGTTTTGTGTGTTTATTAAAGAGTAATTTTTGTGAGATTTTGAGTCCACTACTTTGACTTTTACCTTTGTGAATAATTCTCACTAGCTAACCTCTAAGTAGCTAAGCATATATTTGTCTGTTTAAATAATCAGCTTGTATTTCCTCAATTAGTAAAGCCCTATTATAATATTATTCTATTTTAATCTTTAATACACTAATAAAGTATTTTTTTTAAAATCTACTTTAAAATTTCAATAAATAGTTTATTAGTAGTATTGCAGCATAAAAATAACTATATATTATTAAAACACACGCACACACGCATACACACACGCAAGCGCAAGCGTGTATAATTATATGCCTATGTATATGTATATTCTTAAAATATATTTATATAATTTGAAACGTATTACTCTTGAAAACATTACAAAAAAGACAATTATTTTTATTATTGAGAATGCAATTATTTTAAAATTTCAACGCCATCTTCATCTTTCACTATTAATTACTATTATTTCTATCCCAATGCTAATTATGAAAATTACATTTGCATGGAACAACAAACAGCAAGAAAATGTTATTATGGAAGAGATAACTGATGTCTATGACCAACAGAGACCGTAAGAAGTTTAATTATGATGATGAATAACATCTGTGTAAGTTGACATCTGAATAAACTTTCATGAACGTTCCAAAATAATTTTAATAAATAACTGGCTCTCACAAACTCGCGCACTCGTTAACAATCGTTAACTCAGCACTTTCAATCTAACCAGATTTAATTTCAGGTATGACTTTTTACACACCAATAATAATAGAGTAGAATCTCGATAATTCGAGGTAAATGGGACCGAGACCCTCTCAAATTACTGAAAACTCGGATTACACGGTAAAAACGTATCTGTGCATCAGAAACAAAATGGGAGTTTTAACGCACCCTAGTACTTGAATAAAAAATGGACTAAATAAGTTTATAGAACTTTATATGGACATTTCCTGGAAGAACGACTCATGTACTATGCCTACATCAAACTGTATTGATGTAAACATATCTAGGAAGATGACAAATAATTTTATTTGAAATAGGTAAAATAGGCTTAAGTAAAAATAGGGTCGAATTTGACGAAAGCTCGAAATATCGGGACTCGGAATTTCGAGAAATAACAATGCATACGATATTATGTAGTTTCTCGGTAATTGGTGCATTTGTTTATATCTCACGATTGTTTCCAGTGCGGGTGTTAATATGTATTTGTTTTAACTTTTTCTTCATTCAAGTTTTAAAGGTAAAACTAATAGGCATAGAAGGAATGCGTTACAGTTTTGTAAACTAGGTTAACGTCTAATCTGGTAATGGCAGAGGAAATCTGTAACAACTCGAATAAACCCCTTCAGAGTTAAACCTAGGATGTCGCTCTACAGAATAAACTCGGTCTATGTCGTGGTCTTGTAAAGGATTTTGCCCCCAATAGCTCATCACTAAGGCTGTGGAAGCATAAGTGGATTATTGGCTGGATTAAACCAAGCATATTAAATTCCCATAGTGCCACGAGGAGGAGTTATAATTAACCTAGACTAAGGTAGCTACTTTGAAGTGTTTGCTTACGTCATAGAGAGCTTCGTATAGGTTGCCCCGTTTAATAAACTATTGACGCTGTAGATTCACCGCGAGGGAAGTTGGTCCAGCATAAAAGCTATTGAGATCTACTGGGATGTTCTTGTATTTAATCTTTTATTTTCTAAATACTACCTATATTACTGTTGAGGATTGCAAAATGAAGAAAAACAGAAATTGTAAATCTACTTTCATATGTTAAATTTAAAACTCTTACAAATATTATCAGCAAAATTTAAAACTCTTACAAATATTATCAGCAAAATTTAAAACTCTTACAAATATTATCAGCAAAATTTAAAACTCTTACAGATTTTATCAGCAATATTTAAAACTTACAAATATTATCAGCAAAATTTAAAACTTACAAATATTACTAGCAAAATTTAAAACTCTTACAAATATTATCAGCAAAATTTAAAACTCTTACAAATATTATCAGCAAAATTTAAAACTCTTACAAATATTATCAGCAAAATTTAAAACTCTTACAAATATTATCAGCAAAATTTAAAACTCTTACAAATATTATCAGCAATATTTAAAACTTACAAATATTATCAGCAAAATTTAAAACTCTTACAAATATTACTAGCAAAATTTAAAACTCTTACAAATATTATCAGCAAAATTTAAAACTCTTACAAATATTACCAGCAAAATTTAAAGCTCTTACAAATATTATCAGCAAAATTTAAAACTCTTACAAATATTATCAGCAAAATTTAAAGCTCTTATAAATATTATCAGCAAAATTTAAAACTCTTACAAATATTATCAGCAAAATTTAAAACTCTTACAAATATTATCAGCAAAATTTAAAATAATTAACATTTGTATATTTAGTAGTATATTTAATGTTACACTCATTTAATAATTAAAACTCTCAATTTCATGATTCTAAATTTACCAAATACGTTTTCTTAAATAAAACAAAATTACAAAGAAAATTACAATACATACATTAAATATGTATTGATTTTGAATAACCACATAGGCCTATAATTGAAATTGACTTATTAATAAATTTAAAAAATACAATTTATTTTAGGTCAATATTCATGTAAACTGCAAATCCAGTGAAGCATTTTCGTTGCTCTTTACACTTATTAAATGTAGAGTGGATGTGTCATTGAAAACATTGTAACATAGGTTTTTTGTTTTCTGGACACACCCAGTCCACATGGAGCACTTGCTGCATGTTACTCTCAGTCCCTGCTAACACTGGCTTACGTAACATTCTGGTATTTTTGAAAATCTAAAAACTGTATTACAACAAAAAGAAATTAAACATAACGTAACAAGTAATAAAACACAGGTTATAGAGTTGAGCAATTGTTCGCGTGGACCGAAATGGCAATCCATGCGCACAGATATTTATATCAGACACTTTGTTTGAATAGGAACGTTAGAAATACACATGTTCAAGGAGACACAAGGTCAAGATAGTATTGGCTTTATAGCTTTGTATTTTCTTTCAGAAATATTCTAAATAAATGTATGCTTTAGAAATTTTGTAACTAAAACAAGACAAAAATCGAATTGTTATTGTTTGTATTATTTGATTCCATTTCACTCCAGTTACTAGTTTTCCACTAAAACTACTTGATATATTAGCATGTTACACTAGCCTATAGTAGCATGGATTAGTGAGGTGTGTCACATTGTCAACCCAGACTGTAACTAATCTCTTGGTTGTTTAAGGTTAGGGCAGAGGAGGGGGGAATATTTGTTATAGGTTTAAATTTAATCTAATAGTTAACAAAGTGACCTACTATCCTCAGTAATAACAATGTAAGTGCTACTATAGGCAAATGTAACATACTAATATATGTTTAAGTCTGTATAGTGGTAAATCGAATAATTGTGGATTAACTGCAATTAATGACGTGCGATGGGTTTGTAAGGGATGCCTATAATAAATATTAATACAATATTTTAAATAGACAGATATTTAACCGAAATTGTGTCGATTAAAAGCAGCACAGAAATGAATTAGAGTAAATCGAAATTATCCTTTATTATTTTTACAAATAATAGGGTACAGTCCGAACACTATTTATAAATACAAACATTTTATATACAATTTATTTAAATGATACGATCGTCATATTTAGGATATTATTCCATAAAATCGTTCAATTATTTATGCTTAATTTTTTTTTTTATATTTATTTTAAAACTATTTGAATTTATTTATGTTATTATGAGTGTTTGAAGAGCAAATTTATTTAATTTTATTATTTTAAAATGTATGTTTATTTTTATTATCGTGTAGGGATGCGTTTCGAGTGTATTTATAAGAAAGCTAATCCCCTATGTTAAATAAAAACGTCCAATGCTAAAAGGACAGTTTTACTCACCATCTGTCCCTAGAAGAGTCTATGTTTAAGAAGTTGCTTCTGAATAATGGCCAGCATTTTACCTTGTGAGCAGTAAAACACGTCTGCTTTGACATACAGGTTCTGTTACAGGCATCAATCTAGCTCCCCTCCCCTCTTAATTTTTCATCGTTGGCTGTGTAAACGCTGTTTCAAATAATTTATTTCCCTACGTCGAAACTGTTACTTCTTAAATGGGAACTATTTTTCGAAAAGAGAAAACATAATATTATTTAACATAATCATAAAAATATATAGAGTTGATGTTTAGCAGTTATAAAGTTTTATGTTATATTTATATTTTTTAGACCCATTTGAAGCTATAAAAATCCTTTTATATCTCTACTATTGCCCTTTATTTATGCTTTATATATATATATATCCATGCATTCCGTATATAAAGGTTTCTGATTCAATAGAGTTATCCTAATAGGCCTATATGCTAATATTTCAATTCGTAGAGCAAGGATTATTGTTTTGGGGCACAGTCTGGTCTAAATATGTTAAACCTGCAAATGTTAAAAACTCGAATCTCTGGGCATTACAATTTATTCGATTTTAGAACATGAATGTTAGTTAACAGTTTTGTTAAAACATAGTATGAAATGAATTTGGTTAGTAAACACTTCTATATATGATAACCAATAGCCAAACATTTTGTATAAAAAGTGAATGATAATGTTATTGTCTTATTTTAGTGCATGTGTAAGTTGCTTATACAAAGTGGCTTCACTTCTCAAAAATACTAATCAATACTACTTCTGATTTCTATTGGCGGAGTAAGTTGTTATTCTATGTTAATATTTCTTAATAAAATTTAGAGATTAGATGGGGCAAGTGTGTCTTATGACCATACACAAGACAAACCTTGTGTATGGTTGAGAAGGTATTATTAATAAACTTTTCGCCCAACGTTTATCTACTGTATATATATATATATATATATATATATATATATATATATATATTGTAAAATTTAGATGAATTATTTTTTCTTGTTGAATATGTATGGTGACATAAAATAATTTTCATAAACAAGAATATACGAATATTACTTCATTTTATTGTTCATTGAAGCTTTTCGCTAATTTACATTATTAGCATTTTCAAAATATATGAATCACTGTCCAGTTATGTGACCAGAGTAAGACTGCTCAGAAGCAGGGGTGAAAAAAGACTAGATTTATATTTCTGTTCTGAATTTACAAATTTTATGAAGCTCTGTTGGCTAGCCTCATATGTTTATGTTATAATATACATAATATATATATATAGCAACATAGTTTATTCAAATACAAGAATATTTATTAATTTATATTCAAAGCTTTTCGCTGTTAAAGAGTGCCAACATCATCAGGAATGAATAATGCTGTTTACCAACGAAAAGCTTTGAATAGGCTATAAATTAATAAATATTCTTGTATTTGAGTAACCTATGTTGTTTTAGATTATTAAACAAGAAAACATATTATATATATATATATATATATATATATATATATATATATATATATGTAATGTAATAAATAAATAAATATATATATATATATATATAATGAATATAAATATTTCAAATGCAATAATAGTTTTAATTTATATATTATTCAAAGCTTTTCGTCAATAAAAGAAGTATTAGCATCTTTAGGAAAATCCATGATATAACAAAACTTTTACATAAAATCACATATATAATAATTGTATTTAAAACATATTTTTATTTTCATTTAGATTTGTAGCGATTGTAAATAATAATCTTAATCTATAATAAGCTTGCTCTTCAAACAAAATTTAATTTACATAATTGTTAAGCAAATGTATTTGGTTTTATATTTCTTTAAAAAGTAGTGATACAAATAAAGACACATTTTAGTTATAACTCTGATATTACTAAAATAATACTGAAATAAATGTGGGAGTCCAACTAATATTACCACAATCACCATCAATAATTTGATTTTAGTACCAATATAAAATTGTTATATTTTAATACTCATTTCAATAACAAATTTGTTATTAAAAGGGAGACGTAATAACATAAACTCTATATAATACTGCAATATAACTATGTCTATTGTTTAATAGAGCTTAGCTTGAGAGAACGACACAACAATGCAACGCCAAATACTATAATATTACACGCAAACTCACCTAATTATTAGTTTATTAACCAGAATGGTTTCGGCGATCAAGTAACTATCAACAGTGATATTCTTACAATAGTCATTTTTTGTAGAATTTACCTTTAAAATAACTATATAGTTTAAAATGTATGCAGCTATACTAACTGTTGATGATGATTGTTTCACTGAAACGCTAATGATATTCATTGAATTGGTGTTCGATAAACTTTACTCACAAGCTAAACTCAAAGTTTCATATCTTTAATATAGTTCCTGAGAAACCTGTAACTTAAATGAAAAAAATTCGTATTTTAGCAAAACGCAAATGAATAAACAAAACAACCAGACATTAACACATTCAACCTACATTCGAAGGTCTATCTGGGTTATGTTATTTATAACACATGTCATCCGACGTTTAATCTAGTTGTCTGGGTAACCTCGTGACATTTTCCTTATAGTTCTGCATCCTCTGTTAGTATCTGTAATTTTCTTGGTCTATCTATCTATCGATCAGATTGTTAAAAAAATTCCCATTATTAATATCTATTATTAAAGATTTTTCTATGAACGTTCTTTACGTTAATTCGCCGCTACTTTTAAAGGGTTTTCTACGTATTTACGTGCCTGCTACTACTTTTGCTGTCTTTACATTTTTCCTACGATTCTGTGTCACCATATCAACTTTTTTCATGAATAGTAAAGTCGTTATATCTAGTCATTAGGTTAGTTCTGTCTAGACATTAAATCTAATACTGTCTAGTAGTTAAGTTTAGTCGTTAAGTTTAATTCTGTCTAGTCTTTTGTCTTGTAGTTATGTATAGTGCTATCTAATCGTCAAGTTTAGTTATCTCTAGCCGTTAAAATTAGGCGTTATCTTTAGTTCTGTCTAGTCGTTATATCTAGTCAGTCATTTAGTTCTGTCTAGTCGTTATATCTAGTCATTAATTTAGTTCTGTCTAGTCGTTATATCTAGTCATTAATTTAGTTCTGTCTAGTCGTTATATTTAGTCATTAATTTAGTTCTGTCTAGTCGTTATATCTAGTCATTAATTTAGTTCTGTCTAGTCGTTATATATAATCATTAATTTAGTTCTGTCTAGTCGTTATATCTAGTCATTAATTTAGTTCTGTCTAGTCGTTATATCTAGTCATTAATTTAGTTCTGTCTAGTCGTTATATCTAGTCATTAATTTAGTTCTGTCTAGTCGTTATATCTAGTCATTAATTTAGTTCTAACTAGAGATTACTGTATATCTAGTACTGTCTAGTAGTTAAGTCTAGTCTTTAAGTTTAGTTATCTCTAGTCGTTAAAGCTAGGCGTTATCTTTAGTTCTGTCTAGTCGTTATATCTAGTCATTAATTTAGTTCTAACTAGAGATTACTGTATATCTAGTACTGTCTAGTAGTTAGGTCTAGTCGTTAAGTTTAATTCTGTCTAGTCTTTTGTCTTGTCGTTATGTATAGTGCTATCTAGTCGTCAAGTTTAGTTATCTCTAGTAGTTATCTTTAGTTCTGTCTAGTCGTTATATCTAATCATTAATTTAGTTCTGTCTAGTCGTTATATCTAGTCATTAATTTAGTTCTGTCTAGTCGTTATATCTAGTCATTAATTTAGTTCTGTCTAGTCGTTATATCTAGTCATTAATTTAGTTCTAACTAGAGATTACTGTATATCTAGTACTGTCTAGTAGTTACGTCTAGTCGTTAAGTTTAATTCTGTCTAGTCTTTTGTCTTGTCGTTATGTATAAGTGTTATCTAGTCGTCAAGTTTAGTTATCTCTAGTCGTTATCTTTAGTTCTGTCTAGTCGTTAAGTCAGTCGTTTTGTCAAATACAATCTGACTTTAAAAAATACCACACGAGGGTTGAACGCGAGTCACTTTACAGTAGGACAAGTGTTATTGTACTGAACCTCGTCCACTGGTGAGACTGCAACGCAACATGTGATGGACTCGCAGACTACCAAAGCCAAAAAGACTGCCATGTCAGTTGCATACCGACTCTCTTGCGATCAACTTTAAACTTTCAATTAGAGTATTGTTCACTGGATAGGTTACTAGCTACACAGATTGCGCCCACTGTGATATATCTACCCCTGTTTCTGTCCTTCTTTCTGAATATCAGACAAAGTATTTGGGCCAGGTAAGAGTTCCCTAGACATCCGCTATAAAAGCGTCTGAACTTTGCTTTCTCTATTGCAAGTCCTTGTTCTACAACAAAAGCTGAACGCCATTGACTGGTTTATATGGAAGGATGAACTTACAATCTACGTTCCCCTGAAGGCTCTGCAGATATCAGTACTTAACAACGACACTACTAGGATGCACATAGCCCGTTCTGATGGAGACTGACGAAAGGATGAACCCACAATCTACGTCCCCTGAAGGCTCTGCAGATATCAGTACTTAACAACGACACTACTAGGATGCACATAGCCCGTTCTGATGGAGACTGACGAAAGGATGAACCCACAATCTACGTCCCCTGAAGGTTCTGCAGATATCAGTACTTAACAACGACACTACTAGGATGCACATAGCCCGTTGTTCTGATGGAGACTGACGAAAACAGTACTGCTTCGATTATACGTTGCAAGTTGCACCAGCGGACGAAGCACACGCAAATCAACTCCTTTTCGACTATCATAAAAATGTTTTGAGTTGAACTCGCATTGCAGTAGGGTTGGACCTGTGGACCAAGGCCCTTAGTCGAGGCATTATTTCTAATTCTGTCAAGTAGTTTTGTTTAGTCGTTAGTCTATTCTTTAGAAATATTATTATTCAATTAACATATAGAAAATGTTTATTCTTATCAAACATGTTTCTGCATTACATTACCATCATCATTAATAATCATATTTTAATTATAATATGGCTTTCTAGAATGTATGTACTACCATTGACATACATCTTAGAAACGTGGATGTTATACTTTGTTTTAGTAGCCACTCCATCTGAACCAAAGCATTTGGTATTATCTCTTGGGCGCAGTCCGTATTCCCAAGGAAGCGAAGTGAAAAATTGCATTAGCTCTATATTATAAAACCTCTTTCTTCGCCTTGAATGCCGGCGTAAAATTTGAATCTCATTATTTTTTTTATGAGATTCACTTTTTTTTAGTTTCTTAACCCATTGTTTTTTAGACATCATAAAAAAATTCAACCTTCTCTACACATGAAAATTAGGACTTGTCTGAAACCGCAGTAAGAACCTTTGTTTCCATTTACGAAATGTATTAAATTAATGAAAACATTCTATCAATTTCTTTTATTAATATTCTTCTTATTGAAATAATGTACTTCATTAAATAAATAAATTCGTGTATATATTATGTATGTATACTATGATTGATAGTCTCTAGAGGACATTTTGTCTTGTTAAATATATATATTTATTAAAGTAAAACATTTCAACAACAAGAATATTTAATAAACTAGTAAATGAACGATAAAAAATAATAAAAGAAATAATAAGTTATTTTTCTTCAACCGATGTTCTTTAAGCTATTTTCGGCACAGTGACCAGGTGATATTACAGCAGTATTTTCTCAGGTATAATTACAACCGTCAGCCTAGTTGCAAAATACGTCTTCTAAAAATTACATTGTAAAATAATAATTTTCTGTAAGTAAAATGGATATTTTTCTTACGAACTTAGTAACCTTTTTAGAGAATGGATATTTATAATTTTCCTAAATAAATAAAAGTATGATAAATTACGTTGCAAAGGAAGTTTGGAGAAAGAAATAAGAAAATTACTCTGGCTGATGTGTTGTGTACCGCCCACAGAGCGGAAGAGAGTTTAAGAAGAGTAAATATGAAATGATGGCTGGTATTACGATAGATGTATCACACGAAGAGACAACGCATATTGTAGTGAATAGAGAATTTTTATTGAAAGAGCGACCCTTTGGCAGTACAATGAATGAAGACTTAAATATTGAAAGCAATGTACCACTTTAATAAGAAGTCATAGTTCAGGCAATTTAAATAATATTTGTTTCATTAAATATTTAACTACAAGGTTCATTCGATCCCTTTAAATGCCTTGTTTTAAGCACAAGTACGATTAAGAAATTCCTGGTATTACACATCTTTTCCACTCTGTAATTACTAGTCCAGCCGTTTTACTGAAAGATAATTTAGTGAATAAATTTATCTGTGTTAATATAATTATAATTACTAATTATTATATATATATATATATATATATATATTAATTAAAATTAGAAAATTTATTAAGAACATCTTTTTCAATATTTAATAACATTGTGTTTTTTTCTCTGTTCACAGGTATGTTTAAAAAAACTACTCAGATTGATTCCGCCACTAAATTTGAGTAAGTAAAATACATATACAGTATTTTTTTGGCAGTGGCCTTGTACATTTGAGTTGCAAATGTTTAGGTCAGACATAAGAATTGTATATTGTCCGTACTTTCCGTGGCTCATTAACCCTTTTCTTATCTGTAATAGTTCATGTTATCATAGAACTCTATTATATTATCACGTGCACTACGATTTGCACGTTTTTTCGCTCTAATATTTCCAGACCTATTATTAAAGTATTGTTTCTTAATTACTTTTTCCCAATAGTTAAAATTTTGATGAGGTAATTTGAACTGTACCAAATTGACCCATTCAATAATCATTTCGTAAATTATATTATAAATAAAAACTATTCCCTAATTTACCATGTTAACGCTCTTTAGATCATCTTGTGCCCTCTCAGATATAAATTATCTCTGTTATAATACAGACTGATAATGTCAACCCTTATCACGCTTATTGTGGTATATCTAGTTTAGACAGTTTCTCGGCAAACATGTACTACGTATACGACATCTGGATGCCACTGAAGTTCCAAACAAATCAAATAGAGTGCTGGGTATTGCCGTTCACGGCATATAGAGTAAGTCTTATTCTTTATACCCGTGCTGTCGCTAAGCTTTAACCTGACACATACTGCATTTATCACATTCGGCCACTTACTAAGTCAGCAATACTTTATAGTTTGTTTCCTGCCCTTGGGATCCTAAAACCAGTCATGGCCAAGCAGCCTCTCGCTTGCCAGAATAATACCACTACCGCGAATGAGGGAATCAGGATTGATTGTCCATGTCTACAACACTATTTAGCTTTTTTTTATGGATAATCGAAAGACAATGAACGAGTCAGTCAGTCAGTCAGAGAAGGAGGGGGTTTGGTGGCCCCCGAAGTTATGCAGCGTCTGTTACGCGACACTGGCTGCGGGTAAGAATATGGGATCAGGGCTTTTTGGTTCCTGGGAGGTTTTTTGGGGTGAGGAGAGGTTTCTGCAAGGCAGGACGTTTTAGTGGGTTGGACGGTTCGGGGTTTAATGCTGGGGGACAACGTTTATTTATTCATGTGGGACTGGCTGATTGACATTCTTTTTTTTATTTCATTTTTTACATGCAATAAACATGTGTGTAGTCTAGGTGTTGTGACATATGAGTGTAGTAATGTGTATAATACTTAAAGTAATGGAGTGAAGGAAAGAGAGGGTGAGGCGTTAAAGATTAGTACTATGGAGGGACCAGGAGGATTTTGGGACGGGGGCGATAGATGGGAGGATCACCAGTCGTATCGCTTAAGGCTCGGATGTGTGGGTATTTTGAGCTTTCGGCAGTGTCGAACAGCTTTGCGGACAGAGTAGGTGGGAATTCGGACAGGGTGGGAGCGTGAAAGGAGTGGCGTATGTTGAGGTTTGAGAGGAAGAAAGGGGAGTTTGAGATGAATCTCAGCGTTCGGGACTGGACTGCCTCGAGACGGTTTTTTGTAGTTTTGATGCAAAGCGGCCACCAGACAGGTGCGGCGTAAGTAAGGACGAGACGGATGAGCATGAGGTAAAGGAGATATTGCCTTTTAGGGGATGGGACTGTGCCGGGAGAGGAGGGGGGAGAGCTTGTAGCGGATAGCTATTCCTTTTGAACGGACTGTGTTGACGTGTTTGGTGAAGGAAAGGCGCTTGTCGAGGATGACGACAATGAACGGAAACAGCACGCCAAGTGTTGTGTGAAGAGCGTCTTTATGGAATCGGTACGCTTTTGACGTGATTTCTCGGAGACCATTAGACACTAGCTTTTTCTAAAGCATTAATGTGACTTTGTTTTCCATTCTGTGCGCTTAGTTATCTCTCGAAATTGTTTATTTGTTATGATTGCAAAAGTTGTGTATTTAATCTCACGTTGCAATCTCACTAATGTTTACAAATTTTTTATACCAAAAACATTTGGAATCTATTTAATCTGTAAAAATATATAAAACACTGAAAAGAATGTGTTTTATTTTGTTTCATTTTTATATCTATGTAGGAGATTAAATTAAAACAAAACTTTAAATAAATCGAAAATCTATATTTATGTTGTAATCCAGACATAGCGGTAAGGAATCTATGTTATATACAGCGCGCTAAAAGTTATAAAGGATTTTAAATTGGTCGGGAAAACATTCGAGTGAGCAAAATACATTTTCCAGATAAATCAATAAATTACTAAAAACTTTTATGTAGTCGACTCTTAGGAGTTGAAGTAATAAAACTCTGAACTGAATAAGTTCCATTTTGTATTACTAGATATTTATGATTTTTTTAAAACATATTTACAGAAATCATTGTACGGAAGCGTTTGGAAACTATACCACTGTCTACAAAGCCAGTTATTGCAAAACAAATCCCACTAATATGTTAATGGAATGTAATTTTCCTTCGTTAAAAATGATAAATTGAAACCTAACCTAATTCTACTTCGTCATTAGATGGAGCAGACTGTGTTTAAAAATACGTATTACACTTCTACCATTTCCTCAAATATTTACAGGGCAGATGAAGGCGACTTCATTAAAACAACTCCTTACTGTATGGTCCTACCTGTTCCCACGAGCAACCAAGTAGTTCGACAGAGGTTACCTGTTCCCACGAGCAACCAAGTAGCTGGACAGAGGTTACCTGTTCCCACGAGCAACCAAGTAGTTCGACAGAGGTTACCTGTTCCCACGAGCAACCAAGTAGTTCGACAGAGGTTACCTGTTCCCACGAGCAACCAAGTAGTTCGACAGAGGTTACCTGTTCCCACGAGCAACCAAGTAGTTCGACAGATGTTACCTGTTCCCACGAGCAACCAAGTAGTTCGACAGAGGTTACCTGTTCCCACGAGCAACCAAGTAGTTCGACAGAGGTTACCTGTTCCCACGAGCAACCAAGTAGTTCGACAGAGGTTACCTGTTACCACGAGCAACCAAGTAGTTCGACAGAGGTTACCTGTTCCCACGAGCAACCAAGTAGTTCGACAGAGGTTACCTGTTCCCACGAGCAACCAAGTAGTTCGACAGAGGTTAATGTGTGTGTATCTACGATTGTGAAAAATTTCATTTGCTCTATTTAATGTATTATACTTTCATACAATTATCAGATTTGTCCAAAGGTTTTACATGTAGGTATATATCTTTTGGTTTTTAGATACCTTGAACTCATTGGCAAGGTCTGATTTATATAAATGCTTATAGATTACCTGTTCTTTATTAGATCCGTTTTCAAATTGTTTTTTGCAATATTATTTTTAATAAACGATTCCATAAAACAAGGATTTATTCTCAAGGCATAATTGTTTTCAAAGCTGTGATTTAAGACAGCTATTGAAATATAGCTAAAGGAATTAAGGTGTAGCATGAAAGGTCCCGCAGAACGCAGACTTACTTGCGTAGGTTCTTATACTTGGGATACTAATATTCTCTAGCCATAAGGGGAGACTATCGGTTAAATGTTTTTGGATATTGGAGAAAATTTGGACTAACATTAAAGTAAAATATTTGGAATGACCAACACAGTATCGTTCCTGGTACTGTACGGGGGGGAAGGGGGGGAGGGGGGAGGGGGGAAGCCATGGATACTGTGAAGAGGATTCCTTTATGAAATATGAAAGCGTTGTATTGATCCCGTATACCATAGAGATGGGATATGCGCTTTCCAAACACGGGGAGTTGACTAGTTTCAGTGAGACAGCGACGAGTCTGTCGTTACTCTTAACTCACTGTCACCACTCACTCCTTGGGCCTCAGACAAAAGGAAAGGCCATTCTTTCGTTCTTTTCTCCACACGTCACCACTTCTAGCTCATCACTATCTCCCTAACGGTCGCCTCCTGAAGCATTTACAATTTGTAAAGTGAACAAGTAGTGTGTTCAATTTATTCCCCATTCACTCTTCACTTATTGTGTTTTTGAATAGTAATTTTCAATCTCCAAAGCATAAATAATATTGCACAGGTTGATAAAAATCAGTTTTGTCTACGATTCCCAAAGTTAACATTTTTCGTACACATATTTTCAATTTTTCAGTGATATTATATTCTAATTTTTTAAATAACATTCAACTAACATTTTTTTAAAAGATGGCAATCAATAATATATCAAATAATTTATTTTGATTAAAGATAATAATTTATCAAAACACCTTGAGTTGCCTTTCACTCCTAGTACTGGGAGGTCCAGAGTTTCTAATTGAATTACTTACTTTCACTGGGTGAGCGATCCCAGTCGGTACATTTGTATCCCACCATAATTACCATTCGGGAAGTAAAATCTCATCCTTTAATAGCTACATACTGCTATTGTCGAGGAATGAAATTTAAAAAAATGTCACACCAAATATTTCCTGTTTCGGTATTGGATTCCGTTTGATGTTCCAGTATCGGAACTGGAGATTTTTGGTGTCACATTTTATAAATTTAATTCATCGACAATAGCAGTATGTAGCTATCAAGGAATGAGATTTTACTTAACGTATGTTAATGATGGTAGAATACAAATATATTCCCCTCCCGCGTTGTGTGAGACTGTGATATGTAAAGTGTTCTCAGAGAGAAATTATTTCAAAGCATAAACGTTACATAGTTTAATTGTTTTTAATTAAATTTTTCAATCGTTGAAGTTACAAAAGCAATCGTCAATCTTACAGCCTCCCAATAAGATTCTTTATTTTATGCGCAGATTTTAAACTTCTGCAAAATATTAATGCGAAGAATGATATAATTGTATATAAATACTAAATTCAGAGATATCCATAAGTGGAAAATAATATACCAGCGTAGAATGTATTATATTTAAAGAAATTCTTTGAAATTATAAATGAACAATACTGCTTTTCTTTATTGAAAGTATATTGAAAGAAAACCTTCACAACTAATACAAACAACCTTCAACAACAACTATTTTCGTGTTTAACCCATGTTTCGGTTATAAAGCAAACATCCTCAGAGACAACAAACCCCACGCTCTTTGTGATAAAACGAATATGGTCATTATTATTATTATTATTATTATTTAATTCTAACTGTTCAACCAAAATGTACCTAAGGTTAATAAAAATTAATATACTTTTGTGCGGGCAAATTTTGTTCCAGAATATTAAAGTAGAACATTATATATGATATTGTCTTTACCAATATCCTAGTCATTCAACAATGGTAGCTTGTGTGTTTAGCACTGAGGCACATCTTCGACCTTCTGAGATCGTAAACGGTTACCGCTACACCTTATAAGCTTTGAGGAAGTAAATTTTATTATGAAAAGATAATTAATTTTTTTTTATAACTTAGTTAATATTTTATGGGGCAAAAACCTGGTTAGGGTCATCCTTTTTTCACATCTATAGAGAGGTAGTAAACACTTTATAAATAATACAGATTTATATTACACAGTGTATAATGCACCTTTAACTAGATTTACTTTTATTGCATTAATAAAAATAAAGACAAGGTTTGACATAAAATATAAGCTACAGAGACATTGTTACGACAAGCCAAGCTGGTGGGCCCGACTTAATCTCCCTTGCCATCACGAGGCCTGTTAACGCTTTTATGAGCCGTAAACCTAGCAGCGGAAGGAGTTCACTTTATGTATTTTAAGTACTAAAACTTATTCAATTATATTTTCCCAGATAATGTAGGAAGACGTTATATTTTCCCAGATAATGTAGGAAGACATTATATTTTCATGTGATATTCTGTCAAGTTTATGTAATACGTAATGTTTGGCGTTAAAATATATTTATTGTTCTTTCAATTGGCCGCTAGTGAGGGACATGCATGAAGGTAGCCTATGAAATGACGATGTCAATGACCAATAATTGTCTATATTAACCTTTCAATGCTGGTTTTTAAACAAAACGATTATCGTAAACCGTGACTATCCATTGTCCTAGTACCTATTCCGAAAATCTCTGGCCTGTCATTTTACTGTCAGAATTACTATCATTTATAAAAACGTTAAGCTGTGTTTGAATATGTGAATTTATTCAAACAAACCCAAGAGAATTGTTTTGTATTCCGAGTTTTATTCGTCTATTCTTCAAATAAACCAGTGAATGACGCTGTCCTAGAATATCTACTACTATTTCAAAAAACGTTTCAAACGTGTCACATTTTTTAATTCCTTCTATTAGTTCACACTCTCCGTATATATAGACCTATATATGTCTTGTTCAAATTTTTCAATCGTTACTTTTTATTCATCCACTCAAGTTCAGATACATTGTTCAAACTTGTAGTGGTATTATAGTTATTTCGTCCCTGTAATTATTAATATACTTATCTTCATTTCTGTTATCAAAATTTCTATATGTTTGAGTACAGTTTTCTGCCATTTTTAACATTTCAATATTTACCTCTTTCGTAGTAATTCCACTTTCAAAACTTAAATTGTACTCTTACCTAGTAGTTACTCCGAAACGCGTTAACAGAGGAGAATATTGAAACGTTAGGGATGGCAGGAAACTGTACTCAAGCATAAATTATTTCGTCTCATTTGAATTAAAATAAGTGATAACATATTGATAAACCGTCGATAACATATATTGATATTGTCATAAAACAGCTGATTTTAGGTTATAGTTTATTTGATAGAACAACTTTACTGTTTTAACGCATAGGTTATGTTTCTTTATTCACATTAAATTTAATTATTGAATACAAGGTAGCTAAAATGAAATATTTTTTTGTTGAACTAACTAAGAATCGATTTAAAAAGTTTTTTTTATTACTTGTTATTGAATATATTAAATAGTTTATTGATAAATGGGGCAGATATTTTTGAAGTGTACTCGAGGTGATTTTAAAGAGGTATATATTTTCGTTTATTTAAATTAACATACTGATTAATTTAATTAGTTTATGCATTTTTATTATGTTCAGAAGTAAAATTTCTAGGTATAGCTAGATTTAGCCTAGTAGTTACGTGCTGGTCGTTGAACATGGTGGTCACACATCCTTAAGAGACTCACAACTCTTCCACATTGACGTCCCCTCACACGGACGAAATCGTAATGTCTTGATGGATTATAGTCTTGTCGCATGGCCAGAATGGTCACCAGTCTAGTCTTCTGTATAGTAAGGCCTTCTGACTCATGTACACTTGTACCACTGAGTACCACTCCGTTTTTAGTCGGACGCTAGTCACCCAGTCGGGAGTCACAAGATGAGCTTAGAGTCGTGGAGGTGTGGATTCCCCTGTTGGACTATAGATCCTCCTCAACATCAGCATATATTTCTGTGTTCTTTGGACGAGGGGTTAAAAGTAAGGCTTGGTGTCGACAGTCTACTTCATGATTCACTTTTTTTGTTTCTAAAACATTTCTCAAACACACTGGTCTACTGGTGAATGCTAGAATGGTAGCTTTCAAGTATAACGGGTGGGTGAGGATACAGCTAATCCCGCCTAGAACCAAGTTCCTAGTCTGATAGTCCAATCCATAGATAAGGCAAACCGAGATCGGATAAGATTGCTCAAGATTGCTCTAACACGACCGAACCAATCAGATGACGTATTGAAGGTACGGAAAAGTGGCAGTTCGGAAGGGTTCATTGTTCTCAAATATTATCTCTGGCCTATTGTCTTGCCTGAGAGGCAAGTTCTAGGTCCAGTCCAGATCTTACAGTAAGGTCTTCGGACTCTTCCATACTCATCTCCACAGTTCGTGGTACCAATCCCTCGTCTCGCGTAGGAAGTTTCGAGTTTGTGGTTGGATTCCTCGGGACTTAGATTCACATGTTGGACTGTAGAAAAACCCCAACATATAAACTATCTTTGTGTTATTTGAATGAAGAGACAGACGGCAAGTACGTAGCACACAATGATGGTAATTTTCAACATGTTTTTTTCTTCCACACACACACAGACAAAACCACGTGACTGTTGTATTTCATTTAAATTTATGAATTTGAATGTCAGCTATATGTGAGAAGTGCATGCAAAGAAACATCGTGTATGTAAAAGGAAAGTTCACACTGGTAGACTAGTGACTAGTGCAGGGCTGTTTAGTTATTCCTGCAGAGAAATCAAACTGTTTAGTTATTCTACTATTTTAGACGCATGGCAGACGACTAATCTTGAGTCCAAACATACCTATATCTACCCTAGTCTGTACGTCTTGGGATAGAGAAGCAGGGGAAATTCAGGTCACGCATTGTCGAAGTCCACGAGGAAATTACATTTTTTGAATAGTAATCCATGTCTTAATGAAGACCATTTTCAGTTTTGTGTCAGTGGTGTAGTCTAGTAAAAAAAAGTAATATTTTCTTATAAGAAATACAATTAAAAATGCGTTGTGATTTATAGAAGAAACTTTTATATAGGTCAAGTCTTTGATTATACAAACAGATTTGCTAGCGCTGTTCTTAGACATTACAACTCCGCTATTTGTACAAAAGCTGACGTCAAATAATGTTTAAAGTTGATCAAGTAATCCTTGCATAAAGAACTACGGATGCACACAAAATATCCTGATCAAGCATTTATGTCAATTAAATGATAGATTTATAAAAATGTAATAAACAAGAATTTAATTATTAAAAAGAATAATAAATATCTACTATTAAGGAAAAATGTCTTTAACTTATAGTTTTAGTATTGCTAAAGCTTTAAATGTTTTGTAAAAGCAGGCAGAAAATGTCTAACTTTGACGTAGTATCAACAATCTTTCAGTTTAGGTATTTCAAGAAGAAACGAGTGTCAGTATTAAAAAAAATGAAATATTTGGTGTAATGCGAATCCGAGAAGGGAAGTAATTACATCGCCATTGAAACTAGACTTCTTGTTTCTAAAACTAGAAATGTTTTTCTTTTTAGTGCTAGATAACTGTGTGATTAGCAATACCTCAGATAGAGTGCTGTCTAGCCCTGCACTTCATTAGTACATCCCAGTAACAGTTAGGTTACAATTTCAATTAACTACTGAAATTATCTGCTGCAAAATAACATTTACTTATAGATTAGGCTGCAACAATTTACACAAATAAAAGAAATTTAACAAGTTTCTAAAACGACTAAAAAGAATAAAGTCTCGGAATGTTGCAAATACAACATTCCTTATATTATAACCAAATGTTGATTCATATCCCATAAAGATTGTCTAAAACATTTTTTAATTTAAATAAATATGAAAACATTTGCTATGTTTGTAACAAATAATGTGGAGTGCATGAAATAAATAATTGCGTAATGAATAATTCCTACAATTTCATTACAATTTTTACAACCAATTTTTATGTGGGTTAACATTTGATTCATACAAGATTTATATAAAATTAGTTTAGTATTAGAGAAAATATCAAACAATAATCATTTGAAAACTAATTTTAAAGTCAATTCCTACTGAGATCGGCAAAAAATTTATTCTAGTGATTTTTTATTTTATAATTAAAACTATTATAAATATTTGTAAATAGATATGACAGAATTATAATGATAAATGGCAAATTAGAAAGCAAATTTCCTTGCAATTTTTCCATTTTCCTCTTTATATAGTGTATGTTGTTGGACTATTATATTTGTTTGTTGCTATTTATTCGTTTTTTTCGCTTCTAATATATGAAGCTGATGGTGGTTTATACCTTATCATTCTATCCATCTCTTGTAATGCTTCACTATTGTAAGGAACTTTTCTTGTACAATTTCATATACATCTTTAAGTAGTTGATTTCTAGCTATGGGAAGTTGACTCAGTTCCAAAGTGCTGGATTTCATGAAGTCATTTAGTTCAAATCCGACTGAGACATCAGATTTTTAATTTTAATTTATGAGTTGATATTATTTTAACTGTATAAACATCAATTGTTATCCACTGTATGTAGCAGTTCTTTACACTATAATCACTGAAATTTCGTGTTTTCTTAATACGTCTACCTTTGGTAGTTGCTCAATGGAAATTATTTCTTATTTTATTACACCCTAATTATTAATGTTTGACTTTTTAATATAGTTTTTGAAATCCCCGTATATCGCGATTTACGCAATGCAATATTTTTTTTCTAAATAATTGAATATATACATTTCCACTTGATTAAACGGTTCAGAACAGATGAACGGGTTGTGGTAGGCACCTCTCTTAGTCACGGTTGAATACTTTTAATTCAGTACCCCGGTTGGGCAGATGCACTTTAGTTAAGTGACTCTGCTCACGCGATGCCATAAATTTTCCCTATCCCCAGTACCAGGCGATCATTATACCCACTCCTTAGATCTACATAACTGCACCATTCTTCTAACAAGTGCTGTTATGAGTCGTTTCTTTATGGACCAGACAGAGGGTAGTTGTGCACTACTTTATACTTCCTGTCCTTCAATCCAGCGTCAGCCTTACTGACTCGGTACCTTCACACTGAAAAAAAGGGATACATTTTCGCATGCATTCAAAGTCTGTTCAGTATATACGGAAGTGAATGTGACTCTGTTCAATGATTGAACGGTTTATACATAAAAGGAATACGTATTAGTTAATATTACATTATTTAATATTATATTTTAAACAGTATTTAAATGCCCTTACTTTCCTTATTTTTTAAGTAGAAGGCCCTAATCATTTAAGAATGTTTATCAACTCCCTTCCTTCTTCGGTACTAATCAAGAAACCTATTCTATCCGAATCTTCCTGACATCCTAGAGACTTGAAACTTTAAAATAACTGGGTACTAATGCAGTAGTATTGGGGTTATAAAATGCTGAATTAAATAATGACATTTAATAATTTTAAATAAACGAACGAGATGGAAAAGTAAGGGATAATTTATTTTAGACTTAAAAATTTGATATATTTGAAAATAATTAAAAACCTGGTATAAAAGTGAACTAAAAAAATATAAAGTAATTTGTCCTAGATCCATTCCGATGCGTAGCCTCATACAGAGTCATATCGCTTTAAAGACTGACTAAAGATTGTAATATTTTGTGAATTTTAATATTGTTATTCAATTTCCTTCGGTATGAAAATACTTGAAATATAAAAAACAAAATAAGCTGAGAACATGCAAGTATAATTTAAAATTAGTGGATAGTAGCTATCGTCTAGATAACCCATACTCCATTTGCAATGCAATAATTGCGTTGTTGATTATTTATGCATTCTTTGTACATTAACCCCGCGTTTCTTGATTTCAATTGTACTAGTATTTTTACACTTTATAAAATTTATTATTAAAATTCATTTAAATCATCAATATTAGGATATTAGGCCATACACCCTGTTTGGTCTGTCTATCTGTATAGATCTAAGTAAAATATTTTACACTTTTAAATAATGTTGTTAAAACAAAAGTTTTTAAAATAAGTATTGTTTAAAATAACGCCCTAACTAGGGTCTTCAGTCCGTGTTTCTATATTTTAGAATTGCCTCTCAAGTTATTATTATGTTCCCATGCACTACACATTCTGTTTGAGCTGAGGATAAAAGAAGTCACACATACTTTTAAAAATGAACTTCAGGAGCTCAATTTCATGACGTCTTTACACACGAATGTTGCCATTTTGCCCCTCGATAGGGCACAAAGAGTCGTAAAATATTCCAATAACAGACAAAATAGAGATTAAAACAGAAGAAAAGACAATTAGAGCCAAATGTAATGAACAAATTTAGTATATATGTTTCTGTATTTAAATAGTCTTGTCTCGGAGGGACCAATTCACCATAACCTGCTCCCAGCTGTTAGTGTTGCAGCATTCAGAATAAAGACTGGTCATGACTACTTTGCTGCGCACCTCACCCGTCTTTATGTGCTGCCTACCCCGGAGGGTCTGCTGTGTAGTGCCCTAATCCGTACTTAGAATTACAATAGTCCCACAATCACAGACGCCAATATCTATTGGTCAGCTCGACGCCAAATAACTTAACTAAAAGACGAGGGTTGTGGTTGGTTCGTAAGTGTATTTTAGTTGTTAAAATATTCTAATTTTCCGCTAGGTTTATTAAGTGCCGAATGTCATGGTTTTCTGTCATTGTCATTATTGGCAAATTAAAGCTTGAGACTCCCGAGCGTAAACTGAAAGTTATGATCGAAGGAGATGTTCCAAGAGTTCATGTGAACACTTGTTCATGGGGTAATTCTGGAAATGTCTGACGTGTAACTAATGCACTTATATATCTAACATATTTCTTTAAAACCTTCAATATCAAGTTTACAGGGTATCCTAAACTTGTATTAATTGTTTGTGCCTAAGTTAATGCAATGTTTAAAGTTATTTTGAAATATTTCATTTATTTTTCATTAAACTTATTATATTTATGTTCTAAATTTTCCCTAATGAATAAGGAATATTGCATGTGTAGAAGTATCTCAGATAAGGACAGTAACAGTTACATCTATGCGGCTACAAAGTAACCGTTACACATTCCAACCCCCAGAGGAAGCTCTGGAATGCTATTCTAAATCATTGAACATCTTCCATAACTATACCCCCATCTCTAGTTTAAATGTACCTCAAACAGTTCACTCTTTCTTTTTATATGAATTTTTCCTTGCTTTTATAAGACCATACTATATTTTACCTTAGAAATCGTTTTACATTTTGCTGTATTTGTTCATTATGTCATGTCAGAAAATTCACAGCTGAAATTTTGTTTAAATTACTAAATTTACATTACATACATTGTACTCATCATTTTTATTTAGCCCAAAAACATTAAACATATTTGTAAAAGTGACTTTTTTCTGTATCAAACATTTAGCTTATATAAAAAAGTCATCTACTTTAATTTTTTTTTTACAACTCCTGATAAAAGCTACAAATATTTCAAACTTATTTTTAATAAAAGACATTTATAACTTTCTTTATTTAGAAAATTTAAAAAAAGTATTTAAGTAGATTTCAAATACATTGGAAGCCTCTAAATCACTTTTCCTATAATAGCATAATGTAATTTCCTGCCACGTCCGTGGACTTAATGTAAATATCGCGAGCCGTGAAGTAAACTTGAAAGCCAATATAAAGTACGGGCTCCAAAACTTTTATATTACACTCGATTAACAATGGTTAGAAAGTTTTAAAATTTCCTTCGCCCAGTAATTTAGAAAGCTTTAACACCAGCTAATGAAAGCCAAAGGAACAATTAAAAAATAACTTTATAAAGTATACTTTATTATTATCATCAAAATAAATAGGTGAACCTAAAAATACGTTATTTCCCAGAAAGGGTGTGTCTCTGGGGTTACCTTTAGACTATCATGTGCTTAATTTGATTACAATGGATTTTTCTTTTCTTTTTTTCCTTTTTACCGTCATTTTTAACTCTTTGTTGCGAGCATTGTTTTATTTATAAGACTATTTTGGGAGGGGTCGTTAAGAAAGGCAGTAGGTAAGGAGTAAACAGAACTCTATCACCTCGTGTTGGGTAGGTCTACTTCAGTTAGCGACACCTTCAGGTAGTGACACCTCTAGGTAGTGACACCTCCAGGTAGTGACCCTGTAGCGAAACCTTCAGGGAGGAACCCTGAAGCAACATGTTCAGGTAGCGACCACGAAGCGACACCTACACTGTAGGTAGAGACACCTTTATGTAGCGACCCTGTAGCGACACCTCCAGGTAGCGCCCCTGTAGCGACACCTTCAGAAAGCGACCTTATAGTGACACCTTAAGGGAGTAACCCTGTAGAGACATCTCCAGGTAGCGACCCTGTAGTGACATCTTCAGGAAGTAATCCTGTATCGACACCTCCAGGTAGCGATCCTGTAGGGACATCTACAGGTAGCAACACCTCCAGGTAGCGACCCCTCCAAGCAGCGACAGCTTCAGAGAGCAAACCTGTAGCGACATCTTCAAAGAGCGACCTTGTAGTGACACCTTCAGGGAGCAACCACGAAGCGACTCTTTCGGGTGGCGACCCTGTAGCGACACCTTCAGGCAGCGACCATGTAGCCTCCATACAAAGGTTTAAATTAAATCTTTTTGCTTAAACATAACCAAAATAGCGTGTGAATAATTTTCAAATAACGTAAAACATTTGGACACAAGTACGAGACCAAAATTGTGTATTAAAAATCCATAAAAAAACGGTTTATTTAAATTTAATTAAATAAAACCTTTTTAGGACAAATAAACTTCTTCGTTTAAATCTATGTATACATCTTCAGATGAAATTATTACAAAAACAACTTCAAGTTGCACCACGTTGTAATAGTTATTATTATCATTTTAAAAATCTAATTCGATTATTTTTGGTTAAAAGTGCTGTCTAGCACTGGGTGGAAATGGCATTGATGTATTGTATTGAAAACTATTAATTAGAAAATACTTCATTTTTATATATACTCCTTTTTACAAATTAGTTAACATTTTTTTCTATGATAAATGAGAATCTGTTTTATGTTTTATACGCGTTTTATGTTTTTCAAAGCTTCCGAACTATGAAAAAAAATAATAAATCGTGTGATAATTTCTTCCTATTTTGTGTTTTGTACAAAATTTTCAGAACTATGAAAAAAATAAATTCTATATTTGCTCTCTTTGTATTAGGTTTTATATGAAAAGTTTTAGAATTATGAAAAAAATAATTTGTATGAGTTATATAATTACTGCGTTGAATTTAAAGTACCTGAGAGTTTCTAGTCCTGTGGACAAGGGAATGTCGATTTTAAATTAACATAGATAGAGCTATTCTTTTGTACCGTGTCAGAAGCGTGACAGTTTTGCTCTTCCGACCAGCCATACTAAGCAAGCGCTTTTGGTTTAATCTGACTATATTTGAGTAGTCAAGATTAATGAATCCCTCCTTTTCATGTTTCATTTACAATATTACTTTAAATGGTTTGAATAAAGAGAAAAGTGTTTTTATCAGGAAAAGAAACATTAATATTCTTATCGTTTTACAAGGGGAGAATTTTATTATAAACAATCGCTAATTTTTACCTGATTTATACCACAATTTAAAACAACACAACTTTCCGAGCTTCTAAAATACCAATTGTATAGGTATTACCTACCTTTCGATCTGATATGGTCGAAATGTTCTTAAATTTCAAATGCTTTCTCAAGAGATACTTTATAAAGGATAAGAAAACGCATTAAAATGGCATACACATGGCGGTATACAATCGTATAAAGCCGTGAAGAGTTTGCTGAGCAGCCAAATATAATGTTTCTTAGGATACCTTAAAATGTCATCCTTTATTACACTTGCTGAAATAAAACAGGAGAAATGTCGCTGCCTTGGAACTCACCGGGGCACTCGTCAAGCCTTTATGGCGAGTTCTTACTTTGACACTTGTGTTCGTAACATCGGCAAACAATCCATCCTTTAAACTAATTTCAGTGCCACCGACTGTTGTGTCACGGATCAGTTGATATTGCAACAATGTTACAATAATCCCATCACAGTACTATGTTAATTTCACCCTAGTTCCAACATGAAAACAGTGTCGCCTTTACCGTAACACTATACGTGTACCAATGATTTGTTTGCTTTGTTACAGAGTTGCTAGTTTAATATTCTTCTTGTTGGGGTTTCAACTGTTGAATTTAGTAATTTTTAACGACACACAAGGAACTTTATATGAAAGAGTTGCTCCGACATTTTCTGAACTATTGAAGCTCATAATAATAACTTTTAAAAAATTGATGTAAAGACGGTGTGTTATTGAAATGCAGTAGAGTCTCGAAATTCCTAATTCCGATATTTCGAGCTACCGTTAAATTCGAGACTATTTTTATTTGAGTTCGTATTATCTATTTGAGCGAAAATGATGAGACTGGCTTCTAAGAAATGTTTATATCGATACGGTGTGCAGTGTAAATGAGTTGGGCTACCAATAAATATTTATAGCCATGCGTAATACAAAGGAAATAAGTCGGGATGCCAAGAAATGTCCATATAAAGTTCTATGAACTTATTTAGGGCATTATTAATTATAGTATTGAGGTTCGTTGAAACTCCTATTTTTCTAATGCAGAGGAACCTATTTCCGTGTAATCTGAGTTTTTCGGTAACCCGAGGGGGTCTTTTTCCCATTTACCTCGGATTATCGAAAATCTACGGCATCTATAGAATCTATTCCGTATGTTATGTATGTATCTGTGAGGTATATTCAGGGAACAAGAAAATGAGGTAAGTAACAACACACACACATACACACACACTCTCACACACTCACACACACACACACACACACACACACACACACACACACACACACACACACACACACACACACACACACACACACACACACACACACACACACACACACACACACACACACACACACACACACACACACACACACACACACACATACACACACACACACACACACACACACGCACACACACACACATATATATATATATATATATATATATATATATATATATATATATATATATATATATACTCGTATATATACAGTTGTAAACCAGGTGTTCTATAACTGAGGGGCGCGCCCCCTGAAGGGGGGCAGAATGTTTTCAGAGGAACGTGATAAATGCATTGAAACTTCCTGTGGATGATAACCGTCGTCAATTAAGACTACTGCTGATGTGGTTAGACTGATGTGACACGCTTACCGAACTATGTTGGTTTTTTGTAGAATGTTTGCCTTCGATAAACCCTTTTTACTTTGTTATGATCTCTGTACTCAAGGATAACCTTCCTAGAGAATAAGTAATAATCTTAATTAATTATGTAGTCAATGTATCTATCTCTAGTTTATTTAAAACCTGTGATATATATATATATATATATATATATAACGTTTTCTTGTTTAATAATTTAAAACAACATAGGTTATTCAAATACAAGAATATTTATTAATTTATATCCAAAGCTTTTCGTTTGGCAAACAGTACCAACATCATCCTTAGACATTCTACATATATATATATATATATATATATATATATATATATATATATATATATATATAATATTATATTTTTACTTGTGATGTGCATACAAAACAATTATTCAAGTTATAAAACATGTAAGGCTCCAATCAAGTCTAAAATATATTTATGCATTATACAAATATTTTTAATAAAAGTATAAAAAAACATCCGATATTTAATTAACTAATCATCTTCACATAATATATCATGACATATATAAATGAGGTGCGATTTCATGTCTATTTTTATAACGGAGGGCGCAGACCCTGAAAGACTGAAAACTCGAACAAACGATATCATTAGGACCTTGAATGTGAAGAAAAATAAAATGATAAAATATATTTATATTAGTAATAACAAAAATTAAATGAATTTTGTTCATGTTTTTATGAGACTTGTGGTCAAATTTAGACAGGAAAAATATATGGAATTTTCTTACGAAAAATGTATTTAGAAATAAATAGATCACTTAAAACCTGATGACTGAAGCAAATAACGATGCCAGTTTACAACCACTGATTGAACATTGAAGACCGACCACAGTGTTTATAAAATACTTGTAAATGTAACTAAGAGAGGCCTAAAGTTGATTGCGCAATGGTGAAGTGCTGCCTAAATACGTCGGTCGGTTCAAACATTGCAGGTCGAACAAACAATAAGATAAATAAACATACGAACCAAAATACCAGCCGTATATACCATTCGTTGATGACAGGAATATATTGTATGTAACAAACATACACATGAATAATACAAAAACTGTTTAGTTAGCAATTGATATTCTGAGATAACGTTATAATTGATTAATTTTCTAAACTTCTTTTCTGTTTATTAAAAGAAAGAATTTTAAACAAAATGGTGTGAAAGGTAAAGCCAGGCGCAAAAATAACTTTGGATTACAAAAAAAATTGGCAGTTGATTCAGCACCGTTAAATATTAAAAACAGCCATTATGTTAAGCATCTGACGTAAAATACAGTTTAAAGAACGTTAATGGGGACTTTACGAAAGAAGAACTAGAAAATGTAGTAAAAAGAGCTTGAACTAGTAGACTTATTATATAAATAGTTCTCTAGTGAACTGGTAATGTGGTGAATATTTGATACTTTGCACCAGTTTTTGTCGGGAATTATGTTTGTATAATTAATGAAGCCTCATCTTTCTCCTTCCGAAAATATTTTATTACAGTATACGTTTTAAAATATTTTCTATTCAGCTGTAGAAGTTTTTGTCTCACTAAACACTACACAAAGGTGTCTCCTAAAATAACACACATGTGTGTAGTGAGGGTACATTCACTCTCTTTACTACTAAAAGTATATGCACCTTGATCAGCATACACTGTGTCTTCTCAAAGAGTGTGCCCTTATGTCTTTCAAAGCTATTGCACTTATGCATCTTAGCCCAGAATAATTTAATATATTCTCAAACCGTCACGTTTGTGTTTCATCAAACAGCAGATTGTTTTTCCTCAAACTCCAAACATTCAGGCAGGGCATGTTTCTCCTCAAACAGCTAACTTTATGCCTCGCACTTTATGCGTTTAAATAGGCCTATGTTTGTACAATGCTCAAACAGTACGTTTTTTATAAATTTACAAAATTAAAGTTTGGGTAGTCACAAACTAATGTAAAACTGATTAAAACAGTACGTGTTTGTGTTTCTCTAAATAGCAGAAGATTTTATCTAGACGCGTCCCCAAACAGCAAAAGCTTAAGTGTCTTCAAACTGCACAAGTTTATGTTTCCTAAAGCAGAAATAAATCTTTTGGCTTCTATTTTATCTAACACGTTAATTTAAATAGAAATTATGCGTTTAGATTTAAAATAAGTTAATTTAAATAGATACCATCTACTATAAATGAAAGTAATTTCGAAACTCGTAGGTTAACTACGCATACATAACTATATATATATATATATATATATATATATATATATATATCGTTGCTCAAGTGTTTATGTAAAAGGTTTCTACTATTTATCCAAGATCAACCTTTTATTAAAAGTATTAATTTAGGCGAAGCTAGACCACTCAGTAATCACACAATATATTCCTAAACCATTAAAAACGTACGTGTTATTTCCTACAAGCTGTTTGCCTTCAATCAACTTTAAATATAGTTCTACCATCCTCACAAGATATTCGTGTCATAGGATTCCACATTAGTCTAAAACTACGAACTACAAATCCATATAACAATATTTCTTTCACCCTTCTACCCATTTCTGTGTCATATATTTCTACAAAATAGTGTAGAAATTAATTTACAATAAATTCAAAATAAATAAATTCCAAATTGAAAAAGTAATTAATATTAACTATTTCAAATATATACATATATATATATATATATATATATATATATATATATATATATATATATATATAATCAATTAAACTAATATATGACTGAATGTACATATAATAAATGTGACTAACAATATCATAAAATAGTTTGTAATAATATATTTTTAAATAGAATTCTTAATATATTTAATTCTGTATTTTCTTGTCCTTGACGATATGTGAGGGTATACAGATTTTATTAAACTAATTAATTATTTGTAAACTTATTAAATGTCATTGATGGTGAGGACAATGTTTAGATGTAGTTTATAAATGATTCTGTCTTTTAATTAGTACAATATTTTAATTCTTTTTTTAATGTAAGTAGGCTCAGGTTTTTGTTTTGGAATTTTGGCTGTTTTTGTGTAATTTTTTATCTTCAAAATGTCACTTCTACATACGCCGAAACTATATGATTACTTACGTTCAATCACAATCACTACAATAACAACATGGAGCCACTGTGGTGTAATATCTCTATTATACAATAAATATAACCTCAAAACTTTGTATTCAAGGATGGTGTAAATTTCTATTGCACCTTCAGAGGAAATCACTAAAAGACTAACTACAATGGTCAGATACTGGTTACACACGGGTTATTCTTGTATTATTTTCCTCTGACGATGATTGCTTTACAATCGAAATGTACATCAAAACTTGAATAAACCGTTTTTTTTTTGGTTAAGAGGTTGTATTTATTTCAATTCCTTCCTATTTAAGTTTAACTCCCTATATGAACCTAAATATAGTTCAAATTTTCAATCGTTAATAAAATACTTTTTATTCATTCTTTCCATTCAAATATATTTTTAAAACATATAGTGGATGACACTTAATGTTAATACTGTTATTTCAAATATTAATTCATTAAACAAATTTATTGAATTAATTTTATTTCTATGTAGGAGAAAAACCTTTCACACAAGGGACAAATTATACGATATAGTTAATTCATCCAATTTAGCTTAAAATAAATAATAACATATGATTTTAAACAGAAAATAGATAGGCCTAATACATGATTTTAAACATAGAAATAAATCAGATCATTTTATGTTATAGGTTAAGTGGTACACTAGCATAGACCGTACGTTATGTTACTTTGTTCAGAAAAATTTTAATTATTACAAAAAAAATGTTTTTTGCTATCCCTAGTATGAATTTACTTTTAAAAAAATTTGTTACATTACTTGATTATAATACTAAAACAACCTATAAAATCTGTATTAATTTAATCAATGTTTTTAAGTTTCACTATTACAACCTTTTACAGTCGAATAAAACACTACAAAAATAATATAAAATACACACAACGAACTAATGTTCCAGTAGTACGGACATCTATATATATGTCCCCCGTTGAAAACTGCAGGGGTGAACGTAAATTGCATATTTCGTTTAACAGAAGGCCTAACCGAAGTAGATGCAATGGGTTGTGTCCAGTCGTATTTTAAGAAAAGCTTGGAGAAGGCAGAGCAATATCTGTCAAAACGTTGTTGATTTATTGACGTGAAGGATAACTGATTTACCGCCTAACTACTTGTTTGATACGTAATGGTTATCGTGTCTTATAAGGTTATATGATAAATAAACTGTTCAACTTATAAAGGATTGTATTTAATAAACAATATACATTATCATTACACTTAAAGGTTTCCTGCTTCAGTTAATGACACAAAGAAGCTTCTAAACCCCATTTATTTTTAGTACTTCTGAGCGTTTTTTCAAAGTATATTCATCACACAAACTAAGTTTAAAACCCTAATTAGACGTTGAGTTGCAAATGAACTTTGCTAATCTTTCTTATGCCATTAAATAAAACGTGTTTTTTTAAAGGCATTAACTATATTAACAGTTTTATCTCCCTGAGCTACGTGTAATAATTTAGAAAAAAAACGAGATAAACACAAAGTTTGTAACGGAGAAAGTGTCAGAAATAAACTTTACATAAAGTAAATTACGACTGTCTTACACACTTAGTACGTAAGAAAGACATCGTGTTGCTTGCGTTACGTTACAGAGTGAATATTTTACTGCCCCTAAAAACGCCTCCGCACCTTGCAGCTTATTCAAGCATGTTGCCGCCCCCGCTACAGTCGTTTTACGGCAAAGTCCGCTTTTCGCTTTAATTTATTAAATTTTCACTTAAGCTCGAAAATTTATTACTTGTATATTGTGAAATTCTTTTCTTTACAATTCTTCTTTGTCAAAACTTGTTTTAGACTAGTTACAATTTTAATTAAGTTAGTTAATTTCGTTTGTTACGACGTATTACGGATTTTAAAAAAATGCTTTAAATAGTATTAACATATTGTTGTACGTTTCTACTCCAAAATGAACGCTCTTCAGGTGAAGGCAAATATTTATATTATTATCTATGGAACATCATTTAAATTCACTTATTGCAACAGCAATAGAAATGACGAATACTCTTTGATACATCATAAACATAAAACATAAACCTTATAATATATTGATTTATTAAATGTGTAGTTTTGAATATGTGAAATCATCGTTATTATTATAAAAATATGTTTAGCTCTTGAAAAGAATTTTAATTGGGAATAGAAACGTAAAGTAGAAATCAAAAGTGTAGAATTGTTGTGTTTTTCGTGTCCTTGGACTTTTAGATCGAAGTCGGAACGATAGAGGCAGCCAGCTCCGGTACCTGAAGAGTACAGCTCTCTGATCGTATTTAAGTAGCACCATTCCCAACTTCAAAATATACGGCGTGAATGCTGGGCACTCTGAGATGTGTCTCGGTGTTAGACTGACATCTGGTCAGTTACTGCAGGTAACGTATGCCCTGGTCTTGTCTGGGAGAATCTTCATCCCTCTGAAATGATTGGTTCGTAGTCTTGCAATGACCGATGTCAAATTTCTGGGGGAGTTGAAGTCGACGACAAGTGGCCTCTTAAAGGTATGACGTTGGAGTATGTTTTGGCGTATTTGCACGTGCAAGTTTAATGGTGTTACCATATTGATCCTTTTCATGGGCTTCTTTGACCAATGAGTCGGTTTCATTGCCTTCGATATTTACGTGTCCAGGAGTCTATTGTAGATGACATGATTTTCCCTTCAGAGAAAATTACTATCCCGTCTGTTAGGCCTGAAACAATGGAGTCATTTAGATAGAGAGTGACAGTTACCTTAATTGCCAAAAGCTCGCTGGTGAAATTTGAGTCAATCAGGGGTCAATTTCTATTCTTCTTGTGTAAGTGTTTACTTCCATCGGGAAGAAGAAAGAGGACGCCAGCACCTCCATCATTGAGACGTTAAAAATTCAGGGAGGAATGATCCAAATTATTCGTCTTCCAATGTCTCGATCAAACTGGAGAATACTTTTGAACCTTTCTATTTATTGCATACCGTACTCTGGTTGCGATATGGTTCATGGAAAGTGCAAAATTTGGCGAAGAATGATTTCAAACTAATAAGAATTTATTTAAAATATTTGTCTATTTAATTGATTGTAGTAAACAAAATTAATTTTAATCTATAGACGAAACAAATTAGGTCATTATGAGCCTCGTTTTCAATTATTTTTCGTTATACTTTGATTTTTACATTTGTTATACTTTTCCCCAATTCTTACAATTTTATGGCAGATCTAGTTATGATCGTTGTAAGCTTGAGGTATTTTTCTTGAACGAGCGCATTATTGTGTGTGTGATAAATGTTTCCTATCTCAACAAATCAAATCACACTATTGCTTTTCAATCAGACGATTGGTTAGGTTTGATGAGTTACGTTCGTGCAGAAATGTGTTTGCTAGATTTGGGAATCTACACCTTAAATTAGGTTATTTAGGTAGATTGGTAATAAATTACAAATTTTGTGACCATTTGGATTCTATTTTGTCCGAACTTTGTTACACGGCTATCTATATTTTTCAGTTCCACACTACTTATTTATTTAAGTGTTTCTTGGATCTTTCAAAATTTAGAAAATTTATTCTACATTAAACGTTATTCTCTGTGTAAAATAACTCCTTAGTGATGAAAAACTGGAATGAATAGAACAATCGGATATTTCTATTTTTTGGCGCTCACCATACCCGGTTCTTCTATGAGCTCGAAAAATTAGCCATTGTTATAGGATTCCTATCCATACAAACGCTTAGAAATATCCGATCTTATTTAATGTAGCCATCCTTGAATGACATATTATCCGGACTAAAGGAAAAAATAGTTTTAGTAAACACGTCCAGATAACTACACCACTTTTATATTTTCACATAGTTTATGCACGATGATGTTAAAAGTAATGTAAAATTGTATTATTTTTCTCGAAGGGTTTATAGAACAGTTAACAATAAACGAGCCTTTTTTATTTTAAATAAAGTTTGAAAAGACTTCTATACATAACAAATGGCATATAAAACGAGTAATGTGTAACACGGTTTCCATGGAAACCAGGCGAGCTTTTCAAATTCCGTAAGGTTTAGAGTGTGTTTATTTCAATCCTTTTTTTTAATGAATTAAAATGATCTGAATTCCATACAAAATTTAATATTTTAAACTCGTATGGAATGTTCCAATAACATATAACGTAAATATTACATAATCAATGCAAAAGATAATGAATTGGTTTATTTATATTTGGAAAACAAACCATTGTTCATTTTATAAAATAACACATTAATATTTTTTATAATTAAAGGAAAGGAAATCAAAGCCAACCCACCCTTTAGCACGTTTATCAGTTAAATTGTGCTTCAAAGGGATGGAAATATCTGAGAACAAAGGATCACTTAAGCTGATTTGAGAAGACGGAAAGGGATTGGAGGGATGAAGTTCGAGAAACTGTTCGTTATACTATTAAAACTCATATAGGTTTTACTCATTTTTTTAGATATATGATTTATAACGGAATTTGATTGCTGAATATTGTAAATAGGCGTTGGTACTGAGTAAAATTAAATATTGTTTTACTTTAGTTTTGGAACTCATCGGCATAATAAATTTAAACGTAATATAGGTATAAAGGTTATGATATTATCTAGAAATAATAAGTAATGAACATGTAAAATAACAATATGCGCAAATGAAAAGGGGAAAATAAAGTATAACAATCTATTGTAAGGAATGCCCTCGATAAAGTTGGAGTACATTTTTCTTGTAGTTCAAGACTATTGGCCGGTATGATTATCATGCCCTTCAAAGGATAGGAAATGTAGTAAGTCAAAGTGTAAGCATAAGCAGGGTCCCGTATATAATGTAGACCTTCTCTCGATCGGGTTTTATAATGTGGTAAAACACCACGATAGAAATGAACTCCTTTGTAAAGAAGGGTAACGAATTGAATTAGGTATAACGATGGAAAGGAAATAATGCTCCTCTAGTACCGATTGTTGGGATTAAATATCATGAAAGTGCAAACCACTTAACCGTGCACTTGTACTTGAGAGATCGCAGTAAGCGAGACGGGAGGTAGAGGGTTAATAAGAATACTTTCCTACAAAAATGATAAGGTCGGTCAAAACACTGAATTGCATGAGACAGTCGATATTTGATAAACTCGATGATAAGTTAGCTTCGGGATGATCAATTTTGAAATATGTGTAGACATATCGGATGCAGCAGCTGTTGATGTATAGAACATTCTGAATATGTAACATGTATTAAGAAGTGGTAGTACACGAGAAACCTAGTGTGCAGGAGAAGCCTAGTGCGATCTCTCAGGGTCAAGTGCACGGTTAGGTAGTTCGCACTATACTAAGAGATTTCGAGACTAGGATCACACGGCCTGTGAGTAGATCCTCTCTGAATCAAGGTGAAGAAGGTGTCAACTTGCTTCTTGGAGATCAAGCATATACAAAACTCACAGCCAATGCTTTTTATTAATAGAAAAATGGAAAAATGCTTATTTGCTTCCAATACAGGTATAGTTCTATTAGCAATTTCTTGCCCAGTAAATATAGTCTGATACAGAAACTATAGGCGTTAGAGGCTGCGAAATATTTGAATGTTCACTAAATTTGTAGGCAATTTATTTTAGAGAGTAGAATATTTCACAAGAAAGACAAATTACTTTCCACAGAATGAGTAACTACCTTTGTAAACTTTACTAAAATCAGTCTGTCTTCATTGTTTGTCATTTCCAGAAAACATTTTCATCTTGTTAGAAGATGCATGGCTCCAAGTGATTTTGTTATATAGTTCAGATAAAGAATAATCACTAACCATATAGTTCAGCTAACCAAAACTCAAACACTCGACTTGCAGCTAGATAATTTTAACCATGAGAATATTATATTGTGGAACTCGATTTTAATAAATTGCTAGAATTAGTGAATTAAAAAAAACTTCGATACAAAAGTTTGAAAACTATTTTGTTTTAATACAAAAGATACCTAGCTCTAGAGAGTATCTGAAATTTAAAAGAAATAGACTATGGTAAAATTAATAAAATGCATTAATCTAAATTTAGAGAAGATCGTAAATTTTAAGTGGAGCAGACAAACCAGCAACCTAATAAGATAACTAAAACTAGATTAAATAAATTTCGCTACTAAAACTATTTATAACAAGAAAACTTCTACATCAGCGCTACGATCAAACTTTGTGTACTTCGTAGTTAAACGTAATTTCATCTTAAAATATGATGTAGTAATATCAAAATCCCTATCTAATCTATACATCTTTAAAGACGATTCCAGGGACTATATGTCGTGAAACAAGGATTCCGCTAAATGTATAACCAACACATTTAATAATATCTAGAAACCTCCATACACAGAGTAAGAACGTTTCAGGAGGATATATATTACGCCATAGATGTATAGTAGGAATTGTAAGGAAGTTTTCATGGAACATATCAGAGAAGAACTCAGAAGAGGTACGAGAAAAGCTCTTAAATTGTTGTGGAAAATTGAGAAAAAACCCGGAAAAACTTAGGTTCTTGTCGAAAATAAAACGAAACACGTGACTAGATTAAAAGAAATAACGTCAGCCTAAAACAATGAATTACTTTTGGAGGTAGAGAAAATTGAAAAATGCTATTTCCTCAATCTTTATTAGTCTGCTCTTACTCATGACAGAGAAAGATAGTGAGACAGAGCCAATGAGCGACAGAGAAAGAGCGTTTGATAAAATACCTTTATGGATAATTTTTTTGACCCCTTTTCTAGTTCTTGTATATTTTTCCGTTAAGGGCAGTTGGACGTCAGATGTTGGCAATGTGTGTCATTTGTCAGTGTATGTCATATGTCACAAAAACTAATTAATTTATTGCGCTCTCTCTCTCTCTCTCACACTCTCTCTCTCTCTCTCTCTCTCTCTCTCTCTCTCTCTATATATATATATATATATATATATATATATATATATATGATGAATAGTTACTATCTGGAGTACATCCGTTCCTTCTGCAGTCCATAAATTCGCAGTTCCGACGTTTCGCTAGAATCTCATCCAGCACTGACGAGGTGAACCCAACAACAGTAGAAGAGCGAGACAACAGTTGACTCGCTCTTCTACTGTTGTTGGGTTCACCTCGTCAATGCTGGATGAGATTCTAGCGAAACGTCGGAACTGCGAATTTATGGACTGCAGAATGAACGGATGTACTCCAGATAGTAACTATTAATCATATTTTTCCATCCGTGAAGGAATACGTATCAGCATATATATATATATATATATATATATATATATACTTATTTATATTTATATATATTTACATTTTTCGTAAGCTAATTTCAATGCATTTTGTGTTAGATGTGGTTTTGTCAGTAAGTGTAAAGTCAAATTTATATCTTCTTTAAAAAAAAAATCAAAAATCTTACACATAGGCCTATCTTCTTTTAAAAATTGTATGAATGTATGAATCTTACAAAGTTTTTCGGTTATGAACTAGTACACAACTATACACACATTATAAAAATACCAACAGTTATCTCTACAAAGAATACAATTATTGTATACTTTATGAATAATACAAAATTTACAAAATTGATCACAAAGAGTTATGTACGTTTTATGTCTTAGTTATAAGTTTGTTGTCTGCCATCAAAGTACAAAAAAATAAAAACTGAAAAGAAAGAGGAGAACTATGCCTTTTACATTTAACAGTGACTGCGTTTGTCACTGTGTAATGAAGGATTATATACATCTATAGTCTCTTGACATGTTATGTCCTATTTTTGTACGGGTTATGATGTATTTTTTTCAAACTCTAATTCTTCTTTCTCTGCCTATTTACTCATTCCTGGTAGATTGAAACACAGCTTCATTAGAAGTTTTTCCACTGTTTGTCCTAAACTGAAATACTTTGCATTCGCCAATCCCTACATCTTCTAAAGATATCCTTAGAATAAGCATTCTAGCTAAAATCCCACCTTATTTATTAATTTGTTGAAGTCTAGAGTTTTTCCTCACAGTGCGTCCTAAGTAATGCAGCATTATATATAAATTTAAAAATGGCTGTAATTTTAACCTTACAGCTACAGGTAACTGAAAAGGGTTTTATGAAGATCATATTTTCAATCAAAATATATTTGCAATCGTATTTGCAATGGACATTTGCTTGCCTCTGTCGTTCAAGACTTCTTGACCTCCTGATGGGAACAGTAATTAATAACAACGTTTTTAGCACGGCTAATACACTTCTCCGATCGACCAAGAAAAAATAACTTGTTATACGGCTCTAATATCCCTCTTTTGGATTTGGACGAGATAACGCCAAATTCTTCTAAAACTAATGACAGATCAAGTGCACAAATCAGCCAATTGAAAATTGATTCTGAAGCAAAAACTTCTTTACGCGCATTGAACAAAACATGAGATTTATTTATTGCTATCGCGACAAGCGTTTTCTCAAAGTATACCCTACAGCTTATATTTCCTTCAGGTTATGCTTTGAGTCACCTCAAATTAAATTATTAACATGATTTCATGTAACAGCTGATTTTGTGTTATAGGTTATGTTGTAGAGCATCCGTTTTACATGTATATAATTATTAAATAGTTTTGATCAGTAATAAATACATTTATTTATTTAAATATTGATAAATCTCTATACAAATAATGCAATATATCAATAGTAATAAGTAATGCATTTTTAATCCAGTTTTTGAAAGGAAAGCATTTTTAGGCCCGTCTTTTTAGAGAATTGATTTGAATTGAATGTGTTGACAATTTTTGAATTCGGTGTACACCTAAAATGTTTTCTTTTGTTACCCACATTATTTTATTATTAACTACAGTAAATAATAGCCTTAATTGAATACATCCTTCAAATAAAGATGTTACAATTGAATGATAGTGAATGATATGACAATTTATCATTGGTAAAAATTAGGTAAAACTCATATACTTTCATTTAATATACTGTAAGAACTAGAATAATTATAAAACAAAAATCATCACTAAAAAAGGAAGGAGTTAAGATCTGGCAATAAATTTGGTTGTGAACGATTTTTTTTTACAAATTATAAATAAAGAAGAGGAAGAAAAATAGAATTACTAACTAAGAAGAGTTATTTAAATAGGCCATTGCTAGTTAGTTGCATACCTATAAATAACTACAACCAAAATGCCTGAGGACAGAATTGTCTTTCGAAGGTAACAATTTGATTCATTTTTTAGAGTATGGAAATACAATTGCTGAGAGTGATTAACTACTTCACCCCGTACTTCAGATCTCCCAAGAATTATCAGGGACACAGTACAACGTCGACAGATGTTTGACCAACATAAACAAGTATTAGGCCTACTTATTACTTTAAAAAACGGCACGTAGAAGAATCAACCGTCAGTAAAGTGTGTCCATTTCGTGGCCTATGTCTACCTTTCTCCTGACCTCTTCACCGGTGCCACATTCTTACGATTTTAATCTGTTCTTATTCCCAGACTCTGAATAAATTCGTAAACTTTGTACATTTTTGTTCTTTCGAATTGTAAACGATCTTTATAAAATATTTGTCAACTTTCAATTTCTTAGACGTTTCATTAAATGTTTACAAGTGATTTCATAAAAGTCGATATTAAAATATGTAAAAGAAAAATAAGTTATATGGAAACCTTGTACTCAATCGATAAATGTATTGAACGTCGTAAAAAAATATTGTTTTTAAAAAGAGTCCATTTAAAAGAAAGAAAACGAAATGTATTTTTTTAAAGCGCTGCCGTTGATGGTAAGACGAGTAAAAATAAACTGTACGGGCTGTTTATGATGGCACTTCGGGATATCGTTCCTTTTTATAGTCATGGCCGCTAGAAGTGTTTGTTTACAGTACGGGAAGCGAAGTATAATGCAGGAGTGTGGCAGTATGGCCAACCTAACGGACTAAATAATGGATGTTTCCACAACTTTCCGATAAATAACACGCCACTAAGGGTTAAGTGATGAAGATTTTTATTCTCCTTGAGTTCGGCGTGAAGAATATTTTTTTGGGGATATTGTTATCGGCATAAAAATCGATTGTGACTTATTTAGGCTCAAAGCTTAGAATAAAAATCTATCCCGTCAAAAGCGTCTCAAATTATTTTATCGAGTGTAGAATACCTTTTAGCAGTAATTACCTATTAACGACTGCTATTACATTGCATAACCCCATAACAGCTGATTTAGAACGTAATTTGACGAAAATCCTTAATATTTTGAGCATTAATTACTAAGCATTAAATCAACTATAAATAATACGTTTTACAAAATATTTGCTCAATATTTCTCTGCCAACTCCTAACTGCTGTGATTTATTTAATGAAACTGGTACAACAGCTAATACATATGATAAAATGTACAATAAATATATTACCTAATATTATTTTAATGAAATGTTTAAAATCGTTTAAAAGTCAATTTAAAAACTACTCTCCATACAACGTATGATTTTAGTAAATTCCATATATAAGACCTATACAAAATGGTTTCTTATAACAATGGAGTAACGACTTATTCATTGCAGTGCTATATTTATATTTTCCACCGATATTTCTACACCAAGGAAAAACTACTTATAAGTGTTACCTTTTGAAACTTTGAATGAGAAAATAGTTTAGTAAAATTTATTGGTGAGCGTTTCTTAATAGGTAGAAATATCGCTTCTTTCAAGTAGAATTGCTCCCTACTGGCGTTATAAAATAACAAGGTTTTAGAATGTCAAAGTATTTTTAAAATTAGTACTTCTTTTGTCACATAGAAAATAATTAACGGAAAATATCTTCAGTTTGCTTAACGCTCTAGCACCAGTATATAATTGTACGTATGTCCTCTGTAGAGCTACTTTATCCTTAAACTAAGTGATAACATATGATTTCCCTGAACAGCTGATTCTACGATATTGGTTACACTGTGGAACAGCTGTTGTAACAATCTGATTACGTTAATTATTTATCGTATATTAAGTTTAAATGTTATTATTAAATATTGTTTTATCTATTGATAGTATAATAATTTATATTCAAATAAATTTAACTATAATTAATTCAATATAATAAGAATTAACATCTATTTGTATTTCTATTTTAAAAATGAAAACTTCCACCTGACACTTTTAAAGAATTATTTCAAATAAGATTTGTATTTAATAGATTTGTCAACACCAAATAATGGTTTAATTTTAACTATATTAAGTACACTTTATTACAACCTCTATACGATAGATTCTTTAAAGACCTATTCACTATGTCTGTAGAGGCAATGAATGCCATTCTACTTACATAATTTAAGTTTTGATATAAATTCATTCTTCTTTTCACAAATAAAGATTTGTTAGAAATAAAACCTCCTTAAATTTCCTACACCACTTATTTCATATTTTTATTGTGAAGAACATTATCAACGTTATGATGGAGAGGTATATTATTGTTATTTATTGTAGGCTAGAAAGGTGAGGCAGGATGAGATTAATAGGATATCCCTATTTTAAACTAGAAGACTATCTATCCGAGCTCAAAGCATACCTCTCTCTCTATGTAATACTTCTATACAAGAACAAGGATAGGAAAAAAATAAGTAGAATTTAGATGTAATGGATATATTGAGGCAAGGACACGATGATTTCCTAGTGCTGATATTAGCCAGTGTGTTTGTGCAAATATGTAAGAAGGAAGAAGGATGGGAGAAAGAAGAAGATTTATGACTACTAGCTTTCGGCTCCTGCTTCTGAGCTACATAGAACACAAAGATAGTGAGGTGAATATTTGGACGGTCTGATATTTGAAACCTCACCGCCTCGAATCCAACCTCAAACTCGTGACGCCCTCCCGGGTAAATGGCGTCAGACTCGGAACGGAGGGCTTGTTGTCACGACCCGAGATATAAGCTGGTCAGACGTAAGCTGGCGCGTGACCTAGAAGGGCGAGCATTGGCGGTGTGAAGGGTAGATGAAACTAAAGACCTATCCACAGACATTACAATATGAGCTATATTATTTATAATACAATAATGTAGTCTTTACATGGCCGAAAGGCCGCTATAAATATTATTTGATTTGATTTGTCGTATTAACCATGTCATTTACATAAAGTTTTGAACAAATTTTACTTATATCCGTTTTCTAAACGAACGCAACGCCTGCAATTTCTTAGCGATGGCCGCTGATGCAACACGCACTAAAAAAATCAATGTTTTTGAATAGGGCTAGTTTATTGTTTTCTATGGATCGATCGCGCGCTAGCTTAATAGTGAAGCTATACCTCTGCTATACCGTCTGCAAGAGTCTTTCAATCTCACGGTAAGGCCTGAACTGGTTACCGGACCGCTCCTGGGACGAGACGCACTCAAACCAGCCACTAAGATTTTGACCGCTTTTCCAGTACTACTCGGGACCAACAAAACTTCCGAACGGGGAGGCTTTCTGTATCTTCAACTCAGTCGGATTATTTCGGTCCAGGTGATACAATCAAATGTACTCTCAGTTGGCCTTAATTAAGGGCCAGACCCTTAAACCCGTGATTTGGTCCTGGGAGGGCATCACGTTAGGCCTTGAGAGCTCCTAGTTCTTACAGTAAGGAAAGTTAGAGGTGAGGCAGCCTTTCTCTCTACCGCTACTGTACACACTTAACCCGCCTATCACCAAATCCAGAAATTAAATATAACTCTTTATTAAAACATTGCGTTTGTGTAACTGTAACTAATTGTTATTTTCAGGACTCCAACCACATACATACATATAAAAATAAATGCAATTTGACTCTTTTTATAAAAATATGACATTTCAAAAACAAAAGGGACACATTTTTAAATGAAGCTTTATAACAAAAATATACCAGAACATTTTTCGTATTTTAAAGAAGATTTTTTTAACATAAAAATATGTTTTTTTATATACTGCCACCTCAAACACAACTATATGCTGCCATTCTACGAGAAAAATAACTTTTTGTTAATGTTATTAATGTATAAATCATTTATAAAAATATCAAAAATATGTTTTTGTGGGTTAATAAGGAAATGCATAGCAAACTATTTGGATTCATTCCCGTAAAAGAAACAGAATTCTCTACAACATACCATTTGACATTTTATGTGCAGCATTTATTGGGTTTTGCATTTATTTATTCTAACTGGTTTGAATAAACTCCTTTCATGAATATTAAACATTCCTATAAACTGTATCTGGAATTTTAAAAATTATCATGCGAATAATATTCGATAAAATGGATAGCTGTGTTTTTTTAAACTTTTATTTCTGTGAGGTATAGTATTTTCAACGTATAGTGATAGTTTTTACGAGAACTAACTAAGCTAATGACATATTTGTTCTAAAGTAAGTAACCTTCATTCACCGTAAGATGTATAGACGTCATTGAACATCTTTCGCTAATATACTTTAGTAAAATCCAACTTCATTGTTTACAGTATAAAGGAAAGGAAATAAACAATGAAGCTTTTGGTTTCCTCTCAAATTAATATCATTCAGTCAGTTTGGTAATTGTGAAAGTCCAACAGGAGTTTTGGTAAGTTATATATTTCATTATCGAGTGCACGAAGCTAAATTATTACTTAACATCATTAATTATGTAGAAATCTAAGTTGGTTTTCTTGTCAAGATTAGTAAAGCTTAATGAGATAACAATTTATTTATTTTTAGGTTATTCGGGTATCATTTTAGTTGCTATAAATCTCTCTCACTCTCTCTCCCTCTCTTTCCCCCTTCTCTCTCTCTCTCTCTCTCTCTCTCTATATATATATATATATATATATATATAGAATATCAAATGTGTTTTCCTGTTAGAATATTTTTAAGATCAAATAATACACACAAATACAGGAATATTTAATTTATTGAACAATAAACTCTAAGCTTTTCGTTGGCTTACATTACCAACATCTTCAGGAGTTACAATATTAAGAATGATAAAACAAACTGTCTAACAAACATGAAGCTACTAGATAAAGCAATACACAGTTGCCAAATCTATTACAATATTGCCAAACCTACTCCACTGCTGCCACAACATTATATACATTGAACAAAGTATGGTATTTAGAACGTATTTGAATTTGTTCATCTATTAATTTGTTATTAATATTATGTTTGTAAATTTCAAATGCTTCACATACGTTCATTTTTAACCCTTTATTTACTTCTTTTATAATTTTCATATTATTTATATTAGGAAACATATGATTATTATTAATACAATGTGTTGCGAAATTAGACTTATATATATTTGGTTTTAAAAAAGCATTAAAATGTTCTTTATACCTTTCTTTTAATTTTTTCTTTGTTTGTCCTATATAAACCTTATTACAAAATTCACATTCTAATTTATATACTCCATTTTTCTCATGTATAGGCCTACTATTTATATTATTATTATGGTTAATTATATTTATTATTCTATTATTGGTTCTATATGCAATTTTTATGTTTTTATTAGTAAATAATTTGGAAATATTTTTTATTTCAAAACCAGTGTAAGTAAAAGTACTCCATACAGTATTATTATTAACACTATTACTATTGTAATGAATATTATTTTTTATTTGTTTTTGTAAAATATTATAATTTAATTTATCTACCGTTTTCTTTTTGTAACCATTTTCTATGGCTATTTGGTATATTATGTTTTTTTCCCTCATTTTATTTTCATAGCTCATAGGAATTTTATTCATTCTGTAAAGAAGATTATATAAAGCAGCCATTTTCTGATTATATGGATGGTTGGAATAATTAGGTATTATTTGATTGGTTAATGTAGGTTTACGATAAATCATATATTCTAAACTCGTTTCATTTCTAATAATTGTGATATCTAGGAAATTTATTTTACCATTATTTTCCATTTCATATGTAAAATCGATACTATTATTAATTTTATTTATTTCATCTAATATATTTATTAAATTAATATTATTATTATTTGATACATATAACCCATCATCCACATATCTAAACCAATGTCCATTTTTATCATACTTTTTTATAATTGCATTTATATTATTATCTATTTCTTGTAAAAATATTTCAGAAATTATACTGGATAAAGGGGAACCCATAGCTAAACCATCTTCCTGTCTATAAATTTTATTATTATATGAAAAATAGTTTTGATTTAATATTAATTTCAATGTATTAACAATTTCTAAAATTAATTTTTTATCTTTTTCATATTCAGAAATTTTAGATTTTATTATTTCAATAGTCTCTTTGATAGGAATGTTAGAATACATATTTTTAATATCAAAGGATATCAATTTCGTATTTTTATCTATATTAATATGATTTAAATGTTCAATAAGATTAATTGAATTATTAATAGTATAACTATTATTATGTTTTATTTTATCCTTAAGAATATTGGCTATAATTTTTGATATTTTGTAAGATGGAGCATTTATAAAATTTATCAAAGGTCTAATTGGCTTATCTATTTTGTGGAGTTTAATAAGTCCATTCATTATCGGAATTTTAGGATTATCATTTATATAATTATAAAAATTATTTTTATTAAATAATTTATAAGATGTGTTTATTATATTTTTTATTTCATTTTGAAATTTTCTAGTAGGATCTTTATCTAAAATACAAAATTTATTTTCATTTATATATTTTTCTGTTTTGGCAATATGTTCATTTTGATTAATTATAACAATAGCATTACTTTTGTCTGCTTTAACCGCAATTAAATTATTATATTGTAATTTTTGTTTAATATTAATAATTTCTGAATATTTTTTCTTGTATGAAACATTAACCTCACTGTTTTTAATAATTTTCTTTAATTCATAACTTGCTGCAATCCTAGTATCTTCCTGTATATTATCATCTAATTTACTAATAGCCAATTCAGTATCCATTATGACATTATTAATGTCTTTCATAATATTTCTCTTTAAGTTAACTTTATTATTTTCTAAAATTTTTAGTTCACTACTATTAAATGTAACTTGTGATAGATTAACTACATTAGGATGAAAACTATGATATTTAACTATAATTTCTTCATTTCTTTTATATTCAAATTTCAAATTCTCAAGTTTTTTATTTATATTGTTTATTTTTATAGTTCTAATCTGATTTACATGTGTTATTATTTTATTATATTTTCCTTCCCATTTCAAATTATGCATAAAATAAGCCAACTTTAAATGTAATTTATATAATTCATTTGTCAAAATATTTTTCTTTTTATATAAATTTTTTATTTCATTTTTCACCCATAATTTTTCTGCCTGTTTGCAAGTTTTTTGTGCAGTAACACTTTTATTCCTAATTATAATTTTGGCATATTTTGGAATTATATGATTTATAATGCATTGCTTATTAAAATAAATATTGCAATTAACATTCATTAATTGTATTTTACATTTTTCAAACCTATTTAAATCTTTTGTTGAAGCAGCATTACAAATATTAGCAGAAAACATATTATAAATCAGTATAAAATCTAGTAAATTAACACACAATTAATAAACACAAAGTATAAAACAAAATACAATATAAAAGCAAGGAAAAAAAAAAAAATATATAACCTAAACACACCACTTATACACAAACAAACCTTGTAAGGCAAATATGTAGAATATCAAATGTGTTTTCCTGTTAGAATATTTTTAAGATCAAATAATACACACAAATACAGGAATATTTAATTTATTGAACAATAAACTCTAAGCTTTTCGTTGGCTTACATTACCAACATCTTCAGGAGTTACAATATTAAGAATGATAAAACAAACTGTCTAACAAACATGAAGCTACTAGATAAAGCAATACACAGTTGCCAAATCTATTACAATATTGCCAAACCTACTCCACTGCTGCCACAACATTATATACATTGAACAAAGTATGGTATTTAGAACGTATTTGAATTTGTTCATCTATTAATTTGTTATTAATATTATGTTTGTAAATTTCAAATGCTTCACATACGTTCATTTTTAACCCTTTATTTACTTCTTTTATAATTTTCATATTATTTATATTAGGAAACATATGATTATTATTAATACAATGTGTTGCGAAATTAGACTTATATATATTTGGTTTTAAAAAAGCATTAAAATGTTCTTTATACCTTTCTTTTAATTTTTTCTTTGTTTGTCCTATATAAACCTTATTACAAAATTCACATTCTAATTTATATATTCCATTTTTCTCATGTATAGGCCTACTATTTATATTATTATTATGGTTAATTATATTTATTATTCTATTATTGCAATTTAGAATATATGCAATTTTTATGTTTTTATTAGTAAATAATTTGGAAATATTTTTTATATCAAAACCAGTGTAAGTAAAAGTACTCCATACAGTATTATTATTAACACTATTACTATTGTAATGAATATTATTTTTTATTTGTTTTTGTAAAATATTATAATTTAATTTATCTACCGTTTTCTTTTTGTAACCATTTTCTATGGCTATTTGGTATATTATGTTTTTTTCCCTCATTTTATTTTCATAGCTCATAGGAATTTTATTCATTCTGTAAAGAAGATTATATAAAGCAGCCATTTTCTGATTATATGGATGGTTGGAATAATTAGGTATTATTTGATTGGTTAATGTAGGTTTACGATAAATCATATATTCTAAACTCGTTTCATTTCTAATAATTGTGATATCTTAATTAATTAATTGTGATATCTTTAATTTAATAAATATATTAGATGAAATAAATAAAATTAATAATAGTATCGATTTTACATATGAAATGGAAAATAATGGTAAAATAAATTTCCTAGATATCACAATTATTAGAAATGAAACGAGTTTAGAATATATGATTTATCGTAAACCTACATTAACCAATCAAATAATACCTAATTATTCCAACCATCCATATAATCAGAAAATGGCTGCTTTATATAATCTTCTTTACAGAATGAATAAAATTCCTATGAGCTATGAAAATAAAATGAGGGAAAAAAACATAATATACCAAATAGCCATAGAAAATGGTTACAAAAAGAAAACGGTAGATAAATTAAATTATAATATTTTACAAAAACAAATAAAAAATAATATTCATTACAATAGTAATAGTGTTAATAATAATACTGTATGGAGTACTTTTACTTACACTGGTTTTGAAATAAAAAATATTTCCAAATTATTTACTAATAAAAACATAAAAATTGCATATAGAACCAATAATAGAATAATAAATATAATTAACCATAATAATAATATAAATAGTAGGCCTATACATGAGAAAAATGGAGTATATAAATTAGAATGTGAATTTTGTAATAAGGTTTATATAGGACAAACAAAGAAAAAATTAAAAGAAAGGTATAAAGAACATTTTAATGCTTTTTTAAAACCAAATATATATAAGTCTAATTTCGCAACACATTGTATTAATAATAATCATATGTTTCCTAATATAAATAATATGAAAATTATAAAAGAAGTAAATAAAGGGTTAAAAATGAACGTATGTGAAGCATTTGAAATTTACAAACATAATATTAATAACAAATTAATAGATGAACAAATTCAAATACGTTCTAAATACCATACTTTGTTCAATGTATATAATGTTGTGGCAGCAGTGGAGTAGGTTTGGCAATATTGTAATAGATTTGGCAACTGTGTATTGCTTTATCTAGTAGCTTCATGTTTGTTAGACAGTTTGTTTTATCATTCTTAATATTGTAACTCCTGAAGATGTTGGTAATGTAAGCCAACGAAAAGCTTAGAGTTTATTGTTCAATAAATTAAATATTCCTGTATTTGTGTGTATTATTTGATCTTAAAAATATTCTAACAGGAAAACACATTTGATATTCTACATATTTGCCTTACAAGGTTTGTTTGTGTATAAGTGGTGTGTTTAGGTTATATATATTTTTTTTTTCCTTGCTTTTATATTGTATTTTGTTTTATACTTTGTGTTTATTAATTGTGTGTTAATTTACTAGATTTTATACTGATTTATAATATGTTTTCTGCTAATATTTGTAATGCTGCTTCAACAAAAGATTTAAATAGGTTTGAAAAATGTAAAATACAATTAATGAATGTTAATTGCAATATTTATTTTAATAAGCAATGCATTATAAATCATATAATTCCAAAATATGCCAAAATTATAATTAGGAATAAAAGTGTTACTGCACAAAAAACTTGCAAACAGGCAGAAAAATTATGGGTGAAAAATGAAATAAAAAAATTTATATAAAAAGAAAAATATTTTGACAAATGAATTATATAAATTACATTTAAAGTTGGCTTATTTTATGCATAATTTGAAATGGGAAGGAAAATATAATAAAATAATAACACATGTAAATCAGATTAGAACTATAAAAATAAACAATATAAATAAAAAACTTGAGAATTTGAAATTTGAATATAAAAGAAATGAAGAAATTATAGTTAAATATCATAGTTTTCATCCTAATGTAGTTAATCTATCACAAGTTACATTTAATAGTAGTGAACTAAAAATTTTAGAAAATAATAAAGTTAACTTAAAGAGAAATATTATGAAAGACATTAATAATGTCATAATGGATACTGAATTGGCTATTAGTAAATTAGATGATAATATACAGGAAGATACTAGGATTGCAGCAAGTTATGAATTAAAGAAAATTATTAAAAACAGTGAGGTTAATGTTTCATACAAGAAAAAATATTCAGAAATTATTAATATTAAACAAAAATTACAATATAATAATTTAATTGCGGTTAAAGCAGACAAAAGTAATGCTATTGTTATAATTAATCAAAATGAACATATTGCCAAAACAGAAAAATATATAAATGAAAATAAATTTTGTATTTTAGATAAAGATCCTACTAGAAAATTTCAAAATGAAATAAAAAATATAATAAACACATCTTATAAATTATTTAATAAAAATAATTTTTATAATTATATAAATGATAATCCTAAAATTCCGATAATGAATGGACTTATTAAACTCCACAAAATAGATAAGCCAATTAGACCTTTGATAAATTTTATAAATGCTCCATCTTACAAAATATCAAAAATTATAGCCAATATTCTTAAGGATAAAATAAAACATAATAATAGTTATACTATTAATAATTCAATTAATCTTATTGAACATTTAAATCATATTAATATAGATAAAAATACGAAATTGATATCCTTTGATATTAAAAATATGTATTCTAACATTCCTATCAAAGAGACTATTGAAATAATAAAATCTAAAATTTCTGAATATGAAAAAGATAAAAAATTAATTTTAGAAATTGTTAATACATTGAAATTAATATTAAATCAAAACTATTTTTCATATAATAATAAAATTTATAGACAGGAAGATGGTTTAGCTATGGGTTCCCCTTTATCCAGTATAATTTCTGAAATATTTTTACAAGAAATAGATAATAATATAAATGCAATTATAAAAAAGTATGATAAAAATGGACATTGGTTTAGATATGTGGATGATGGGTTATATGTATCAAATAATAATAATATTAATTTAATAAATATATTAGATGAAATAAATAAAATTAATAATAGTATCGATTTTACATATGAAATGGAAAATAATGGTAAAATAAATTTCCTAGATATCACAATTATTAGAAATGAAACGAGTTTAGAATATATGATTTATCGTAAACCTACATTAACCAATCAAATAATACCTAATTATTCCAACCATCCATATAATCAGAAAATGGCTGCTTTATATAATCTTCTTTACAGAATGAATAAAATTCCTATGAGCTATGAAAATAAAATGAGGGAAAAAACATAATATACCAAATAGCCATAGAAAATGGTTACAAAAAGAAAACGGTAGATAAATTAAATTATAATATTTTACAAAAACAAATAAAAAATAATATTCATTACAATAGTAATAGTGTTAATAATAATACTGTATGGAGTACTTTTACTTACACTGGTTTTGAAATAAAAAATATTTCCAAATTATTTACTAATAAAAACATAAAAATTGCATATAGAACCAATAATAGAATAATAAATATAATTAACCATAATAATAATATAAATAGTAGGCCTATACATGAGAAAAATGGAGTATATAAATTAGAATGTGAATTTTGTAATAAGGTTTATATAGGACAAACAAAGAAAAAATTAAAAGAAAGGTATAAAGAACATTTTAATGCTTTTTTAAAACCAAATATATATAAGTCTAATTTCGCAACACATTGTATTAATAATAATCATATGTTTCCTAATATAAATAATATGAAAATTATAAAAGAAGTAAATAAAGGGTTAAAAATGAACGTATGTGAAGCATTTGAAATTTACAAACATAATATTAATAACAAATTAATAGATGAACAAATTCAAATACGTTCTAAATACCATACTTTGTTCAATGTATATAATGTTGTGGCAGCAGTGGAGTAGGTTTGGCAATATTGTAATAGATTTGGCAACTGTGTATTGCTTTATCTAGTAGCTTCATGTTTGTTAGACAGTTTGTTTTATCATTCTTAATATTGTAACTCCTGAAGATGTTGGTAATGTAAGCCAACGAAAAGCTTAGAGTTTATTGTTCAATAAATTAAATATTCCTTTATTTGTGTGTATTATTTGATCTTAAAAATATATATATATATATATATATATATATATATATATATATATATATATAAAACAATTGAGGTTGTACAAGAAAACATTGTAATAATAAATAATTATTGTATTTGAATTACCTCAGTCGTTTTTATTATTATACAAGAAAACATATTATATATATATATATATATATATAATTTTTTATTTCTAATGATCGTCTGTAATAGTTTTCAGACTTAGGCTACATTCTTAGGCTTAGTATTAGCAGTCTAATATTGGTTTTTTAAACCAATAGTAAACAATAATCACAACTTGGAAATTATTATTTATAACAATGGAAAATTGATAAACTAATTTCCTGTAAATAGATTTTGCACGAGTCAATGTGTACGTCCTTTAATAATAAATTATTTAATAATCATTCATATGTTTTACTGATTCTTTCAAAAAGACAATGAGGTTTGAATGATTATTTTAAATTTTTTCCCCTAATTAAAAACTATGCTTTCGCGGCAGTCTTTTCCCTTTGATTTATATTATTGTATGTTATTACTTTAAATAGTTTTATTTCTAACCGATCATACCAATAGGTTCAACATACATAAAGAGATTTTTATAATATTCTATTGTCATTACTACCCACATACACAACACTTTTCATCGCGTAAGTTATTAATTTACACATTGCACAAACCTTATTGCTAAGTGTTTATTTTTAATTACAATGTTCAAAGATTAATCAAACTGAATAAAATTTAAACATTATAAAAAGAAGGAAAATAGAATAGTTTTTTTTTCAATTTAATATAAATAACTACTAACATTGCGCATAGTTTTTGCTTTGGTCGATGTGTGATTTATCTTGTTATAATCATTTTAGGTCAAGGTTCAACTTAATGTTTTATTGAATAAACTCTGCGTCATTGAGTGATATGCTTCCATCCTACAGGAGGCGTTTTCTCGCCGTTTTTACTGCTAAGCATATGCAGACAGGGAATTTGTCTTTCTAAGTACAACGCCTCCCCTTTTCGCAAAATCGCTCGTCAAACATTTCAGTTCGGCAAACAGTGGCCACAACAGAGTGTCCTGTATTCTTAGTCGCTGCTTTGATTTATGCCATTTTTCAGTATAATCGTCGGATCTTGAGGACGCTGTAAAGGAAATAAGTTTTAACGTCTAGGGATAGCTCTGGAATTACTTTTATTTATAAACAGTTATTTTTATAATGCATTTTGAAAACGGATTATTTTTGATTTTTTTAAATAAATTCTCAATGTTTACAACTGGTTTTGATAAATTAATAATGATATTTATCGTCTCACAATTATCTAATGTTTGGGTAACTTCTGTTCGACAGTTAAACTATAATAATTTAACTACATATAATTTATTATTAACTACTGATTTGTTAATGAATTATCATCGGTGTTATTTATCTCGTGTATTTGTGTTTCCAAATTCGCAATTTAACGATTCTGGCTTTGATAAATTAGTAATTATATTTTTATTGGTTGTCTTACAGTTTTATACGGTTTGTTTGGCTACTGTTTACCAATAAAACTAAAAACAATTATTACCAAATGTTTTGGTAATTCAATTATCATCGGTATTATTTATTTCGTAAATCTGTGCCTGCATATTATTTTTTCACCAAAAGTATGGAAATATATAATAATACATTATGTCCTATGAACGTATATCGAGTTTCCAATATGGGAAGCTTATATGTGTGTGAGCTTTAAGATTGTTTGTGTCACAAAACACCCCACAAATCATATTATTCTGCTCCACTTGCAACTGAATGGAATTTCTATGTACTTCCTACGAATCTAACTAGATCACCACCTTTTCCATATCCGGTCTCTATCACAGTTGCATTTTGTGGTTTAATTTATTACTTGTGTCATCTTAGCTACGACGTATTGTAATTAACTAACAAATAAAGATATCTCACTAATTCTCTTATATCTAAAGGAAAGTCGGTGGTTTGGAACTTTGCTAATTTCTATTCTTTACAACTTACACAGAATTATTTAGATCGCGTTTTTTTATCCTCATCATGTTATCTTAAAGTCTTTGACGACCAATTAATAACCATTTATATATTAAAAGAATTAAGTATATGAAGTTATTTTGAAGATGTAAAATTAGTTGAACGACAGGGGGTTTAAAATTTTAATTTATAGATTTGTCTAGTTTTATATGTATAGTATTTTTATCTAACACGTATTTCGATGTTTTGTCAAATTCATAAGAACCATTTCCAGGCCATTAAATTGAAAGTGGTTCATTCTGAGTGTTACATATCTTAAGATAAATGGACACTGTTTAGATATTCGAATTATTGTTTCAAGATTAATTTATCGTCGGAATTGAATTACACTGGAAATATTTTACCAATAATAGAATGTGCATGGAATTAAGACCTCAACAGTATTTGTTCAAGTTGGAATGTTACTCAAGGCTTAACCTCTCTATGCTTTTCTCATGGTTTCCTATATTTATGAATCGAAATATAACCGCAACATTTTATTTAGGAACATGCGTTGGATTTGTTTCTTCTTTCATTAAAATAGCTTTGTTTTTAAAATATATTTAAACACACCAGTGTAAAATTGAATTTTCTGTTTCCAATTAAAAGATGGAAATTAGATATTTAAAATAAAATACAGGCAAACATGTTTTTCCATTAAGGACAATCTTCGTGCATCTTCTTAACTTTTATATAGTAGAAGCTTATATAGTAGTTTTGTTAGAGGAAAACGAGTCCAAAGTGGAAGGAGAAAATGTAATCTCATTGAGTCAAATTTGACACCAAATTATAAAAATTTATTGTTCTACATTTTTTTTTTTAAATTTACTTTTAATTCGGTAAACTGTAACCATTACGCATACGAAGGATAGAAGCTGATTGTGTATTTAGGTCCCGACTAAGGTAGGGATTTAAACACCCCTATTAGAGGATGTAAAAAGGGATCAAGGCTTTAGATATGCATGTTCACATATATAAAATAATCGTCCTTCTATCGTGGTCATAAAGTTGGAGTCTAACCGATCCCCCACCTCTTGTAGGTAGAATTAAAACGAAGAGTATTTGAAATTACACAAGGTAAAGTTAAGGATGAGAGATCGCCTAGTGACTTGGTATAAAAAGGAAAAAATATGTGGCGGTTACAGACAGAAGTGACTACTTCTTATCATGCGCTATGACTATATGTGCATCAATAAAATTTTTATGTCTCCTTATTTTGTAAATATTATTAATAGTTTGAATTTTATAATAAAATCACAAATTTTAGTTCTATAAAAGTAAAAAAAAAATTAATTTATTATTTTTTGTTACAACTGTATTTACAATATTAATTATTTTCAAAATTTGTTTAGTATAATAATAATAATAAACATTCATATAAAATAAGTATTTGTTGATTATTTACAATTGTATTAATGAAAGTATTATCTTATGATAACTAAAATAAGAATTTATATATATATATATATATTATTTAATAACTTCAAAAAGTTCATAATCAAGATGTATTTTATTCAACATTTACAATTTTGCTGAAACTTTTCGCCGGTGTACAGTTCTAGCATTCTCAAAGACTACTAACATGGTTTGTAAAACTATTTAAACATTACTCTAATTGATTGCACTATGTACATAAACCACTGATAACTTATTCCTTTAATCTATTTGTTTTACATTAAATGAACTATCTGTTTGATAAAATCTTAAATTCTATCTAAAACATGAAAAATTGTGTTGTGTTTAGATTTAATTTGGGATTGTTCTTTAATAAGTATGTTATTATTTTATACTTGTAGATATATAGGTTTTCCACAACATTCATTTTCAAACCTTTATTATTATGTTTGATTAAATTCATATTTTGTATGTCTGGAAAACTATGGTTATTTGTAATACAATGAGTAGCCATATTCGACTTATATATATCTGGTTTTATATACGCATTGAGATGTTCCTTGTAGCGATCCTTTATTTTCTTTTTCGTTTGACCTACATAATTTGTATTGCAATCTTGGCAATTTATACTATATATCCCACATAAATCCAATTTACTAATGTAATTACTTTGATTCAAAATAAGATTATTGATTGTATTGTTTGTATAAAACGCAAATTTAATATTAGTACTTTTAAACAACTTTTTAAGTGATTTAATTTCATAACCCGTGTAAATAAATTTAGTCCATTTTGTTTCATTTTTACTTATTATTTGTCTGTTATAATTTAGTAATTTATTCTGAACGTTACTATTCAATTTATCTATAGTCTTCCTTTTATAACCGTTTACTGAAGCTAATTGATATATTATGTTTAATTCATTTTGTCTATTTTGTTTATTTAATGGTATTTTATACATCCTATACAATAGGTTGTATAAGCATGCATATATATATATATATATATATATATATATATATATGCGTGTGTACATATGATGCAACGTGAATAAGTAAAATTAATTGACTTTAAATTTTGCAAAACATATGTCTATACCGCGTTATAAGAATTATAGAGTCACTTTAATAATAGCATCACATGGGAAGGCCGTTATCTGAAGCAGGCTTTCCAAGGATCATACAAGATGTACGATCCCTACTCAGTACCATAGCGCTCTCTTGTTCTAACATAGGTGTTCATCCTTGTCGCACACCCGCTTACCAACAATGACAAGCAGTCACAAAAGCTAACGTCCAAGTCTGTTCTTTCGGAGTGTGTTTTATGCATATAAACTGGTAAGAATAGGGTAAAGATATACGCCCGTGGTAGATGGCATAAGGGGATCACGTGTTTAGAGTTACGTACAAGTAAACCTACTTTGAAAAAATTAGGTAGGACAAGGAAAAGAATGTTCCCGTGAATACGAGTTACGTGGTGGCGTGAGCATATCGCTTACCTGAAGCAGTCGTAAAGGAAGTTGTCTGCTAGCTGCTGCAAAACATTACGAATACTAAACATAGTGCAATAACTGACCGAACCGATAGTATTAAGAAAACAACAACATATTACAACCCCATTGTTAGGAAAGTATGAATCTATTTACGATTCAGTAGTTGTGAGAGTACCGTGGCGCGGGATTCAATTACCAATAAAACGTTATTTTTGCGCTGTCAGTCTTGCAGTCCCCGTAGGGTTTTATTAAGGCGTATAAATCACGCAAGATGTTAGAAGCTCCGGCGCTCCCCAGCATGATCGATTGCCCTACTCCGTTTTAGACGCTGTAAATCCTCGCTTTGTGTCACTTTGTTTGTCATTTAATGTACTTAACATATTTTATGCACCATTTACTTGGACGCGTTTTGTGTTCGCAGTTGAATTCCATATCTTTATATTTCTCGCTTTAAACATAGTCTAATAATCTGATTAGGAATAGACTAAGGAATTTTGGAGTATATTAATATTGTGTTATGATGACGTTGACATTTTTATCAATCATTTAAAATATATTTCTCTGCCTTACCTAGCTTTGACAAATGTTAGTCGTTGCCCGTTTCGGATAATATACAATTATCAAAATATAATACTTACTCAGCTATATTTTGATAAACTCAACAAGTTAGATTATGTTTCTAATTATCTGAAACGTACCATAGCTACAAAAAATTTTAGTCGTGGGCCCGTTTCGGATAATTTCCAATTATCCGAATATAATACTTACTCAACTATATTTTGATAAACGTAACAAGCTAGATTATGTTTCTAATTATCTGAAACGCACCATAGCTACAAATTTTACAATGACGGGACGAAAATATTACATTATATTTTTAAAGAACCTAGTAGATATGTAGTAATATAATAAATTGAAATAATGCGAAACGTGTCAACAGCTAAACGCCTACAAAGATAGGTAAGGCAGAAAATATCACACTCAAATTGTTTTCAATGAAGATAGTACAAAGTATAATGTATAGTAATTAAGTCAAGCAAAATGTACTGTAAACTAAATTAACTTCTCGCTTTAATAACCGATATCATATCTGTAACCATCAATCACGTTATCATATTAAAGTGAACAAATCGATATTTTTTTATTGTATTCAATCTTCTTTGTAGGTTTTAATAATACTGATATTTTACGCTACGTGAATGTCGTTCGAGCTTAATCTAATAACCATTATATTTTGGTTGATCTATTATTATGAATTTTGCGGCCATAAAGGTCTGTTGCAGTATAAGAATCTAATAAAGCATATTTGGACGAGTATCACTGTATAAAAGCTTAGAAACTGTAAGCTTTTACGGAATCAGGGATTTGTTGAAAACGTGGCTAGTGTTCGCGTTAAGACATAAGGATGATGAAAACTATAGAAAGAGTTAGGAAACGAGTTGATAATGTGACATGAGCAGCTTTTATGAGTTCTGAGCTAAACAAATCTTACCGTTAGCAATGAAATTCCTTCTTAAGGGGTTTGGTATTCCGGAAGAACTGGGAGTCTACAAAGATCCCAAGGTAAAGTGTTTTAAACTAGAGAACATTTTATGCCATTTGGCCTTAATTACACGATTGATACATAAGTGAATTGAAGTTGTCCTTAATTTAAATCCATATTATCAAGTTCGAGAACATGGGTGGTATTTATTAATCCCTTCTATTAGCTCACACTCTCTTAGACATATTTTTTATATATTGATATATATATATATACAAAAAAATTTCAGTATTATAATTTCAAGGTAGTTTCAATTTGAAAAGAGTTGACAGGATCTTTAGAGCTTGGTTGGAAAAGACTTCAATGTAGGCAATTTCGGCGTTGGCAGAATATAAATCTGTAAAGAGTGGACTATCATTATTATAGTAACGGTTTGTTACTGCCTGGGCAGTTTTCCGCATCCCAATCTCCACGTCGTCCTTACTGCATACAAATATGACGTCATTAGCCGTTTCTGCATGGCTTCGTTTACTTCTATATTCCACATTCTTCTAGATCTTCCTATTACTCTTCTATCATGTGGTTTCCATTTCCAGAACTTTTAGGGCATTCTGTTGATATTCATTCGCCTCTCCTGCTTCCACTAAAACGATTGTTTTTTCTATCGTGTCCGTCCGTCTTACTTTAACTTCCATTGTTTCTTTAATGCCGTCATTTTTGTTTTATCCATTATGTGCTTAGCGTATGTCGTTCTCCAGTATATAAAGTTTGTTGCCTTTAGTCGCTCTCTTATTTATTTGGTTAGTGTTCACACTTCAGCTCTATAAATGGACTACATGTTGCTAATATACGTGACACAATCGTTGTACCGGATGATAACGTTTTCAAAGGACTTTCAAGAATGTTTTCTAAATTAAATATAATTATAAAGAAATGTAGTAAATGAAATTATAAAGTTTACTTTAAAGTCTATGAATTTATTGTAAACCTTGTAGAAAGAACGTTTTCTAAATTAAATATAACTTTAAAGAAATGTAGTAAATGAAATTATAAAGTTTACTTTAAAGTCTATGAATTTATTGTAAACCTGATATCTTACACAAGTAACATAGAAAAAGATTTTTTTGTCCATTCCTATTGAGGTCAACAAAGAAAAGTTTTATGTTACTAATTATTTTATAATTACAAACCTCGGTTAGTGATGCTTGATAATGAAGATACTATCAATCTTTGAAAATTAACTCGTATAAATACCAAGTAAGATTCTTGTTTAAGTACATATAGTGAAAGTGATAAGTGAATACAAGAAAACAGTGTTGCAAAGCTAAAATTATATATACGACAGAATCAAAATATCAAGGGGGAAAATAATATATATATATATATATATATATATATATATATATATATATATATATATATATATGTATATATATACAGTATATTGTAAGAATTTTCTATCGTTTATAAAATGTCTTTATTTATTCAAACAAGTTCATGTAATTTTTTTAAAACCCATAGTAAATGGGAATATTTTGGTAATACAGTGTTTTCAGATATTTACTCATTAATTTAAATTTAAAAATTTAATGACCTGATCGGATTCTAACTGTAGATCTACATATTTAAAAACCAGCCCTTTTACCACTGAGCTAACTTACCCAGAGCTAAAATTTGCCTCGGATTTACTATATGAAATAATAAAAGAAAAGATCTTTGCAATAGTGAAGCAGTAAAAAAGGTGGATAGAAGTGAAGTTATATACCGCTATCAGCTACCTAAACTATAAAGGAAAAAAAGAAAATATATTGTATAAAGAGAAAAAAGAAAATTTATTTTCCCCCTTGATATTTTGATTCTGTCGTATATATAATTTTAGCTTTGCAACACTGTTTTCTTGTATTCACTTATCACTTTCACTATATGTACTTAAACAAGAATCTTACTTGGTATTTATACGAGTTAATTTTCAAAGATTGATAGTATCTTCATTATCAAGCATCACTAACCGAGGGTTGTAATTATAAAATAATTAGTAACATAAAACTTTTCTTTGTTGACCTCAATAGGAATGGACAAAAAAATCTTTTTCTATGTTACTTGTGTAAGATATCAGGTTTACAATAAATTCATAGACTTTAAAGTAAACTTTATAATTTCATTTACTACATTTCTTTAAAATTATATTTAATTTAGAAAACGTTCTTTCTACAAGGTTTACAATAAATTCATAGACTTTTAAGTAAACTTTATAATTTCATTTACTACATTTCTTTATAATTATATTTAATTTAGAAAACGTTCTTTTAAAGTCCTTTGAAAACGTTATCATCCGGTACAACGATTGTGTCACGTATATTAGCAACATGTAGTCCATTTATAGAGCTGAAGTGTGAACACTAACCAAATAAATAAGAGAGCGACTAAAGGCAACAAACTTTATATACTGGAGAACGACATACGCTAAGCACATAATGGATAAAACAAAAATGACGGCATTAAAGAAACAATGGAAGTTAAAGAAAGACTGACGGACACGATAGAAAAAACAATCGTTTTAGTGGAAGCAGGAGAGGCGAATGAATATCAACAGAATGCCCTAAAAGTTCTGGAAATGGAAACCACATGATAGAAGAGTAATAGGAAGATCTAGAAGAATGTGGAATACAGAAGTAAACGAAGCCATGCAGAAACGGCTAATGACGTCATATTTGTATGCAGTAAGGACGACGTGGAGATTGGGATGCGGAAAACTGCCCAGGCAGTAACAAACCGTTACTATAATAATGATAGTCCACTCTTTACAGATTTATATTCTGCCAACGCCGAAATTGCCTACATTGAAGTCTTTTCCAACCAAGCTCTAAAGATCCTGTCAACTCTTTTCAAATTGAAACTACCTTAACATTATAATACTGAAATTTATTTGTAGGAAGATAAAACTAGTATATCCTATGAAACTTTCTATAAAATTGCCCAATTTATTGTATTTGTTTCAATTATTTCTATTAGCTCACACTCTGCTAGTACATATCTTGTACAAATTTTCAATCGTTAATAAAAGACGTCTTTATTCATCTAATCATGTTCAAACACATTTTTGTAAACTTATAGTGGATGATAATTGATGATAATGGAGCTTTTCAAATATCTATTCATTAATTCAAGTTAAAAAACTAAATGGTTCTGTATGATTTGATCTGAATGACCCTATGTCTGAAATCTAACACTCTAGTACCGACCCGACTTTGCCATAGGTAGAAATCAGTTACTTAAAGTTGTATACAGAATTATTAGAGAAAAGTACCTAGTAATAATGAAGCATACAAGAGATGAATAGATTGAGACATTATTTACCATCATCCGCTTCATAAATTAGAAACTAAAAAAAAGAAAGCGAATAGATAGTAATAAACAAAAATAATAGTACAACATCATATACTGTACAGAGAGGGAAATGGAAAATTACATGGAAATTTGTTTTCTATTTTTTCGGTAAACCTATTGGAAGGACATCTGAGTTGTGTATGAAAGCGAACGACTCTGTCCAATCCTGATTGAATTCAAGATGCTCTTCTTCAGTTCTTTTTTTTGTAAATGCCATGCTTGCGGTGAAGCTGTTATAAATAGTTTTTAAAACCTAATAATTGTTTTCGAACCTATTGTTGATCTAGCTTGTAGGAGTAGGCTTTTGCGTAGGTGAATGTAAATCAATGTAGACGTTATGCATAGAGATAAAGGTTATTTCTTTTCGACTTTTTCCCAAGGTTAACAATTCCATGTTACATAAAATGGCTGCTTCATTAGATTTGTAACTACAAATTGACAAGTTACAAGCGAATATGCATAATTACAAGTAAGTTACGAGAGAAACTTGCTGTAGTTGACCTGTTATTATTTTACCAATAATAACCAATAGAAAGAGTTTTTTTTTTTTTCATTTGAGGTTCAATCTCTCCCCCTAGTAAAGTATATAATTTTCTCACTAACATTTAACTTGATCAATTATTTTCGAAGTTTCTATAGCAAGAGAGCGTAAAATAGACGCTTCGTAATTTATAATGGTACAACTCCTTTGAAAGTAATGTAAGCTAAAGATAAAATTCTTTTATCAAATGAGTTCATTGAAATTTATGTAGGACAGGCTACATTTGGCTAACTATTATCAAATGTTACTACTATTTTGCTGGATGTTTGTCAGCTAGCGCTGTCAGCTGTTATGTTACGCTTCTTTATTTTAAGCATAAAGAAGATCAATATTTTTCTCTTTTATTACCTGTGTTTTAGGTATGTTTATATATAACTGAGTTATGTAATTAAATTTTTACCGAATAAAATACATTTTTTCAATTGTTAAAGCTATTATTTGTGAATAATTGTGTATAAAATTAATTTAAATCCATATAAAGTATTTGTAGCCTTACACAATATTTGTACTAAAATATTTTATGATTGGCTTTGATTGAATTCACTCAGTTTCAAGATTCACGATGCGGTATTTGTAATAATGATTATACGTAAATTATATGGGGTTTTATAACAAAATTTGAGCTTAGATTGTGGAGAAAGATTATAAGTAATAACGTATACCAATTCTCAGTAAATAGTGCATTTCCCTATGAACAGTTCAGCCAGGAAGTTGTCATCATCTTATTTAAAGTTTAGATTTTGTATAGTTATATTCATTGAAAATGATACATTTGTCATTGAAACGCGTGTCACAGGATAAATAATTGATTTTGAGTTGCTGTTTGTCATTACTTATTTATGAGATTTTTTTGTCTAACCGTGTCAACTATAGCATACAGTGATTCATTTCTGTAATACACACTATGCGCTATACTTTTAAACTGTCGTATTACTAATTAAACATTTCATCAAATGTAGTTAAAACAATTTTTAAAATATTGCTCCATATAATGTTTTATCAACAACCTGAGTAAAGAGCGCGTGAATTATTTGAGAGATGGCTAAACCGGGTCGGTCGGAAATGTGTTTGGGTTGAATGGGGTTTGAGGGTACCAAGGACTAGTCGTTAGCTTGGCAACTAATTTGGGTGATGCCTGGACAGTGCGCTCTAGGATACAGTGATTGAACTAACGTCAAAATATCACAGCATTGGTCTGGAACTCTGTCTTATGTTTCTAGTGGCATGGTTAAATATTTCTAATGGCTCGTTGGCGACAGCTAATCTATGATCGATAACTATTACTATCTGTGTACTCAGTCTAGAGTGTTTATCGATAAACAAACTAATATCATCAGTTATCCGTTTGCTTGCACAGAGAGTGATGTATAACGTAACGAGACGGCATTGCAATGTTTTCCTATCATAAAGAAAACCTTTGCTGACATACTGCAACTTTGTGAATCAAATTCGGCTGAAGTAAAACTGAAGTTGCTGAGAGTAAATATAGGCCTGATATATTTAGTTTAGGCATTTCATCGTACTCTGAGCGATTGTATTAAACACAATTAAAAGTGAAATATAGAGCGTCATGTAAAGCTTGAAAATATAAACTATAAACTTAAGTCGTATTCATGACTTTGGATTTAAAAATCGATTCATATATAACATTTTTACACACTAAAGTTATGAATTACCCTAAGTAAGAGATAGTCTACTAACACGGCAACCGGATGTCTATGTAAAGGAAAGGAAGCACTGTTCTATGCATGAAATGTAGACTTGAAATTTATAATTGCAAAATCTGAATAAAGTCAAGGATACCGTTTATGAGGTCAGTTTGTGCAGTAGAGAAAATTTATAATTACTCGTTTCTTCATTGGACACTATTTGTTAATCTCTAGGTGATTGATCAACACTAAGACCCGCCACTACGTCAGCTCACATAGTCAAACTTATAGTTTTGACTTAAACGATCTTTCTACTAAATAGAACCAGCCTATCTGGTCCACGACGGCTATACACTTCTAAATAAACTAAGAAGCCGACTAAAAAATAGACTAGAATAGTCTAAAAAATAGACTAAATGCCATCACTAATTCAACCTTAAACTCTTGTCTGCACAACCCTGGCGATTTGCTTGAACGTCAGGATCGAGGGGTTGATGCAGAGACCCGTATTACCAGTATGTAAGAGCTCTAGGGCCTTACTGTAAGGACCAGACTGGTAACCGGTCAGCCTACGGGACTAGACGAGTCTCCAAGTAGACTACGTTTCACCAGCTGTTACAGAAATACCAATGTAGAACGTTTCTAGATTTTCCATATCGTCAGACTAACCTTCTAGTTGCTTCGGTTCAGGTAGTGCAGTCGGACCTTTATACGCTCTCGGTTGGTTTTTTTAAAGGGCCGTTTCAGAATGAGGACTTAGGGAGAAATGACTGTAGCCAGCAGCCCTCAACCTACCCACTAATCTTTGAGAGCAGTCAAGCATGATGTGATTGTACGAGATAATGATAGTATCACACATGATTTTAGATAAGTTTTAACAAACAATGTCACGAGCATTAAGAGTGCCGTCACCTTTTAGGCGATATTTAATTATTCAATAAATTATTCAATTACATTTAAATACAAATTTTCCATTATTATAATTCCTTTCTTCTTATTTTTTTTTTAACTTCTAAAAATGGAAATTTATTTTTTGTAGTTTCTTGTTATTATGTTCCTCTAAAATTTTGGTCTCCATGGTGACCGGTGAAACTTTTAGCTATGCCCTAAAGGGGTACGTTTAAATACTGTGACATAACCTAAGGGCTAACAGAGTGGGTTGAAAACTAACTGCATTTCAATTGAAAGTGTTTACATATTAGCTTCTGCTAGGATGTAAAATGGCTTCATACCAATTTGTTCACCTAAGATAAAACCTGTGACGAACAGAATAGAAGAGGTAGATTTCTGGGTGAAGATTGGGCTTAGTGGCCTAGTGGCCTAGTGGAATAGGTGCTATTCTGAATGTATTGAATCGTGGAATGTATTGTAAGAGTAAGGAGTATTGAAAACGCTTGACAGCCATTTTGACTGAAAATAATTCAGCCGTTATCACAACGTCTATCTTCAAAGTGAGGACAATATTATGGAATGTAGGGGTAACAGATGCATTAGGTATTTATTTTTTAGAAGAATATGGTTGCATTTTGAAAGGAATGGGAAGAACAGAGCTCCCAGTTTAGTGAAAGGTTAAGGCGGAAATGGCTTGTACGGAAGATATTTCTTTATATGTGGCACACAGATACTCTGATTAGCGGTTTGCCCATATAGATTCAGACTCGTAGATGTTGTCGCTATTCTCCAATTCCGGAGCCACGACGAGGGGACATATCAAAAGCAATCGCTTGATTAATCTACCTGCTGTGAAACAAGGCATCATCAAACTAGATGATACGGGTGGGTTCGGTAGGAAAGGAAGAGGAGAGGGTCTAAGGGAGAAAATTTCGGGACCCCGCAGATATGAGCCTTGAGGAGGAGAAGTCGTGGTCTACCGAGACTTTAAACCATCGGTCGTATAGCTATACTTGTGAGGGAAACGAAGCCTAAGGTTAGATATTGGTGACCAGGGTAGCCTCTGTTGCCAGAATTTTGCGAAGAGGATAGCAGACGTAGACAGTATCTAATGTAAAATTTGCTTTTAGTTGTATTTGTATAATTACGCCTTTTGTGTATAAAAAACATTTTCTACTAAATATTTATATTCAGTTTAGTAAAACGTAGTTAGTTGGTTATTTTTACGTTATCGATTTAGTTTTTTTTTTATATTTATTTTATTATTATTAGAGGTTCAAGTAGTATATTACCATTCTATATTTTCTCTGCTACTTTTATTATTTTTCAATTTTTAGTTATATCATTAATTTTTTTTACTTTTAATATATTTTTACATTTAAATAGTAGTGCGCGTTTGAATATGTTACTGCTAACTGTAAAGTTAGGTTATATTCATTAATACTTGGCTTTTAATTCTCTTTTAAAATCATGTTACTTTGGTTTTTACTCCTGTATTATTTTGTAATTGGTGATAATAAACAGATATTAGATAAACAGCCCATATTATATACAACCAAGTAAATACAATTCAAGTACATACAACCCAAGTACATTCGACCTAAGTGCATACAACCAAAGTACATACAGTCTAAAGTAGATCCAATCGATGAATTAGCTTTGGATAAGTGAAATAAGAACCCAAACTTACTGAGTCGTAAAAATTTCATTTTTATGATCATGTTATGTAAGTGATTATTTAAATTTTTGTGAAGATATTAGGCTTACCACATTGATAACAATTTTGCACCGGGTCTAAAATTTAAACTTAAAACTGTTTTAGGTTTAACATGGGCGTGGAGTAGTTACCCTCTATATACATTTACTTTATGCTAATTTTAGTGTTGCTCGGTTTTCACTCTGTAAACCAGCTGCCGTTGTACGTGTGGTAGCCACTTTAACAGATAAAAATACCGAAATAGAAATGAGCTGAACAAAAATTTTAATGAGTGATTATTTTCAGCATTACACAAATTGATGATGAGTATGCAGGCATATAAAAATTTTTACAGATGGGTCTTTGGATAAGGATAACAAGAGGTCAGGTGCGGGATACTTTAACCAAAGCAATGGTGTTCCGTATTATGTACCTGCAAATCCTCATCCAGCATGGACGCTGAACTGATAGCGATCAGCGCAGCATTATAAAGCTGCTACTCACTGAAGGAGCAGTTATATTTGCATTTTCAGTGACTCTAAATCGGCCTTGGAAGCTTTATCCAGATCCAAGATGATCGCATACTTCTTCAAAATTGATGAAATCAGGAAACAGTTTCTATATCTTCACTCAGAAGGTAAAACTTTAACTTTTCAGTAGGGACCATCACATTGTAGTGTAATTTATAACAAAATAGCGGACAAAATTTCCAGGAAGGCCTGTTCAATGTTTCCGGCTGATCGAAACAGATTCTCCTTACTGCAATGCAAGACTCAGAAAGAAGATATTTTAGAGGCAGCTGGATAGATATTTGGAAGTCGGGGACCACTGGTCGAAACCTGTACCAGATACAACCAAAGCCACATAAAGAGAGACTCATACAAAAATATATCTCGACCGATTGCTACTTTTGAAACTAGAGCACGTACAGATCACATTGTGATTCTAAATTATTTGTTCCGCTTTGGCCTTTCGGATTCACCGCAATGCCAACTTTGTGGCGACAGCGAGTAGAGCTTGAATCATATATTACTTACTTGTCCCTACCCGATTCCTGCAACGGATATTCTACGAGCCCGAGTATCCACATGGCAGGAAATACTAAATAGTAAACAATACTGGGCTCTTGCAGCTATCATAAACCATGGGCATCGAACTATCGTCTACACCTGAAGTTGGACGCATGTACGAAGAAGTAAGGAACACAACTAGGCAGCATTTTTTTACTATGAAACGTTTGACTTGGAATAATTCAATGGATTTTTTTAATAAATTTGAAAAAAAACAGTTAAACATTTGTTAATCTTGAGTATTGACTTGTTCATGGGAACTAAATCGAATCTGTTGAATAGCCTTCTGGCATCGTAAGCATTGTCGTATCTCTTCCTGTGGATGTGTGGTTGGTAATCTCCAACAATCACAGTTTCCTATGTACCAGCACGATCAGCGTAAGCTCATGGTAATCAACAGGCTTTTGTAGGTCCTAGCGGGAACATAGTTACTGCAATACAGTCCCCGCTCATGTTCTTTGCAAAACTACGAAAAGCGTACGATTTTGCAACGGTTTTACATCGGTTCCATTAGGTATTCGAATCAAGAATATTGCAGAAACGTTATGTTAGAAGTTACCTGAAAAATTAAAATATTAGTTTCTTTTTTAATTTTACTATATAAATAAAATGTTTGAATCCCTTTGAATTAAGATTTAATTAATTGCAAAGATTTAATTGTAAAAAGTTACATATTTCTACAATACGTTACAAAATTACGTTTATTTATAATTCTGCTTTACATTTTTCGCGTTTTATCTGTTAATTTGTCACTGTGTTCGTGTAACACAGTTATAATCTTTTGTTTACTATTGTCTATACTTCATCTCTTCCTTGATCAGTCTTAAAGGCGCTCTAAGGCGTTTTCTTTCCCTTATTTACGTCCACAATGTACCCTCGAATATATTTATTTCACCATTTATTACCTTTTTCAGTGTGCGTTTAGTTAGATTAGGTAATTATTTTGTTTTCCAGTAATATTTTCAAGTAAATATATATATATATATATATATATATATATATATATATATATATATATATATGTAGATTTGGTAAAAAATTGACGTTGTTCTATAATCCTTTTGACAATAAAAGTCGGATCCAGGATGTTCTCAAAAAATCATATCATTCACCGACCTTCGGATATTCCATACAGGAATCCGCCTTTATCACGTTCTATGTTATCTTTCTCTACTCCGTTGCTTTAAAACTTATAAAAGCATTACATTACTACAGGTGATTAAGTATTATTCGTACAAGTAGCCACATTATCGTTTCTGCAAAAACAGAAAACCTTGAAGAAGGTTACTTTCTTCGGGACGTTTGGGAGTTTTTATCCAGAATCTACTCAAAATTATGATGTTCAAACAGTAATAATGTATGCTAAATGTATTTGCGGATGTATTTAATGCACTAATTTGCATGCATTAATAAATTATAAGTGATCTGTTATTCCCCTATGTAACTGTAACCCGGACAATAAGGATGACCTTGTATTTTTCCTAGAACTGGGTTGAATAGGAAGAGCTAACTTTAGAACCGACATTGCGCAACTCATCGCGTTCAACATTTTGTGCAGAACATAAAATCCAGCCGTATAACAAACACGAGTCGTGTTGAAAAAATTATTTTTTCTGGTTAGCTCTTTATCTGCAATTCGTCTCCAGGCAGATTAACTCGCGCCATTTGTCATGACAAAATAAACCCCGGGCCAAAGACAACGCCTAGGATTTGTACGCTGACATTTGTCATCTTTATCTCGACCCATTACGGAGAAAAACGACGCTCGTCTTCCGTTAGCCGAGACTGCTCGTAAGATCACGTAGTCTGGCTGTATTTACATCCCCAATAACGTTTCGACAACTGTTTAAAGCGTTGCGATAAAAGGAAGCGCGCTGATTCTGTTGTTCCCTCAAACCGGGAGGATGTGTAGAGAGCCTTTAGTAATATTCGAACAAATACTTTTTCCTCTTTACATGTATTACTTGAAATATACATTATAAACAAGAAGTGATTCAAGGGCTGTGAACCATAAATACACGTTGAAAAAAGTGAAATACAACCACAATATACCAAAACAATTTAAGTTCTTTTAATAAAGTAGAACACTATGTTTTACTAAATTATTATTCAGCATAACTATATTAATAAGAGTATATTTTATTTTAAAAATAATGATTTCATAATATATATGATAATAATAAAGTAGAGAAATAATTAAATGTGCCTAACAGGATTTATTTGTATGCCATAAGATGTCATTATCTTGTTTAGCTTTATTACAAGTGAGGAAATGAGTGACTCCACATATATTTTGTAACTTTAATTCATATATTATATATTTTGTAGCGTCAAGCAAGTCAAAATATAGAAAAATGATAAACTTTGTAATTTTTCAACAATATATGTTCAATATAAACATTAGGATTAGCCTTAGGGTGAAAAATAAAATGTTTGTATTACAGAATTGATGGTGGTTTACTAAGGATTTAAAAATTTCAAGAGAAAAGTTTACTATACAGAATTTCATCACTGTTGAAGTTTACGACAATTTATAAACTTGATGTTTATTCATATAAGTAGGGTACTGGTTTATTCATAAGTAGGGTACTGGTTTAACTTACAAATGGTTTACAATCAAAGTTAGAGTTTTATTTTTTTTTTATAGCCCCATCCATCTTAAGTGGGTACTTTGTGTAAATATTATAGTATTGTATATATTGTAAGTAGGGGCAAATAATATCCTGTAGCAGAGGGATGAATATGAGAAGATGGTTGGAGACAGAAGTTAAGGCTTAGACATTCCTGTATCATAGAGGAAGGACATGTACTGATCGTTACAGAAAGAAGAAGTAAGTTACGGAAGTCGAGGAACATATGCTGTAGCACACTGAGGGATATAAGGAGAGGACTAGAGACAGACGTCAAGGCTTAGACATTCCTGTATCATAGAGGAAGGACATGTACTGATCGTTACAGAAAGAAGAAGTAAGTTACGGAAGTCGAGGAACATATGCTGTAGCACACTGAGGGATATAAGGAGAGGACTAGAGACAGAAGTCAAGGCTTAGACATTCCTGTATCATAGAGGAAGGGCATGTACTGATCGTTACAGAAAGAAGAAGTAAGTTTCGGAAGTTGAGGAACATATGCTGTAGCACACTGAGGGATATAAGGAGAGGACTAGAGACAGACGTCAAGGCTTAGACATTCCTGTATCATAGAGGAAGGACATGTACTGATCGTTACAGAGAGAAGAAGTAAGTTTCGGAAGTTGAGGAACATATGCTGTAGCACACTGAGGGATATAAGGAGAGGTCTAGAGACAGACGTCAAGGCTTAGACATTCCTGTATCATAGAGGAAAGACATGTACTGATCGTTACAGAAAGAAGAAGTAAGTTTCGGAAGTTGAGGAACATATGCTGTAGCACACTGAGGGATATAAGGAGAGGTCTAGAGACAGACGTCAAGGCTTAGACATTCCTGTATCATAGAGGAAGGACATGTACTGATCGTTACAGAAAGAAGAAGAAAGTTAAGGAAGTCGAGGAACATATGCTGTAGCACACTGAGGGATATAAGGAGAGGACTAGAGACAGACGTCAAGGCTTAGACATTCCTGTATCATAGAGGAAGGACATGTACTGATCGTTACAGAAAGAAGAAGTAAGTTTCGGAAGTTGAGGAACATATGCTGTAGCACACTGAGGGATATAAGGAGAGGACTAGAGACAGACGTCAAGGCTTAGACATTCCTGTATCATAGAGGAAGGACATGTACTGATCGTTACAGAAAGAAGAAGTAAGTTACGGAAGTCGAGGAACATATGCTGTAGCACACTGAGGGATGTAAGGAGAGGACTAGAGACAGACGTCAAGGCTTATACATTCCTGTATCATAGAGGAAGGACATGTACTGATCGTTACAGAAAGAAGAAGTAAGTTACGGAAGTCGAGGAACATATGCTGTAGCACACTGAGGGATATAAGGAGAGGTCTAGAGACAGAAGTCAAGGCTTAGACATTCCTGTATCATAGAGGAAGGACATGTACTGATCGTTACAGAAAGAAGAAGTAAGTTACGGAAGTCGAGGAACATATGCTGTAGCACACTGAGGGATATAAGGAGAGGTCTAGAGACAGAAGTCAAGGCTTAGACATTCCTGTGTCATAGAGGAAGGACATGTACTGATCGTTACAGAAAGAAGAAGTAAGTTTCGGAAGTTGAGGAACATATGCTGTAGCACACTGAGGGATATAAGGAGAGGACTAGAGACAGACGTCAAGGCTTAGACATTCCTGTATCATAGAGGAAGGACATGTACTGATCGTTACAGAAAGAAGAAGTAAGTTACAGAAGTCGAGGAACATATGCTGTAGCACACTGAGGGATATAAGGAGAGGTCTAAAGACAGACGTCAAGGCTTAGACATTCCTGTATCATAGAGGAAGGACATGTACTGATCGTTACAGAAAGAAGAAGTAAGTTTCGGAAGTTGAGGAACATATGCTGTAGCACACTGAGGGATATAAGGAGAGGACTAGAGACAGACGTCAAGGCTTAGACATTCCTGTATCATAGAGGAAGGACATGTACTGATCGTTACAGAAAGAAGAAGTAAGTTTCGGAAGTTGAGGAACATATGCTGTAGCACACTGAGGGATATAAGGAGAGGTCTAGAGACAGACGTCAAGGCTTAGACATTCCTGTATCATAGAGGAAGGACATGTACTGATCGTTACAGAAAGAAGAAGTAAGTTTCGGAAGTTGAGGAACATATGCTGTAGCACACTGAGGGATATAAGGAGAGGTCTAGAGACAGACGTCAAGGCTTAGACATTCCTGTATCATAGAGGAAGGACATGTACTGATCGTTACAGAAAGAAGAAGAAAGTTAAGGAAGTCGAGGAACATATGCTGTAGCACACTGAGGGATATAAGGAGAGGACTAGAGACAGACGTCAAGGCTTAGACATTCCTGTATCATAGAGGAAGGACATGTACTGATCGTTACAGAAAGAAGAAGTAAGTTTCGGAAGTTGAGGAACATATGCTGTAGCACACTGAGGGATATAAGGAGAGGACTAGAGACAGACGTCAAGGCTTAGACATTCCTGTATCATAGAGGAAGGACATGTACTGATCGTTACAGAAAGAAGAAGTAAGTTACGGAAGTCGAGGAACATATGCTGTAGCACACTGAGGGATGTAAGGAGAGGACTAGAGACAGACGTCAAGGCTTATACATTCCTGTATCATAGAGGAAGGACATGTACTGATCGTTACAGAAAGAAGAAGTAAGTTACGGAAGTCGAGGAACATATGCTGTAGCACACTGAGGGATATAAGGAGAGGTCTAGAGACAGAAGTCAAGGCTTAGACATTCCTGTATCATAGAGGAAGGACATGTACTGATCGTTACAGAAAGAAGAAGTAAGTTACGGAAGTCGAGGAACATATGCTGTAGCACACTGAGGGATATAAGGAGAGGTCTAGAGACAGAAGTCAAGGCTTAGACATTCCTGTGTCATAGAGGAAGGACATGTACTGATCGTTACAGAAAGAAGAAGTAAGTTTCGGAAGTCGAGGAACATATGCTGTAGCACACTGAGGGATATAAGGAGAGGACTAGAGACAGACGTCAAGGCTTAGACATTCCTGTATCATAGAGGAAGGACATGTACTGATCGTTACAGAAAGAAGAAGTAAGTTACGGAAGTCGAGGAACATATGCTGTAGCACACTGAGGGATATAAGGAGAGGACTAGAGACAGACGTCAAGGCTTAGACATTCCTGTATCATAGAGGAAGGACATGTACTGATCGTTACAGAAAGAAGAAGTAAGTTTCGGAAGTTGAGGAACATATGCTGTAGCACACTGAGGGATATAAGGAGAGGACTAGAGACAGACGTCAAGGCTTAGACATTCCTGTATCATAGAGGAAGGACATGTACTGATCGTTACAGAAAGAAGAAGTAAGTTACGGAAGTCGAGGAACATATGCTGTAGCACACTGAGGGATATAAGGAGAGGTCTAGAGACAGACGTCAAGGCTTAGACATTCCTGTATCATAGAGGAAGGACATGTACTGATCGTTACAGAAAGAAGAAGTAAGTTTCGGAAGTTGAGGAACATATGCTGTAGCACACTGAGGGATATAAGGAGAGGACTAGAGACAGACGTCAAGGCTTAGACATTCCTGTATCATAGAGGAAGGACATGTACTGATCGTTACAGAAAGAAGAAGTAAGTGATGGAAGTCGAGGAACATATGCTGTAGCACACTGAGGGATATAAGGAGAGGACTAGAGACAGAAGTCAAGGCTTAGACATTCCTGTATCATAGAGGAAGGACATGTACTGATCGTTACAGAAAGAAGAAGTAAGTTACGGAAGTCGAGGAACATATGCTGTAGCACACTGAGGGATATAAGGAGAGGTCTAGAGACAGACGTCAAGGCTTAGACATTCCTGTGTCGTAGAGGAAGGACATGTACTGATCGTTACAGAAAGAAGAAGTAAGTTACGGAAGTCGAGGAACATATGCTGTAGCACACTGAGGGATATAAGGAGAGGACTAGAGACAGACGTCATGGCTTATACATTCCTGTATCATAGAGGAAGGACATGTAATGATCGTTATAGAAAGAATAAGTAAGTTACGGAAGTCGAGGAACATATGCTGTAGCACACTGAGGGATATAAGGAGAGGACTAGAGACAGACGTCAAGGCTTATACATTCCTGTATCATAGAGGAAGGACATGTACTGATCGTTACAGAAAGAAGAAGTAAGTTTCGGAAGTTGAGGAACATATGCTGTAGCACACTGAGGGATATAAGGAGAGGACTAGAGACAGACGTCAAGGCTTAGACATTCCTGTATCATAGAGGAAGGACATGTACTGATCGTTACAGAAAGAAGAAGTAAGTTACGGAAGTCGAGGAACATATGCTGTAGCACACTGAGGGATATAAGGAGAGGACTAGAGACAGACGTCAAGGCTTAGACATTCCTGTATCATAGAGGAAGGACATGTACTGATCGTTACAGAAAGAAGAAGTAAGTTACGGAAGTCGAGGAACATATGCTGTAGCACACTGAGGGATATAAGGAGAGGTCTAGAGACAGACGTCAAGGCTTAGACATTCCTGTATCATAGAGGAAGGACATGTACTGATCGTTACAGAAAGAAGAAGTAAGTTTCGGAAGTTGAGGAACATATGCTGTAGCACACTGAGGGATATAAGGAGAGGACTAGAGACAGACGTCAAGGCTTAGACATTCCTGTATCATAGAGGAAGGACATGTACTGATCGTTACAGAAAGAAGAAGTAAGTTACGGAAGTCGAGGAACATATGCTGTAGCACACTGAGGGATATAAGGAGAGGTCTAGAGACAGACGTCAAGGCTTAGACATTCCTGTATCATAGAGGAAGGACATGTACTGATCGTTACAGAAAGAAGAAGTAAGTTTCGGAAGTTGAGGAACATATGCTGTAGCACACTGAGGGATATAAGGAGAGGACTAGAGACAGACGTCAAGGCTTAGACATTCCTGTATCATAGAGGAAGGACATGTACTGATCGTTACAGAAAGAAGAAGTAAGTGATGGAAGTCGAGGAACATATGCTGTAGCACACTGAGGGATATAAGGAGAGGACTAGAGACAGAAGTCAAGGCTTAGACATTCCTGTATCATAGAGGAAGGACATGTACTGATCGTTACAGAAAGAAGAAGTAAGTTACGGAAGTCGAGGAACATATGCTGTAGCACACTGAGGGATATAAGGAGAGGTCTAGAGACAGACGTCAAGGCTTAGACATTCCTGTGTCGTAGAGGAAGGACATGTACTGATCGTTACAGAAAGAAGAAGTAAGTTACGGAAGTCGAGGAACATATGCTGTAGCACACTGAGGGATATAAGGAGAGGACTAGAGACAGACGTCATGGCTTATACATTCCTGTATCATAGAGGAAGGACATGTAATGATCGTTATAGAAAGAATAAGTAAGTTACGGAAGTCGAGGAACATATGCTGTAGCACACTGAGGGATATAAGGAGAGGACTAGAGACAGACGTCAAGGCTTATACATTCCTGTATCATAGAGGAAGGACATGTACTGATCGTTACAGAAAGAAGAAGTAAGTTTCGGAAGTTGAGGAACATATGCTGTAGCACACTGAGGGATATAAGGAGAGGACTAGAGACAGACGTCAAGGCTTAGACATTCCTGTATCATAGAGGAAGGACATGTACTGATCGTTACAGAAAGAAGAAGTAAGTTACGGAAGTCGAGGAACATATGCTGTAGCACACTGAGGGATATAAGGAGAGGACTAGAGACAGACGTCAAGGCTTAGACATTCCTGTATCATAGAGGAAGGACATGTACTGATCGTTACAGAAAGAAGAAGTAAGTTACCGAAGTCGAGGAACATATGCTGTAGCACACTGAGGGATATAAGGAGAGGACTAGAGACAGACGTCAAGGCTTAGACATTCCTGTATCATAGAGGAAGGACATGTACTGATCGTTACAGAAAGAAGAAGTAAGTTACGGAAGTCGAGGAACATATGCTGTAGCACACTGAGGGATATAAGGAGAGGTCTAGAGACAGACGTCAAGGCTTAGACATTCCTGTATCATAGAGGAAGGACATGTACTGATCGTTACAGAAAGAAGAAGTAAGTTTCGGAAGTTGAGGAACATATGCTGTAGCACACTGAGGGATATAAGGAGAGGACTAGAGACAGACATCAAGGCTTAGACATTCCTGTATCATAGAGGAAGGACATGTACTGATCGTTACAGAAAGAAGAAGTAAGTTACGGAAGTCGAGGTACATATGCTGTAGCACACTGAGGTATATAAGGAGAGGACTAGAGACAGACGTCAAGGCTTAGACATTCCTGTATCATAGAGGAAGGACATGTACTGATCGTTACAGAAAGAAGAAGTAAGTTACCGAAGTCGAGGAACATATGCTGTAGCACACTGAGGGATATAAGGAGAGGACTAGAGACAGACGTCAAGGCTTAGACATTCCTGTATCATAGAGGAAGGACATGTACTGATCGTTACAGAAAGAAGAACTAAGTTACGGAAGTCGAGGAACATATGCTGTAGCACACTGAGGGATATAAGGAGAGGACTAGAGACAGACGTCAAGGCTTATACGTTCCTGTATCATAGAGGAAGGACATGTACTGATCGTTACAGAAAGAAGAAGTAAGTTACGGAAGTCGAGGAACATATGCTGTAGCACACTGAGGGATCTAAGGAGAGGACTAGAGACAGACGTCAAGGCTTATACATTCCTGTATCATAGAGGAAGGGCATGTAATGATCGTTATTGAAAGAAGAAGTAAGTTACGGAAGTCGAGGAACTTATGCTGTAGCACACTGAGGGATATAAGGAGTGGACTAGAGACAGACGTCAAGGCTTATACGTTCCTGTATCATAGAGGAAGGACATGTACTGATCGTTACAGAAAGAAGAAGTAAGTTTCGGAAGTTGAGGAACATATGCTGTAGAACACTGAGGGATATAAGGAGAGGACTAGAGACAGACGTCAAGGCTTAGACATTCCTGTATCATAGAGGAAGGACATGTACTGATCGTTACAGAAAGAAGAAGTAAGTTACGGAAGTCGAGGAACATATGCTGTAGCACACTGAGGGATATAAGGAGAGGTCTAGAGACAGACGTCAAGGCTTAGACATTCCTGTATCATAGAGGAAGGACATGTACTGATCGTTACAGAAAGAAGAAGTAAGTTTCGGAAGTTGAGGAACATATGCTGTAGCACACTGAGGGATATAAGGAGAGGACTAGAGACAGACGTCATGGCTTATACATTCCTGTATCATAGAGGAAGGACATGTAATGATCGTTATAGAAAGAATAAGTAAGTTACGGAAGTCGAGGAACATATGCTGTAGCACACTGAGGGATATAAGGAGAGGACTAGAGACAGACGTCAAGGCTTATACATTCCTGTATCATAGAGGAAGGACATGTACTGATCGTTACAGAAAGAAGAAGTAAGTTTCGGAAGTTGAGGAACATATGCTGTAGCACACTGAGGGATATAAGGAGAGGACTAGAGACAGACGTCAAGGCTTAGACATTCCTGTATCATAGAGGAAGGACATGTACTGATCGTTACAGAAAGAAGAAGTAAGTTACGGAAGTCGAGGAACATATGCTGTAGCACACTGAGGGATATAAGGAGAGGACTAGAGACAGACGTCAAGGCTTAGACATTCCTGTATCATAGAGGAAGGACATGTACTGATCGTTACAGAAAGAAGAAGTAAGTTACCGAAGTCGAGGAACATATGCTGTAGCACACTGAGGGATATAAGGAGAGGTCTAGAGACAGACGTCAAGGCTTAGACATTCCTGTATCATAGAGGAAGGACATGTACTGATCGTTACAGAAAGAAGAAGTAAGTTTCGGAATTTGAGGAACATATGCTGTAGCACACTGAGGGATATAAGGAGAGGACTAGAGACAGACATCAAGGCTTAGACATTCCTGTATCATAGAGGAAGGACATGTACTGATCGTTACAGAAAGAAGAAGTAAGTTACGGAAGTCGAGGTACATATGCTGTAGCACACTGAGGGATATAAGGAGAGGACTAGAGACAGACGTCAAGGCTTAGACATTCCTGTATCATAGAGGAAGGACATGTACTGATCGTTACAGAAAGAAGAAGTAAGTTACCGAAGTCGAGGAACAAATGCTGTAGCACACTGAGGGATATAAGGAGAGGACTAGAGACAGACGTCAAGGCTTAGACATTCCTGTATCATAGAGGAAGGACATGTACTGATCGTTACAAAAAGAAGAAGTAAGTTACGGAAGTCGAGGAACATATGCTGTAGCACACTGAGGGATATAAGGAGAGGACTAGAGACAGACGTCAAGGCTTATACGTTCCTGTATCATAGAGGAAGGACATGTACTGATCGTTACAGAAAGAAGAAGTAAGTTACGGAAGTCGAGGAACATATGCTGTAGCACACTGAGGGATATAAGGAGAGGACTAGAGACAGACGTCAAGGCTTATACGTTCCTGTATCATAGAGGAAGGACATGTACTGATCGTTACAGAAGGAAGAAGTAAGTTTCGGAAGTTGAGGAACATATGCTGTAGCACACTGAGGGATATAAGGAGAGGACTAGAGACAGACGTCAAGGCTTAGACATTCCTGTAACATAGAGGAAGGACATGTACTGATCGTTACAGAAAGAAGAAGTCAGTTACCGAAGTCGAGGAACATATGCTGTAGCACACTGAGGGATATAAGGAGAGGACTAGAGACAGACGTCAAGGCTTAGACATTCCTGTAACATAGAGGAAGGACATGTACTGATCGTTACAGAAAGAAGAAGTCAGTTACGGAAGTCGAGGAACATATGCTGTAGCACACTGAGGGATATAAGGAGAGGACTAGAGACAGACGTCAAGGCCTATACATTCCTGTATCATAGAGGAAGGACATGTACTGATCGTTACAGAAAGAAGAAGTAAGTTACGGAAGTCGAGGAACATATGCTGTAGCACACTGAGGGATATAAGGAGAGGACTAGAGACAGATGTCAAGGCTTAGACATTCCTGTATCATAGAGAAAGGATATGTACTGATCGTTACAGAAAGAAGAAGTAAGTTACGGAAGTCGAGGAACATATGCTGTAGCACACAGAGGGATATAAGGAGAGGACTAGAGACAGACGTCAAGGCTTAGACATTCCTGTATCATAGAGGAAGAACATGTAGGCCTACTGATAGTTATAGAAAGAAGAAGTTAGTTACAGAAGTCGAGGAACATATGCTGTAGCACACGGTGGGATATAAGTAGAGGACTAGAGACAGAAGTCAAGGCTTATAATAGCCTGTATAATAGAGGAAGAACATCTACCGATAGTTATAGAAAGAGAAGCTAGTTACGGAAGACCAGGAACATATTATGCTGTAGCACACGTAGGGATATAGGGAGACGGCTAGAGACAGACGTCAAGGCTTTCTTGTAACAAGTTTATTCCTTTAGCTTGTATCATAAAGGAAGAATATGTACCGAAAGTTATAGAAAGAAGAAGTTAGTTACAGAAGTCGAGGAACATATGCTGTAGCACACGGTGGGATATAAGTAGAGGACTAGAGACAGAAGTCAAGGCTTATAATAGCCTGTATAATAGAGGAAGAACATCTACCGATAGTTATAGAAAGAGAAGCTAGTTACGGAAGACCAGGAACATATTATGCTGTAGCACACGGAGGGATATAGGGAGAGGGCTAGAGACAGACGTCAAGGCTTTCTTGTAACAAGTTTATTCCTTTAGCTTGTATCATAAAGGAAGAATATGTACCGAAAGTTATAGAAAGAAGAAGTAAGTTACGAAAGTCGAGGTACATATGCTGTAGAACACGGATGGATATAGGGAGAGGGCTAGAGACAGACGTCAAGGCTTTCTTGTAACAAGTTTATTCCTTTAGCTTGTATCATAAAGGAAGAATATGTACCGAAACTTATAGAAAGAAGAAGTTAGTTACGAAAGTCGAGGAACATATGCTGTAGAACACGGAGGGATATAGGGAGAGGGCTAGAGACAAAAGTCAAGAGTTATACTAACTAGCCTGTACCATAAAGAAAGGATAGGTACAAGTAGTTATTGAAAAAAAAAGTTATTAACAGCAGTCGAGGAACATATTATGCTGTAGCACACTGAGAGATATAAGGAGAGGACTAGAGACAGAAGTCAAGACTTACACATGCCAATATCATAGAGAAAGAACATGTAGGCCTACTGATAGTTATAGAAAGAAGAAGCAAGTTACGGAAGTTGAGGAACATATGCTGTAGCACACTGAGGGATATAAGGAGAGGACTAGAGACAGACGTCAAGGCTTAGACATTCCTGTATCATAGAGGAAGAACATGTAGGCCTACTGATAGTTATAGAAAGAAGAAGCAAGTTACGGAAGTTGAGGAACATATGCTGTAGCACACTGAGGGATATAAGGAGAGGACTAGAGACAGACGTCAAGGCTTAGACATTCCTGTATCATAGAGGAAGAACATGTAGGCCTACTGATAGTTATAGAAAGAAGAAGTTAGTTACAGAAGTCGAGGAACATATGCTGTAGCACACGGTGGGATATAAGTAGAGGACTAGAGACAGAAGTCAAGGCTTATAATAGCCTGTATAATAGAGGAAGAACATCTACCGATAGTTATAGAAAGAGAAGCTAGTTACGGAAGACCAGGAACATATTATGCTGTAGCACACGGAGGGATATAGGGAGAGGGCTAGAGACAGACGTCAAGGCTTTCTTGTAACAAGTTTATTCCTTTAGCTTGTATCATAAAGGAAGAATATGTACCGAAAGTTATAAAAAGAAGAAGTTAGTTACAGAAGTCGAGGAACATATGCTGTAGCACACGGTGGGATATAAGTAGAGGACTAGAGACAGAAGTCAAGGCTTATAATAGCCTGTATAATAGAGGAAGAACATCTACCGATAGTTATAGAAAGAGAAGCTAGTTACGGAAGACCAGGAACATATTATGCTGTAGCACACGGAGGGATATAGGGAGAGGGCTAGAGACAGACGTCAAGGCTTTCTTGTAACAAGTTTATTCCATTAGCTTGTATCATAAAGGAAGAATATGTACCGAAAGTTATAGAAAGAAGAAGTAAGTTACGAAAGTCGAGGTACATATGCTGTAGAACACGGAGGGATATAGGGAGAGGGCTAGAGACAGAGGTCAAGGCTTTCTTGTAACAAGTTTATTCCTTTAGCTTGTATCATAAAGGAAGAATATGTACCGAAAGTTATAGAAAGAAGAAGTTAGTTACGAAAGTCGAGGAACATATGCTGTAGAACACGGAGGGATATAGGGAGAGGGCTAGAGACAAAAGTCAAGAGTTATACTAACTAGCCTGTACCATAAAGAAAGGATTGGTACAAGTAGTTATTGAAAAAAAAAGTTATTAACAGCAGTCGAGGAACATATTATGCTGTAGCACACTGAGAGATATAAGGAGAGGACTAGAGACAGAAGTCAAGACTTACACATGCCAATATCATAGAGGGAGTACATGTAGGCCTACTGATAGTTGTAGAAAGAAGAAGCAAGTTACGGAAGTCAAGGAACATATGCTGTAGCACACTGAGAGATATAAGGAGAGGACTAGAGACAGAAGTCAAGACTTACACATGCCAATATCATAGAGGGAGTACATGTAGGCCTACTGATAGTTGTAGAAAGAAGAAGCAAGTTACGGAAGTCAAGGAACATATGCTGTAGCACACTGAGAGATATAAGGAGAGGACTAGAGACAGAAGTCAAGACTTACACATGCCAATATCGTAGAGGAAGAACATGTAGGCCTACTGATAGTTATAGAAAGAAGAAGCAAGTTACGGAAATAGAGGCACATAATATGCTGTGGTACACCTAGGGATATAGGGAGATGGCTAGAGTTGACGTCATTGTTTATGCGTGTGTAGACTCACAGATTTTGTTGCAAGTTGGAGGATATGTATACATGGTTATAAGCAGGATAAGGTAGTTAAGGAACCCAAGGCATGCATTAGCCTGTAGCAGTAGGATGGCTACAAGGAGATGGTTAGAGTTTACACCATTGTTTTTACAAGTCTAGGCTGACAGGTGTTTGTAGCAGACAGCAGGATGTGTGTAGATGGTAATAGGGGGGAGGAGACAGTTGAGGAACCAAAAGCGTACAATATTTCCCTTCATGATTAATTTCTGAGTTTCTTATACTAGAATTCTTTAAGAGTTTTTATAAACCGAATTGCCTTCTTACTGGAAGTTAAACAAGGAGCCTTTTTGCTTTGAACCTGATGGCGTGAAAACGTTTACTTTTAGTTATTTTAGTTTAAAGAATATTAAACATAATAAAATACATTTTTTTAACGAGTTTAAAAAGCTCTAGTTACATTAAAATACACTTTTATATACTCAATGGGTTGTTCAAAGGTTGTTTTCCATAAAACACTCTTTGTTTGGTAGGGGATGGGGTATTAAAAGAGTCAATGAAACATTGTTTTTACTAAATTCACTAGAGGGGTGTATTCTAACAATGTGAGTTATAACTATATGAAGCAACTGTGGCGTAATGTTTATTTTTAAATAAATAAAACCTCTAAACCACAAATAACATTTTATTTAAACCTTATGTACATTTCGATTGCCCAGCAATCATCTTCAGAGGTATTTAAAAATACAACAGTTGTATTTTTTAAATACCTCTGAAGATGATTGCTGGGCAATCGAAATGTACATAAGGTTTAAATAAAATGTTATTTGTGGTTTAGAGGTTTTATTTATTTAAAAATGTGAGTTATAACTATGTTTAATATGAAAGTTTTAGCAAAAACTAAAACAGGCTGAAACTACGTCCAGTGAGCTTGTTAAGACAATCGTGCTTGGAATTGTAGTAGAAAAAATTGTTTTCCACTAGGGATAGAGAGGACAGAATATTTGATGAGGTCAACATAACCTCTATTTGCACTACTCTATAATATGTATGCAAGCACGCACGACTTTAATGCGGAAATGATTGATATTATCAAACTTTTACATGCTATTGTATGAGATTGTTTACTGAACCGTATTGGCACCAATACTAATTGTCCTATTTCAGTTATGTGTCATTTATTTCATACAACCACGGCCCGATGCTTCTTACAAATTTATTTCTAAAATAATATATTTCATTGTTTAAAATTTTAAAAAGATTTAAAGTAAGTTTTACAAACATTTTAAATGATTAATCGCAACAATAGTGCAATTTACCAGTGAGTTGTGTTGGGAATCGAAAAAGACGCGCGCGATTAAATAAAGAATGGTGAATCCCGAGCTAATCGTATTACAGTATAACGTTTGCTTCCGCTCTGCTTGTCTTGAGCGCTACATTTGTCTACGGTGGTTTATTTATAAATTGCATTTATAAAGTAAGCGTTTCATTTCAACTCTACTGTGATCTGTTCCTAGTAAACAAGAGGTGGTGCAAATAAATTGCATTTTTTGTTTTCAAAGTTACAGAATTAAATTACACTACTCGAATGAAACCACAATAATAGTATTGAACTGAAATCTTCTAAAACAGCTAGTTCCTATATGCAGTTCTTATTTTCTTTATAAGAGATAGTAATGTTACTTTCGACAATGATAAGACTATTTTAAGAAATAAAAAAGGGGATATACTGATGGCCGTATAGGCTATAACCTACTAACGAAAAAAATGTATATATTTAATATATTTAAAAATATATTATAAAATAAGATAATACAGCCTTGAAATTTTCACTTAAAATATGAATAGTGATGAGGAAAAAGACAAATGATATCAGAGGTAGGGTAACAGAAAGAAGTTGGTAGTTTCTACACACAGTTGAGATAGGGTGAGTTAAAGGCAAATGATTGCATAAATAATGATACATCTAAAGGTCTTTAAAACCAGTCATATGCCTCAACAAAACAAAAAGATACCGTAAAATAGTAGTTTCGTGATATGAACTATGTGACAATTCTAGCGAAATGAAGACAACGAAGAGAGAGTAGAAAGGAGTGCAAGATTAAGAAGTTAATTGCACCAGAAAAAGTAGGGTAAGGTATTATGATGTAGATAAAGGAACAAAATTAACATAAATAAAATGAATTGGAGAATCTGACTATTATCGTAAAGAAGTAAAATGAATGATAATCGGGGAAAACACCCAAGGAAGACTATACCCTGTTAGAGAGAACACGTGAGAGAAAACGAAGTCGTAGAATGTATAAAGGGGAACCTCATACGTGAAAAATTAGAAAAACAAAATAATTATTTTGATACAAATTTAGTCATACAACAGCTGAGTCCCTGTTAATTAGTTTATAAGAAATTTCAATTTTACCGTAGCATCATTTATATTAACATAAATTAGTTTTTGTTTCTTTGTATTTCATAGAAGTTAAATAATTGATATTACATTGACTATAAATTACCCAATAAATATAAAACAAGATAATGAATTAAAAAATCATATCATATCGTATTATATCAACTTGATCTAATACTTTCGATGATTTTTAAAAATTTCAAAAATAAATCAGCTATTTATTATCACAGAAAAAAGTGTGTAAAAACATACGTTTAATTGTAAGCTATATATAAGGGGGAAAAGTAAAAACTAAATTTATAAGAAATGAAATATTAGACGTAATAAAAATCAGATATTTAGTTTTAGAAACTAGAACAATATCAGACAAAAGCTTGTAATTTATAATTTGGTAAGGAACTAGGAGAATATACTAATTGGTGTAAACAAAGCTAATATCTAGAGTAGAGTGTTAGCTTCGTAAAAGGAACGATTGTTTTGAAACGCGTCAGCATTTAAGCAATTACGTATTCACTCAGTTAAGTAGTTTAAAATTAGAGTAAACAAATTATTGCTAATTTATAAATATATAGCCTACCCTATATGTATAATAGCCATACAAATAATAATATATTACCAACACAATAATGACATAGCAAACACATACTTGTAGGTTAAAATTTAAAAGATTAAAAAATATGTTTATGAAAAATAAGTTACATGTCTATTAAATAGTAAATTACATTTAAATGGAAGCAATACCATCTGAAAAGTTTCTTTGTATTTTACGAGTACCGAGTGGTTTATACTGTAGTCGTAAAATACGGACTTTAGGTGGAACGTAACAGAATGTATTTTGTGTGAATCACCAAAATCAATAATTCCTTTCAGATTTTCGTCGCACCTTTCAAAGTGTAAGAGAAAACCTTTTTCAAAATAACATATGTAGACTTTTCAAAAATCCAATTTATTGGGAATTTGATCAAATCGTGTGAGAATTTTTAATTAATTTATTACTCGTACGAGAACAAACCCAACCTCTGTTGAGTTGAACACTTCCCAAACGTAATAA